>CAXITT010000184.1:275266-318824 GCA_964033795.1 Lymnaea stagnalis | reverse complement strand
CCCCACTACCCCCACCCCCTACCGCCACCCACTACCACCACCCACTACCTCCACCCACTACCTCCACCCACTACCTCCACCCACTACCTCCACCCACTACCTCCACCCACTACCTCCACCCACTACCTCCACCCACTACCGCCACCCACTACCTCCACCCACTACCACCACCCACTACCTCCACCCACTACCACCACCGGATACCATTTCAAGACATATTTGAAAAAAGTACAACGCTATGTAGAACTAAGTTTTTAGTACATCATGTCCTTAACTCCACATTCATAAAGTGCTTTGTTCAACTTGTGCTAATCTCACACTGGTTTCTACTAGTGTAACTTGTGATAATCTCCTAATGGTTTCTACTTGTTCAACTTGTGCTAATCTCACACTGGTTTCTACTAGTGTAACTTGTGTTAATCTCCTAATGGTTTCTACTTGTTCAACTTGAGGTAATCTCACACTGGTTTCTACTAGTGTAACTTGTGATAATCTCCTAATGGTTTCTACTTGTTCAACTTGAGGTAATCTCACACTGGTTTCTACTAGTGTAACTTGTGCTAATCTCATAATGGTTTCTACTTGTTCAACTTGTGCTAATCTCACACTGGTTTCTACTAGTGTAACTTGTGTTAATCTCCTAATGGTTTCTACTTGTTCAACTTGAGGCAATCTCACACTGGTTGCTACTACTTCAACTTGTGGTAATCTCACACAGGTTTATACTGGTGCAACTTGCCCATTTTTGCAAACTTGAAACGGTAAAGACTTCAGATATGGACACCCCGAAAGTCCATATATGTTCGAATTAGCAGATGCTTGCCTTAGCATGATATTTTGCCCACACAACCTAATGAATGGCAAGTCCCATGAGGAACTCCACCAGTAAGGAAAAGACCTCACGTGACTGTGGAGTGATGAAATAGCTAGCAGACGACGTGAAAGCAGCCATTACCTGGCTCTCGTGTCGGCCTCACCTAGCCTCTCAGAAAGGAACTTAAAAGGGATATGCTCAGTGTGACCTAGATTGGTCTAGACGTGACCTACATAGCAGCAACTTGGAAACGGTTAAAAGACAAACCAATGTGTGAATTCAGTGAAAATCGGTCAGAAATATTACACATGTCTGTGAGAGGAGTTTAAAAGTGGGAGGAGCTTAAACGTGTGTGTGGGGGGGGGGGGGGGGGTAAGAGAGAAGAAAACAATGTGTCATGACATTAAGGAAATGACAGCTTTGGTACCGGTACATGTCATGACAAAGTTTTGGTATACCGGTACATGTCATAGCCTGTCTTGCATCTAAAAATAGCCGTATTCTACCGCGATTCACGTCTGACGTAAGAATACCGTCTAGACACATTTCAATCACGTATGTAGGATTTGTTATCGGAAACTCAACTACTTAAATGCTAGAAATATTGTGTTCCAAGACATTATAGGGAAATAAAGCATCAGAACAATTCAACTAAACTGTGACGTGGAAAATAAAAGAGCTTTTACAACAGAGGAGGGTGTTGGATGGTTGCACAATGGTGTATGGTGGTAAAGGGTGAAAGGATGTATGGCGGTGACAAGACAGGGTGTATGTTAGAACGGTAGTATGGCGGTGACAAGACAGGGTGTATGGTAGAACAGGTAGTATGGCGGTGACAAGAAAGGGTGTATGGTAGAACAGGTAGTATGGCGGTGACAAGAAAGGGTGTATGGTAGAACAGGTAGTATGGCGGTGACAAGAAAGGGTGTATGGTAGAACAGGTAGTATGGCGGTGACAAGAAAGGGTTATGGTAGAACAGGTAGTATGGCGGTGACAAGACAGGGTGTATGGTAGAACAGGTAGTATGGCGGTGACAAGACAGGGTGTATGGTAGAACAGGTAGTATGGTAGAACAGGTATTATGGCGGTGACATGGTGTATGGTAGAACAGATAGTATGGCGGTGACAAGACAGGGTGTATGGTAGAACAGGTAGTATGGTAGAACAGGTATTATGGCGGTGACATGGTGTATGGTAGAACAGGTAGTATGACGGTGACAGGGTGTATGGTGGTGAAAGGGTGTATGGTGGTGACAGGGTGTATGGTGGTGACAGGGTGTATGGTGGTAACATGGTGTAGAATTGTGACCGGGTGCATGTTAGTGTCCTAAAAAAACACCGACCTTATCTTGCTTGTTAATGAAAGTTCAACTATTTAAACTGTAAGTGTCCGGAAATTAATTTTACACTAATTGAGACTGTTGACGTCATCAAATCTGGCTCGGGTTATAGGAAGTATCTCGTGGGATCCAGTCATTGACACAATTAGAGCGTCAATCTTTGATTACGGTATAACCCGTGTTTCACTTGAAGAGTGATATAACCCGTGCTACAGTAAAATAGTTGCTTGTACCTTACGAGTGCACTGTGCACCTATATTACCGAGAGAGATTACAAAAGTAGGAAGTAGACTAACTGTGCGTCACTTCCTGGCGGAAATACACCATCTGCACAACATAAAAGAGAAACATTGAACGCTCGGCTCAAACTCTGTGTGTGCACGGTCGTGTTGAACCCATTGTCTTGGTCATAGAAACACGAATGCACAACCACAGACAACGTCTGGACGACCTGCAGTGGACGAAATTGGCCAGAGTGGGGGGGTCAAAAAGGTAGCCATTTCCATCATTTCACTCTCCAAAAAATACTCCCATGTCGATGCCACGTGTCAAAATTTTCCCTTTCAACAACAACAAAAGGTAAATTGGTGGCCAGGAAATTGTCACAGGCTGTACCTGCCCACTGAGCTGGTCTGTTACGGTCCCTGCCCACAGAATGCCCCTGCCTCTGTGCTGGTCTGTTACTAAGTATTAGTTTGTAGTTGTTGTTTTTTTTTGTTGTTGTTGTTGTTTGTTTTTTGTTTTGTTTTGTTTTTTTTTGGGGGGGGGGTGTTAATCCCAATTTAAAATAATAATAAGTAAATGAATGCATTGTACAAGTGCAACACGAACTCGTAGGTCTAACGGCCAAACACTAAGTTTTCACAAGCTGAACTAGAACGTGTGACACAGACTAACTTCCCCACTTAGGAATGCCTCACAATGGTCAAAATTTCACCCTCTTGATCACCACGGTCACGCTGAAATTTCCTCTGAGCCGAAGGTCATGCACAGAGCAACCTCGGAGATCTTTTTTTTTTTTTTAAATGCAAGATCATAGTAAAATAACGTGCAAATATTAGACAGCAGGCATTGTGTCCACTCTGCATATTTATTTTCAAATGTCCACTCAGTACCAAAAAAGTGTCGTAGCTATTCACCTAACTTTAACCGGTACTAACAATGCAACACCAATAAATCCTAAACGCTGTGACTCGAAAAACCAAAAGGTGTCTCAGAGCCGTGCCCAGATAAAACTGGGATGTTTGCTCATTGATCGCTTGGGGTTAAGAATGCCCAGGGGTCAAGGGTCGGTGATGGCCCAAATAATGGCCGGCATGACCGAGAAAATGACCCAAGGGGGTCGGAACGACACAGAAGACGACTGGGGTTGTACCTTTCCTAGAGCAGGATGACATTTTGCCCCGGGAGAAGGTTTGAGTTCAAGGTCGTGAGTTCAAGTTCAGTTGTTTAAATCCTTATTTTAACACGGCATGTGGCACGCACTTGTTGGTCTTAAACACCACATGATATGCATAAAATAGTTAACTACACATGGTGGGCATTTAATGTTTAGCTACATTGTGGGCATTTAATGTTTAGCTACATTTTGGGCATTTAATATTTAGCTACACGGTGGGCATTTAATGTTTAGCTACACGGTGGGCATTTAATGTTTAGCTACACGGTGGGCATTTAATGTTTAGCTACATGGTGGGCATTTAATGTTTAGCTACAGGGTGGGCATTTAATGTTTAGCTACACGGTGGACATTTAATGTTTAGCTACATGGTGGGCATTTAATGTTTAGCTACGTGGTGGACATTTAATGTTTAGCTACATATTATATACATTCAATGTTTATATACAAATTATTATCCCCAAAATAAAAAGTTTTCTTTTAACAACTCTGAGTAGTTGGCCAACGTGAACATCAGCTCCACCAATCAGATAAAACGCCTATTGTCATATTACCCACTGTCAAGAAATGAGCGATCTATTGACCTGTATCATCACATTGGGGTGCGTGATTCTATGAGGCCAACCCATGAGTAGCTTTGAGACCAGCCCATGTGTAGCTGTGAGACCAGACCATGTGTAGCTGTAAGACCAACCCATGTGTAGCTGTGGTCCAATGACGGCTAATCCCTAAATGGCAACATTACCCCCCCCCTCCCCAATCCCTTACTAACATTGTTCCATCACGTACTTAACTCACCAGTGGCCGGCACAGGTGCGACCGAGGATTTCGGCTCAAGTCCCGAATCATCTACCTGTCGTAATCTGTCCACGACCAATTGTTAAATCCACTTTCTAAATTTAAATTGTTTTCCCACCAGCTCGAAACGTCCCGTACCCCTTGACACCGGGGACAGTCCTGTTGACACAAAAACGCGGGATGCCTGGTCGTCTGCTCTAACTCTGGGGGGAAAGTGGGCTACTGGCGCTGTGTTTATATTGTATTAGCAGCTCAGTTGGGCTCAACAGGATAACATAGTGGCGCTGGTCGTGTGTCCAACTTTGGGGATGACATCAGCCGGATAGAGAGAGGGTGACAGCCGGATAGAGAGAGGATGACATCGGCCAGATAGAGAGAGGGTGACATCAGCTGGATATAGAGAGGGTGACATCAGCTGGATAGAGAGAGGGTGACATCAGCCAGATAGAGAGAGAGGATGACCTCAGTTGGATAGAGAGAGGGTGATCTCAGCTGGATAGAGAGAGGATGACCTCAGCTGGATAGAGAGAGGATGACCTCAGCTGGATAGAGAGAGGATGACCTCAGCTGGATAGAGAGAAGATGACCTCAGCTGGATAGAGAGAGAGGATGACCTCAGTTGGAAAGAGAGAGGGTGATCTCAGCTGGATAGAGAGAGGATGACCTTGGCTGGATAGAGTGGGTGACATCAGCTGGATAGAGAGAGAGGATGACCTCAGGTGGCTAGAGAGAGGATGACCTCAGCAAGATAGAGAGAGAAGATGACCTCAGTCTGATATAGAGAGTGTGACATCAGCCAGATAGAGAGAGAAGATGACATTAGCCAGATAGAGAGAGAATGAAATTAGCCAGATAATGGAATGGTGAAATCAGTCAAATAGATTAAATACAGGCATGATGATAATAGTAACCAATGACTATTCAATAGTTTCAAACATCGTTAAATAGTTCAATTGTGTTTCTTACAAAAATATCCAATCATTGAATCAAAGGGCCAATGAGTGGTTGCAAAAATCCAATGAGTGATGTATCCCATGGCACAACACAGTGAACCTTTCTGTAATGATCATGACCTCCACTGGTAACCTCCGACCCCAAAATCAATCAAAGCCGCACTATCCGGTATTGCCACTCTGACAAAGGTCGCAAGGTCACAGCACACTTCATTTATTTAAATGACCGTCGGTCACAGTAACCTCCACCCCCAAGGAGGTGTCATCAGTTTACACAGCAGACCTGAATCGTGGCATATGTAAATAATGACGACACGTTTAAATAGCACCTCCCCCCTCCCCCGAGTCCTTTTGTGAGCGCGATCGGGTCAACCCGCCATAATAGTACATGTGGTAAGTTTCATCTACATATGTCTTCAGTTGATATGTTAGCGTGAGAGTATCATCTATACCAGTGCTTCTCAAACTTTTTTGCGGCCAACGCCACCCCGCCCCCCTTCGAGGACATCAACTCATCCCTGGCGCCCCATATTATAAAACTAAATTCTATATTTTGCATGACCCTCAATTAAAAATTACACAATTGAATGTTAAAGTGAAACATATAGCAGATGTTTTAATTTAAATACACATTGCGTCAAATCTCCATTCGAGCTCTGTTATGTGAGAGCTGTGCCCATCAGATATATCTTTAGTATAATGACATTTTTTCATTTGATACAAATATGAGCATTTTCGGAAATCCAGATCTTTCAAAAAGGGAGATGAGTGGGTACGCTGCCCGTTGTGTGTTACATGTGTTCCTTTAGATCTTGAGATAACGTGGTGGAGGGTACCACCATGCGACATGACATAATTAGACTTTGCTCTAGTCTCCAACAGTGAAAGTGATACGACCAAGACATTGTCTTCCTGTACATGGGGCGGGGTTAGACAGTGGAATCAATCAATACAAACTCACGAACACCCGAAAGATACAATTTTTTAAAATACCTTAGGTTAGTGAAGTCATGGCTACGGGGCCAAAGCAGAGCCGTCGCTACATGGGGCCAAAGCAGAGCCGTCGCTACATGGGGCCAAAGCAGAGCCGTCGCTACATGGGGCTTCGCATATTTCATGGGCCAAACATTGTGTTTTAATAATTACTTTGAATGCAGGGAGCTAAAAAAAACAAAAGTTGCAGCCAGTACTGCCCGAACTGGGTAAGATTTTCGCCGCCCCCTTCCACGACAAAAACCCTACAGTTGGGCAAAAATATCACCCCTCCAACTAAAGAGCCAACTTCAGTCCTCTTTCTACGCCCCTGGTTGCAGGGGGCCTCCTAAGGTCAGGCGACGACTCCTGTCAAAGACATCATTGGCCAAGTCGTCCGTGGGATATACACCCCCATGAATTATGTCACTGCTCTGGTACATGGTCACCTTAGGCCCAGCTGTCGGAAGGATGTACCCCAGTGAGCTCATGGCGACGTGTGTTACCAACTACCGACTGCAACGAGGAGACAACCTCGGGGTGGGGGGGGGGGCGGCATCGGTCAGCTTGTTGTCAGGCGGCTTGCGGTCAAGCCAAGGGGGCACCATTTCTTCAGTCAGTGAGCTCATGGCGACGTGTGTTACCAACTACCGACTGCAACGAGGAGACAACCTCGGGGTGGGGGGGGGGGCGGCATCGGTCAGCTTGTTGTCAGGCGGCTTGCGGTCAAGCCAAGCGGGCACCATTTCTTCAGCGGAATACCTCCGTTGTGCGTGCAGCACTTAAATAAAATAGAACACAAGTGATCCAACCAACAAACTGCTGAATTAAAATACAAGAGTCAGTCCTTAACAAAGGACTTGCCATCCCGCCCCCCCCTCCCCGGGGGGGGGGGGCCGCTAACAATCACCCCCTCTCCAGCGTTTCCGAAATTCCGAATTGTTCACCATTTAATGTCCGTCACCTCAAGATTTCTAACCAATAAAAGAAGACTGCTGAGAACTGGAACTTTCGGAACTGGTTTGTGTCGAGCCTGGCACAGTTCTCAGACAAGTGGGGAGTGTCCCCGCCTTGCACTCCGTCTACTGGTGATATCGACATGAACAGGCGTGTATGTAGAATATGACTCTCCCCACCCACGCACTACTTCACCAACACGCAGTGCATCTCCCAATGACGACATTGAAGGTTCATTTTGTGCAAGCCCCTTAGAACATCAGCACAATAATCCTTGCACTGGTCAGCACTTGCGTTGTAACATTCACTTTAGGATTGCTGGCATTGCATTGCTGAAAAGCTAGACCTATTGGTATAGCGTGTGGATGGTTTTTTTAAAAATAAATAAAAATTATATAAACGGCGAGTTAAAACTATTCAGAGTTAAGAGTCATCCTATAATTGACTGCATATTTTCTTCACCAAGTTAAACACTATACTACAACCCGTAACAGCACACACAATTAAATTTTGAAATTTGCTGGGCTAAACTCTCCAACCAAACAATGCAACGAACAATTTGTTGTGCTAAACTCTCCAACCATGAAGTCCCCACAGAAAAGAATTTGTTGCATTGTTTGGTTGGAGAGTTTAGCCCAGCAAATTTCAAAATTTAATTTCAAACTTAAATGGCCAACTCAAACTCGGTGACTATATACATCGCTAAAGACGGGTCATTCATGGCCTTCACCCTGCCAATGTAGCAGACATGATGTAACCTAGTTCTGCTGTCTAACTCTAGCCCGTCTTTGCACCCCAACATTAGTGCGACCACCCGTTGTATGGGCCAAGCCACTAACTTGTTTTAGTTGCACCCGGCACACACATTGGCTGTACCATACAGCGGTGCACGGGGGTCACCCAGTGGCCCACATTCAGATTCAACTTTATCAATCAACTCCTTGAAGCATTGCTGGTGTAACCTCGAAGGTGACTTGACTAAATAATGCACATTGTTGGGACCCTCGCATAACCCATTGATAAGTCTCACGTCACACTGCTACCCTGCAATGGATTAAAGTCTCAAGTCACCCTGCTACTACTACCCGACCCTGCAGATGATGAAAGTCTCTACGCTGCAATGGATGAACACCCTACATCCCATGTACTGGACTTAGTAGTCACGCATTACTCCCGAAACTTTACAAGCTTTCAAATCCTACAGGATTTACTATCTAACCTATTTTAGATGATACTTTTGGCCGTTAGTCTGAATATCTTAACACATTATAGACAATACTATTGGCCATTAATGTAAATATCTTAACCCATTATAGTGATTATACCATTGGCTATTTATTGAAGCTGTATCTAAATCCTGACACATTGTAATTATTTAAAATTGTAACTTTCTATTGCAGATACGCGGTCATGAATATTACTTAACAAATCATTACATATAATAATGTCATGTATTCACACCGTAACAAATACAACACCTTATCATAGCATTATAACATTAAATTGTGAGGCCGTATGTTCAGTCCATCATTAGCAACATCATCTTTATAACTGCAGAACTGTACATCCAAGTATACAATAGGAACAACCAGTTTCAGACTGGGTGTAGACTTGATACACATGCAGGAACAATGCTCAAGTTCAAACCCGTCCCGTTTGTTTTCTCTGCTTTTTATAAAAAAATTCTTTAAGTATAGCGTTAATAGGGCGGGTGGGTGTAAAAAAAAAAAAATGGGGGGGGGGGGGGGTTGGCAATATTCGTTTTCCTAGGAGAAAAAGAATGAAATGATCAAATCTCGTCTGGGATTAGCAGCACAAACACAGGCTTGCTAATAGAATGATAAAATAAATATATGACCATCAAATGATTGGAAAATCTTTCAAGGAGACCAGATGTATTTTAGATATAGACCAAACAATGACATTTTCTAAGTATTTCTATACTTCAGTTTGAGACCAAACATTGGAATGACAATTCATTCATGATTAAACATAACCGAATTGAAGAGACATGGCATGTGATTAAATCGGTCCTGAAATGGGAGCGCCGTCAAAATGAACCTGAAAGTGATGGACAGAGACTGAGAGGTAGAAAGAAAAGAACGGCCGTTCACGCCTAGGTAATTTATTTGGCATTGTCATTAGCTATAACGTATTCAACACCCACCCCACAACCTACCCCACCCCCCTTAAAATCAGAAAAACAAAATATTCATAACACAATTCATGGCATGTGATTAAATCGGTCCTGAAATGGGAGCGCCGTCAAAATTAACCTGAAAGTGATGGACCGAGACTGAGAGGTAGAAAGAAAAGAACGGCCGTTCACGCCTAGGTAATTTATTTGGCATTGTCATTAGCTATAACGTATTCAACACCCACCCCACAACCTACCCCCCCCCCCTTAAAATCAGAAAAACAAAATATTCCTTGCACAATCTAAATGAAACCTTGCACAACAATCCCATTTATTTAAAGTTTAAGTTATTTAGAGACCAAAATTAACACCTCTAACTAGGATATAAAACTGTTGCATGGCAATCACAAGATATACATCTTTACAAATAGTAACTAACTTTGTTCCAAACAACTTCTCCACCTCAAAGCCAAAATTAATAAAATAGATCGCCATAACATAGCTGTCCACTCGCGGTCACAATAAAGGGGAATATCCGACAATAGGTTCTCACAGGACATAGCCACAAGTTGAACCCGGCCCATCTCAAGACACTGCTAAGGCTTTTGTTTAGAGGCGGGGGGGGGGGGGGGGGGGGGTGGAACTGGTGCTGGAAGCTAATGACCTCAGTTTGACTAGGGCACAGTTCACGGCTTGGTCAGAACAGTTTGCTGATACTAAATACCACAGGAGAACCCATACAGAGCGTCGGGTGGAGGGGGCTGATCTGAGCGCGGGGCATCTGTCTTGAGGTGGGGTGGAGGGGCCTTGATCAGTAACTGCAAGTGTGACCCCTAGAAGTTAGAATTGATGAATGCCAAAATACGAACCATCGGCAGTTTTCTTTTCTTTTTATATCAAAATGTATTGTATATTTCTTTACCGTGACATTAGTAAATATTTTTAATACAAAGAAAACAAAAATGGAGGCAGATATTTGGAAATAACATTTTATTCTTACACCAAAGAATGTACCAACCTCTTTGACAAAAAAGCTCTGGCCTAAGGCTAAAAAAAATTATTTTAAAAAGGGTAACCAAACATCCTGTGATTATCAGACTAAGCCATATTAAATAAAACCAGCCTAAAACTGTACAAACAAATTGCCGAGAAAATCAGAGAACTGAAGGTGGTCATTCTTCCTTGTGAAATATGATTTCCCCACCACAACACACACCCTGTAGAAATGGGAGTGGGGACGCAAATTGGACGTTATTTGTTAAGGAAATTCCACCCCAATCTCAGTCCCACTTCTCAAACGTGTCCAGGCAGAAGATAGAAGAATGGAGTGTGTCAGGGGAGGGGGCGGACAACTAAATCTCCTGGGATAATAAAGAAGACGATAATGAAATGGCTGTTGCTGCCCCCAGAAGAAGGCATTAGCCCCTCTGACGTTGTACGGCAAAAATTCCCCCCACCAAGACATGTAGCCGTCTTTGTCTTTCTCATTTATAACATCGCTGGTTGAGCAGAGCAGATCAAAATGAAAGGAAAATAGCAAAGATACAATATTATCCCAAATAGCTGATTGGAAGCCAGTTGACTCCAAGAACACAATATCTCTTTTGTAGTTCGCTTAAAAATGTTAAAATTTAAAATATAATCATGTTAAAAAAAACTGTGATGACATAAAAATGGAAAGTGTAAAATTAAAAATAATATAATTTAGACATGTAATAAAACTGAGCATGTTTGGACAGGCAGCATGATGCTACTGTCTTCAAAGAAAGTATGTTCTAAGATAACTTAAATATGGCAAACTACAAGCACTTAATTGAGTATAGCCATGCTTTTATCATAAATAGCATGAACATTGGGATGAAATTTCAAAAATAAATACATAGTATTCTGAGAGATAGAGACAAGGTGTTAAAAAAGGAAGGCCACAGTAACAAAGCATATTAAGCTAATTGGTTGGGTTGGACACAAATAAAAGACCTTTAAAAATAGAGCTTGTACCCTCATAATAGGTTTAGTTTTGTAAACACTGCTAATTAAGCAAGTTAGGTAACAATGACGGTCAGTTCAAGAGAATATACTCCTATCATACCAGTTCAAGAGTATATACTCTTTCATACGCAGGCACTCATAAAGGTGCTATTATATTTATAATGATCTTTAGAACACCCCAAAAATGACAATTATATACCAAAGTTTCAAGCCCTGTTCTGAACAAGGGATTTTGAGCCAGACCATTATTTCAACTCATTTTAACTAACTATAAGGACATTCCTGGTAGTAATAATTCTTAACCTGCATAATATTTAGCATGGTCCAGAATAAGTAACAGATTTAACAATGGCTAATTTCATTTACTTGGTATTATTGACAAAAATATAGGCATTGTCTTTATTAAATGAGTACAAGAATGATTGCTGCTAGTTATCAATTATTTAATTTTCCCTAAAAATGACTGGGCCACATCCGTTAGTTTATTTACATTTTCCTTAATGAAGAACAAAAACCAAAGTACCGGACACAATAGTTGAAAATATTCTGTCGTAAATACTGAAGATGTATTAGGAGTTTCAAAACTTCAGTATGTTTTTAACTTGGCTGTTAATACTAGGATTAGGCCTAGTTATACTATAATATATATATATCAAATAAAGTAAGTCTCCTATTCAGTTGCCATCCAGATCCAAATCTACATTTTACATTAGTAACAGGCCTGCCTATTTTATATAGTAAATAAATAAGCCTTGTACTTTCAGGACTATTTATCCCAAAATTACTGTTATTAGGCCCATAATTCATAATTGGCAGTATTAGCCTATTAGAAATTTTATGCAAACGTTTCTAGTCTTTGTTCAAGGTATAAACGTAGACCTAGGGTTATGCACAATGAAACAAAGACAGACAAAGTCTAATGAAGGGTAACACAAAGAAAGGCCCTAAATTTATTATGGCTTTACGTATAAGTTGTAGTACAAGACTTCAAAAGTCATAATTATGATTAGAATACACTCAAGACTCAAGATTAATTAACGTAACGTTCACTGACAATGTCATTGTTAATAGTTTTAGTTAAACATTATCATTATTAGCCCAAATTCAACAGAACAAGAAACAGAATTTTATTATGAGAATTGTGAAGACCTAAAGCCTTAAGGAACAATAATGTTTACATGTTACTGAACAGTGCAGAAGTAAAGAATGTATTCTTGTTCCGACTTGTAAATAAGAACAAAGAGAGATCAGCTGGGCTAACGGTGCAATGAAAATGAGAAGCAAGGGCTAAGTGTGTCAAGAGTAACAGTGTATAGCAATAGCTTACCAAACAACGCCAAATGCACCATATCCTATCGGTCTGTCTGGGGTTTCTGATGCATAAGTAACAGGACTGATTATGGATCCTGACACAGGAATCGCCAGAAGTCCAACATGTTGATTGTTGGTGACACTGGGGCTTGAGGAAGAGTTATGAAAAGCCATAACATGCCTTGAACTCGCTCTTTCAACTCTTTGCCCCACCACCGCCATGGCCATTTGCCCTAACACAGCCGCGCCTGGTGTGCCCGCATATATTTTATTTAAATACGATATTTAATTTGCTATATTTGTATCATGTAAAGAGTTGGGCACTCGGGTGTATACTCCGTGGGTCAATATGAGAGTAAAGTAGACACTTTCGACCGTTTCGTTAGGTCCAAACAGCGGAATGAACGGAGCCGACACTTCCTGACTCACACGCCAGCCAGCACACAAAGAAACCCTGTCACGTGACAACGCCTTACACACTACCCATAATGCACAGTGTAACTAGGATTTTCTCATTTTTTGTCCCATTTAACAAGTTATTTAACAAAAATATTACTTATAAAATTACTAGGTCGGACATTTTTCAAAATATTCACTCATGTTTTAAAAAATTACTAGAAGATAATTATGTTTTAACGCTTTTAGGTAGTAACTGTGTAACGCACCGAAAGCTCCGCCCCTTAAAAACGGTGTTGATTAGAATTGTTCACCCACTAATACATGTCTCCTACAAAATGTTGTTAATGGAATGAGTAATCGATTTTGAATCTAGCGCTTTGTTCGGATTCTTTGTTGGCTTCTATTATTTTTTATTGTTTTTTTTAGACATACATAAAGGTTTTTGCCCAATATACATTTCTTAAAATTTTTAGAATAATAACTTCCCAATAAGAATACTACTCTTTGTTATTGTAAACTACAACTACAAGTTAATAGAATATTACTGTCTTTTTCCATCAATATATTATCTTTAATTCAAACATTTATTTCTATTTTTCAGGGATAATCTATTTATTTTTTTAATGCTAACAGTTACAAATGGATAAAGTGTGTCGAACCCAATAAAACAATTTTAAGTATAATATTAAGCGTGCGGGGAGTGGGGGGTGTCCTTGTTAAACTTAAAAATCGTAGTTCAGAATTTAGCTACATCTAATTTAATCTAAAGATGTCATCTAAATTCAGTAATATTATCGCATTTTCTGGGGTGAAAAAAAAAGGGGGGGGGGAGTGGCATAAGTAAATGATTTTGATTAATCAGAAGAGTTCAGTGTTAGTTCCGTCAACGTTAAATTAATGTGTCATGTTTAAGTGACTTATTAGTAATATTAGTTGGTAAAATTTCTATAATACCTATTTTATTAATTAGAGTCTCATGTACTCTTCAGTATAACATTCAAACATATTTTCCTATATAGCATAAGTTTCATTATCGGAATATAATAAAAAATCAGGGAAACCTTCATACAGACTTTGATGGGCTCTAACTTGAACCACATCATTCCATTGCAGCTCATTATGGTCCTGACACAACTGACTTGAACCACAACATACTTCCATTACAGCCCATACGGGACCCTAGCCATGAACCACTAGAATAGTTCTAGTAGGTCGTGCTCTGGGGCCCTAGCCTGAACCCCATCATTTCGCAATTACAGCTCATGTAGGGGACTGGTCTTTACCACCAAATTCAAGGTTTTCGTCCCCCTGCTGTTGCAAGAAAACGACCACATTCTCAAACATTCTAATTCGTGAGCCTACGTCCCTTGGCTACCTTGTTTCCTCTTGCTTTCTTTCGAAGTTTGCATTCAGTGTATTCTTCTTTTTTATTTTAATGAAAAATATACGCCACTTATGTGATTGTGTCATTGTCCAGTAAATAAGCCTGTAATTTTGGTTTGGTGCATACTGGGCATCCATCTTTTTTTTTTTTTGTAAACCTTATAGTTTTCTCAGTACATTCCTTTCTCACTAGTTATTGAGATACTTTATACATATCCTGGTAATGATCTGTGTCTTACCTCCAAAGATCCAGGTCTGACAACTGGACTTAATTATAATAATGCAGTATTCTTTGTTTTTTCCCCAAGGAGGACCTATGCTTCGTAGTCTGCCTGCTGATATCCGTTCCTAAATCTCAGTCATTATTTGGATTTGATAACTGGTGTAGTTATAGCAGATCATAGTCATAGTCGTTAAAAGTTAAAATTAAGTTTATGCTCACTTTCCCCTCAAATTAAATTGGGGGAAGTAATATACTGAAAACAATTTTAGCAGAATAATGTACGATGACTTCCCTTCTCTGATGGGTGATGCTTACGTAGAGTTGAAATCAGAGAAGTGTTTATTTTATAAAACGTACTTTACATTGGTTTGTGTTTATCACCGTGTAAAAGGCGGATAAAAAGCTTGTAAGTAAACAGTTTCCTTGAATTAAAACGACTTCTGCTTCAGCCTTTACAGTAAACAATGTATTCTTTTTAAAAATAGTATTTACTTTGGCCCTAAGTTAATTCAATGACTTCTTGAAACACGGGCCGGTCTACCTTTTACTTTTATCCAATGGAAAGCTGCTTTTGTTTAAATGGGCAATTAAACAGTAATAAATTTCATTATTAATCAATGATATGTTGGCCCTCATACACGTAGTTTCGATGCCCATTATTGTAGAAATTTTGTTTTATTTCTTTAATTAAAGCAATTGATACTAAGATTGGCATAAGTATTTTCGTTAAGTTGCATGCAAATGTATTTATAACATTATATAGAATTTTATATATCAATATTAAATTGAACTTTTATACCAGCAAAGCCTTGTATGATACACTGAACTGTATGGGTTACGAGTCTGGCGAGGTAGGGACAGGGGGCCTTGTAAAGACTCCCCCCCCCCCCAACAAATTTTTAATATTAAGGTTAAGTCCTAGTATTCCTAGTCTCGTTAATTAATAAATAAAAAATACGGTATAACTTAAATTATTTTTTTTTTTTTTTTTTTTAATTTTTTTTTTATTTTTTTTTTTTTTTTTTTTTGCGAGGTAGGGACAGGGGGCCTTGTAAAGACCCCCCCCCCCCCCAACAAATTTTTAATATTAAGGTTAAGTCCTAGTATTCCTAGTCTCGTTAATTAATAAATAAAAAATACGGTATGACTTAAATTATTTTTTATGTTTTTTTTTTTAAATTACTTTTTAATTATTATTATTTTTTTTATGTAATAGGCCTCTATATTTTAAAAAATAAATAAACACTCATTTTAAAAAAACGATAAAGAGTTCAATTTAATTCAAATGTCAGGCACTGAAAAATACAGAAAACTGCAAATTATAATGGTAATTTACTCATTCCCAGCAATTATAAACACCTAGTGAAGTTGCAAACTAAAATAACGACGACCTTTCTAACTTTCTACTTTCTTATTATTCTAATCTTTCAACCCGGTGAGGATGACTTTTATAAGAAACTAGCGAAATCTAACTCACTTATATTGTAAAAGCATACATCCCTCAAATATCGGCAGACCTATATCATGGTTATTTTCAATATAATTAGATTTTATGATATTGAATATTCGTTGAGCATTCAGTTTATCAAGTAAACAGTAACTTTAAAATTTGTATCTAAATTTGTGGTGTCCATTTTTGGAGATTTTACAATAGGGGTTACAACGCATGCGCATCTAATGCCATTTCCTTTTTCTCGTGTGTCAAGTCCAGGGCGTTTATTTCCACCCCCTTTTCCCGTTTTCAACAGGAAGAATTAATGAATACAAGAATATAGATTTCATAGCAAACAAAGTTTCAAAGCAACGTAAGTCTCATTTTGCAATATGTCCGCATTAAAATTTGATCAAAGCCTATTCTTGTTCATCTAAATGGCAAACGTGTGATAAATACTAGTTCTTGGGTAAGTGTCGAAAGTTAAAGAGTGATTCATGCTTTTTTCGCCTTGAACCAAAGCAATGAGGAAGAGAAGCAAATATTTTGGAATTGCCGGCACCATGCCCCAATTTAAAGCTACAATTAGGTTTTAATCAATAGTCATATTTTTATTGAAAAAATGTTGAGTGTGGTGTATATACTGATATACTATATACTATGACTATATACTTATACTATTATAATTATATATTTATAGTAGTAAAAGTAAAGGCTAGTGATCAGTAGCCTAGCTTAGGCCTAGGCTTTTATTTAATTTATTTTTATATAAATATAAATTATAATTATAAACTGAAGTAGTGGTTATATATTAGGCTTTGCTAAGCTAAGGCTAAGTAAAATTAGATTCTGATTTTTAAAAAGATAATAAATTTATTTAAGGACCTAATCTACTATTTATTAAGACTAATAGTAATAGTAGGCCCACTTCCATTCTAATTTGAAAATAGGCCTAAATTTAGTCATGAGTATTACTAGTATTAGACTTTTATATTTGAATATTTTCAACTATTTTTCTCTGCTAGTTGCTCATTTCCAATCCGTTTGAAATCTGGTTTTGTTTTATAATTTATAATAAATAGTAAAAATATGATTAGTTAGTGTGATAACTTTCCAGTTCATGTTAAATTTGGGGTTAACAGTATGGGCATGGGTTTTTGCCAAGAGTTGTCTTGCTATAAGTGCAGTGACGTCACTTTAGGGAATCCTAACACTGGAATGAATAGACCAATCGTTGGACCTGAATGGTGTGTGTCATAGTCATACCTTTCCAATTCTTCATTGAGCATTACTAGCATCATAAACTAAATCTGATGATCGCAGACCTGTTTACTCGTACGATTTTGGCGTAAAATGTACGATTTTGAGGTTTATACATTATATATACTGATTTTTATTTTACTATTAAGATAATGTATTGATTGATTTTGTGATGATATTGTAAGATTTTAAGAGTTTGAGGGTAAACAGGTCTGTGATCGATACAGTTAATATGAAGCATAGTAAAATACAATTTTCTATTAATTTGTATTAAAATTCAAATTGTCAAATGACAAGTTTAAAAAAAAAAATGAAAAAAGAACATCCTCACTGATACCCCAAGACCCAACATGGGTGGGGAAAAAAACATGCCCAAAAGTAAAAGTGCTTTCTTTTTATTATTTGAAAATCAAAATACCTGTATCACTGTTTGCTAAAACTTCTGTAATGAAACGGAGACTGCTATTTAATTAGTATTGGAAATGGGCGTAGATTAGGAAATATTTGATAACTGTGTTTCAGAATCAATTTAGAAGGCATTTAAAGTGGAATGTTGTCTTTGGAAGTTTAAAAAACTGGTAGAGTCCATATTAATATAAATTAATCATAATTTTATGTGTGCAAAATCTCAGAGTTTCATTAATAAGAGTTTGTTTTGTGCAAACACTATTAAACCATTGGCTAGCGAAAGCTTTAATTAATTAATTAGTCATGGGTTAAAGTTGAAAGTTCAAAATATTTTTTATACTAAAGTAACTAATGATTTCTATCATTTCACGTGACATTTCACCATAATTTTCCTCCCACTTTAAATACCAAAATAAGAAACTAATAAATCTTCTCGGGGTCTCCCGACCCCTCCCCAAAACCCCTTCCTTCACTTTAAAAAAATATATAATAAGTAAAAAAAAACTAGCATTAAGTGAACACAAAGTCAGATCTGTTTAATATGGCGCTGTAGACAGAAGTTGACAGTGGAACACATCGCTAGCGTTATTCCTAACCCAAAATCACCCTACTTCTTCACTGAAGGTAGAGTTTCATAGATGTAATCATACGATCGATACAGTTAATATAAAATTAATAGTAAAGAAATTTTGCATTTTTTTTTTTTTTTAAATTGTAACTTACAAGGTTCAAAAGAAATCCATTTTTAAAGAGATAAGTGAGAGAAAAAACAAACTCATTTGTTCAGTATTAATTTGTTATGTTATTTTGCATTTCATTGTTTGCATTATTAACAAATTAATCAGTAATGAGTTGGTGTTTATTTTAATATTAGGTTTAATTATTTGCAGCCTGTGAAAGATTTACTCATTGCGATAAAAGTGGCCCATGAAGCCTTTTGGGTTGGCCACCCCTGTAAAAGATTATGTAGTAGCATGTGGGGGTATCATGGTAAAACTATAAAATTCAGTGAATCTATTCGATTTACGGTTATTGACAACCAATTGTTATATTTCTATCAAATCCACTGTTATTTTGAAATTCTAACTATTCATAAGAGTTAGCGTAAGTCTAATGTTCTCATTGTTCTAGTTTTGTCTTCTTTGACTCTAATAATATATTGCATGGTTCTGCTAGGCCTAATAATAATTGGAATGGTCAGGTTTACTGCCACAGTAAACCTATTACAATAAACTAAAAGCTGATGTAAATTATTTTACGTTCATGGGCTAAAGCTGAATCGACTCTCGCTGGTGCGAGAATTAACAAATTTGTGAACTTTATTACTGGACTTAGTTGTTAATAGTATCAATCTTTAATAGGCCTACATGTTGTTTCTTTGTCTCTTTTAGCGATATTTATTATAAGAGCTAAAAAAATAATTGTAGCTATTTTTCCCCAACACTTTCCTTGAAATTTAAAGATGTTTTAAGAGTGCATTATAGTCTATGCATTCACCACAGTATTTTATTCCTTTTTTTATTATTCCTAAGCAATTTTCTACTACATTTCCCTATTTTTAGAGACATTTGATGATTGTACTCACCATGTATGAAACATTTTTTGGTTGTTTTTATTAGTGTAAAATAAAAGTAAAAATTATTGTATAGGTTTATGTTCCTCAAAACAGATGGCGTTTATGAGAAAAAGCAAGTTTCGGCATGTGTTTGGCAAACCCTTAAAGAGAGATGAGTGTTATGATGGAATCCGTATCACAAGAACATCATGGGAATCCACATACTGTGCTGTCAACCCTAAATATGTAGCTGTTATTACAGAGGCAGCAGGAGGTGGATCCTTTCTGGTTTTGCCACTTGCTAAGGTATTAACATTTTAATATACTCTTATAAAATATAGTTCATAATTGAAACAGATTTGTATAGAGACATGGTTTACACCCAAATTTTATTATACAACCTGTTTTTTTTTCTTTTACATAATTGGTCAAGACTGTTACTGTAGTATTGTAACACTGCTAATTGTTTATTGCTCTTATTAATTTCCATGATGTGAGTCAGTTGGGTTTTTTTTTGTTTTTTTGGGGGGTGGGGGCTATAATTTTAAATCTTAGGATTTAGTTTTTGAAAAGCCAGCAGGGGTGAAAGTTCAACATATTCTATATCCTAAGAATTTTGTCAAAAAGTTCTTTATGATAATGAGGAGGGGTGCCATTATTCCGGATTCATTGGGCTAAATATTTTTCAGCTTCAGGTTCACGAGTTTTTATTTTCTCTCGATCTGAATTCACCAGTTCAGTTTATTCAAATATGGATTCTGGGATTTTAAAAAAAAATGTGTAAGAATGCGCGAAAGCCTATTCATTAGAACAGGTGCTGCGACCTCTCGCTTTCATTTGCGACCTCTCTTCTTGCTGTGTCAAGTTAAATTCTACAATATATGAATTTGATGAGTTTCGTTAAGTTTCAGGGTTGGAAAATTTGTAAATGAATTATCAGGTTTCAAGAAATTTTTAGAAAGGTTTTTTCAGGTTTCACAGCTTTCAGTGAGTGGCACCCATGCTAATGAGTCAAATGTTAAAGCTTGTAGTTTAGTCCTATATAAACTTTCCTTCAGTGCAGATACACAAACAAAACAATTGACTTGCAAAATATAGTGGAATACTTATAAAGTGAATGCATAATTCTTATATTTTATGACCTTTGTTCACATTAATTCTTAAAATAACAGTTTTGAAACTTAATCAGACATGCCAACCCTTCCGATTTTGTTGGAACTATACATATTTTTTATCCCTCATTCTGACCTTCAGGCAAACTCCTTAAAATTACGATTTTCCGAACATTATAATTTTTACCCGCCATAAAAATTCGAAAGTGACAACAAAAAAAATCAAAGAAAAAAATTGGGTACGACAGGAAGTGGTGCATTTCGATCCCTCTTCCTTTGTTTTTATGAAGTGTTTACAAGTCTGATGGACCGGACGAATAAGTTCTCTAGATATTCGTCCGGCAATTATATATTCGACCAAGTCACATGACTGCCATAACAAAGTTGCACGAGATATTTGTCCTTCAGCCCTGTTACTTGACCGATAATAGTCGATCAGAATTTGCAGTACTTCATTTCAACAAATACAAGTCAATGCTAACCTTTTAAGTCAGTCTGGACATTTTTATGAAACAGAAATATGTTCAATTCTACAAAAGAAATGCTTTAAACATTGCTGGTATATATAATGAACAAATGGTTAAAATGTGACAGTGTTAAATAAAATGTGACATGCCCGCCAGATGACTATCCTCCGCCCTATTTGTCCTGTCACTAGACATGTAGTCACTGCCTTGTTTTTTTTCAAAGTGAACCGCGATCTCTAAATCATTCTTCAATCATCAATTGATCCGATCGTCATTCATCCTTTTACTAGGCTTAAAAATAATTCAGTGGTGTTGTGACTTTTTTTAAATTTTTGTTAAAGCTTTTCTTAATTAAATGGATACATCTATTAAAAGTGGTGGGTACAATGATATTAATAAACATATTTCAACACCAAAAAAACAAACATACAACTTCAGCTTAAGCAGGTGCATCTACTACATACATGTCTAATTTCTTTGCTAAGGAATTGGACGATTCAGTTATCAGATCAGAAGTTGTTTTTACTGCCTTTCTTATTGAAGGAAATATTTCTCTAGCCAACTCCTCATTTTAATGCCAAAGTCAAAGAAATGTTTCCAGATTCCCAAATTGCTAGAAGATTGTAAAGATAAATTACAGTGAATATGAAACAAGGGCAAGCATGAAAGTTGATAATCTTTCTAACTTGCTTGTAACAAAAGTCATTTGCAATGCTAACCTTCAGTTGTCCAAAGAACTGTTGGAAAAGTGCAAAAAGGCCAATAGGGATATGCTGGAAAACTGAAATCTTAGCAGCATGTGTACATATGTAAATAAAATGGTTATGCTGCCCTGTACTGTATATAAATATAAACATTTCCAGTAATGTTTTTCTCATTTTCTATGGTGATCTGTGGACTCTTCAAAGATAATGAAGGTAACTTTATATTTTTTTCTTTACTTAAAAAAGGCTTTTGCATTAGTGGGTATGTAGATCTTAAAACCAACGCCCCCCCCCCCCCCCCCCCCCCCAAGTGCAGCAACATCACTCCCGCACCCCCCTACAGATTTTTTTTCCTTGGCAGGTTGGCAGGTGTGCTTAATCATTGATGTTATGTTACAACTGATGTAACCATGTTTAGAGCAATGAGGTGGTATGGCCTTACTTGAGCTCACTGACTTTTGTCCCAGTTCAGAGTTTGACACTTTATATTGTACATATTATTTTTATTTTTATGATTTTAATTTCTAGACAGGCAGAGTCAACATTGACCACCCGATGGTAGCTGGTCATAAAGGAGCTGTTTTGGATATCGCATGGTGCCCACACAATGATGATGTCATTGCTAGTGCATCAGAAGATTGTACGGTCAAGTTGTGGCAAATTCCTGAAGATGGACTGAAAGAGAATTTAGTTGAACCCGTTGTTGACCTGTTTGCCCATCAACGTAGAGTTACACTGCTAGTCTGGCATCCAACTGCAATGAATGTCTTGTTGAGCACAGGTATGTTGTGTGTGCTACAGAGATCAAGTCTAATGTGGGATTACACTCAAACAGAAGTTATTGACAGAGAAGCCTCATTAAGTAAAAAGCTTGGGACTAATATTAAAGCAGCTTTTAAATAGACTTTATTTTAAAAGTAGATTTATATTTAAATTTTTTATCCATTTTTTTCGGCTTCTTTTGTAATATTATAGCATGTGTTGTGACCTAAAGCAGATTAAATTTACAAAAACCATATAACAGTTCGTAACACTATTGTATTGTTTTTGAAAAAAAAATAAAAACAGTCTATTGAATGGCAGTTTTATTGTTGATAGCTATTTTATTTTGTATTTAAGGCTCTGACAACCTTGTTATCATCTGGAATGTTGGCACTGGCGAGGCCATGTTGCAGATAGACATGCCTGATCAAATTTACTCTGGTTCATTCAACTTTGATGGCAGTCGATTTGTCTGTACATGCAAAGACAAAGTCTTGCGTATTGTTGATACCCACACAGGCAAAACAATTAAGGTAAGAGTCTTTTTATAGCCACTATTTTGTTAAAAGTTATGTGGTGAAGATATCTTAGGAATAGATTTTTAAAATTGTGTTATTTTCTTCGGAAACACAATCTTAAGTCTTAATGGATGTTGTAACATCTTTTAAATGATAAATATTAAAAAATGTACTGCCTTTTTTTTTCATCAGTCACAAAAGCTATTAAGGAGATATCCATAAATTATAATAAATGACTTTGTTAATGTCCAAATTTATCAGTAGGTAATCTAAAGCCATCACAACTTTTTTAAACTGTAAAAGAAAAAAAATTTTTAGATCAAAATGTATTTTATTTTAACTATATTGTGTTTGTTCTCCAGGAAGGTAAATGCCACATGGGATCTAAGCCAGCTCAGTGTGCATATTTAAAGAATGGTCAAGTGTTCACCACAGGATTTTCTAAGATGAGTGAGAGGCAATATGCATTGTGGGATGAGGTAACCATTTTTTTTCCTCTTGTCATTCTGTAATTTATTGAAGGTCATGATTTATTAATTATCTAAATATTGTTAGCTTGTACTCAAATAATACCCCTTTTTAAAAAAGTCTTCCTAATTTTGCAAATTACCAATGCTATTTGGACATACCTTGAAATTTTATTTGAATGTTTATTTCTGATTTCTGTGTTCCAGAATGATTTGAATGAACCTAGAACAATAGAGGAGATAGACTCAAGTAATGGTGTCATGTTTATCTTCTATGACTCAGATACAAACATGGTGTATCTGGCTGGAAAGGTGAGTTTAAAGTTTGACAAGACAAAACATAAAAAATTTCAACAGATGCACAGACCTGTTTACTCTTACGATTTTGGCGTACAATGTACGATTTTGAGGTGTAAACATATATACTGTATGCATATTTTTTACTCTAAATAAAAGGTATTGAACGATTTTGTGATGATATTTTACGATTTTAAGAGTTTGAGGGTAATCAGGTCTGGATGCATTTGACATTTAACTTCAAACACATCTGAACAGATACACTTGACATTCAATATAAAACTCATCTTTAACCCTATAACTGTCAAAACGGCAAATCATCAGCCGTTATACCACTTTCTGTGGTGTCTAGACCGATATGGTTGCCCGCTAGCAAAATCGTAATTAAAAATGTGGTTTAATGTATGTTATTTAAGTGGAAATCACTCTATATAAATGCGTTTGCTTTTTATTACCGTTAATATTTGTGCGTTAACTTATATTTATCAAAATAAAATGAGTAAAACAGAGTAGGGTTAAACCTGAAAAAATAAACGCAACAAAACACGCTGTTTTGTTGCGTTTATTTTTTCAGGTTTAACCCTACTCTGTTTTACTCATTTTATTTTGTACTAACCTGATTGCAGTCTCTCCCCTTATTACCCCTTATATTTATCAGGGATTTTTTTGGTGATAAATCGGTTGTGAAATTTTCACAAATTTTTTTCCCGCCGTAATGTCTACGGGTTCCCCTCTAGATTGCAAAATCAACACAGAATTTCTATTGGAATTATGTCAAATATATTATAATAAAAGCAATGATTTCAGGGATATTCCATGTGCTAGTAATGACAATATTAGCTCTAGTTGTGATGGCGACATAATAGTTAGATATTGACAATTTTAACCCTAAGCTTAGTCATACTATTACAGACAAATTTTGTTTGTTAACGGGTGGAAACAAAGAGAAAAAGACACATATTGGATCCCAAAGACTTATCCAAAAATATTTATGTTTATGTATATTCTGAGGTATTAATCAATAAAAACATGGATTTAAAAACTTCAATTAAAAAAAAATCAATTTTTAAACTCATTTCGTGTCTTTCCCCTCGTATTTTGTTTAACAAAAATTTGAAGTTTGGGAATGAAAACAAATCACAAATATCACAAGTTTTCAATATAAGTATCTGTAACTTGTCATTATCTGAAAGAATATTGCTTCAAGTATCTCAAAAACATGATTTTATGATAGTTTGAACTGTTTAGGGTGGTTTGGGAATTCAGAAGTTGAGTATTAAAATTTTACTCACTCTATAAAGGTCAAGGTCAATATCGGCATATTTAATATAAAAACAAATTCTTTTCATACCAAAAGATACCTGTATACTTGTAAGGTTCTTTTAATTCATTTAGTCTGGGGTTTTTTTTTATTTTTGACAAGCATATGAAATAGCTAAAAAAAATGGCTTGATGCTATAGAAAATGTTCTGTTGAATCTCTTAACACATTTTTAAAATACCCTTATTAAAAAAAAAAAGGTAAATTAATGTAAGTATACAAAGAAGTATACCCACTACTTGTGTTATTTGCAAACAAAACGCAATGAGCATTATCAAAAACTTTTTTTTCATGACTGCATTTTTTTTTAAAAGCTTAATAGTCATTTCTTTGTGTTTTCCATTCCCAGGGAGACAGTATAATCCGTTATTATGAGGTGACAGATGAAGCCCCATATGTTCACTTCTTGACATTGTACCAGTCCAATGCACCTCAGAGAGGCATTGGTTTCATGCCCAAAAGAGGACTTAATGTAAATAACAATGAGATTGCCCGGTAAGTTCCATGAGACATTAGCAACACCTAACTTTGACAATCTGCATACTGAATCCTTTATCAGCACAGATAAAATAGCTCATGCTTGCATGTCCAGAAATCAAACTGTTTTACATTGAAAGGCCTACTCTCCACCTAAACCTGTTTTACATCGAAAGGCCTACTCTCCACCTAAACCTGTTTAACATTGAAGGGCCTACTCTCCGCCTAAACCTGTTTTACATCGAAAGGCCTACTCTCCACCTAAACCTGTTTAACATTGAAGGGCCTACTCTCCGCCTAAACCTGTTTTACATTGAAAGGCCTACTCTCCACCTAAACCTGTTTAATATTGAAAGGCCTACTCTCCACCTAAACCTGTTTAATATTGAAAGGCCTACCCTCCACCTAAACCTGTTTTACATTGAAAGGCCTACTCTCCACCTAAACCTGTTTAACATTGAAAGGCCTACTCTCCACCTAAACCTGTTTAACATTGAAAGGCCTACTTTCCACCTAAACCCATTTACAGCAGTCTGACAGTTAAAAACTCTACTCAAGAGGAATGCCTTCCCTCAACCTCTGCTCTGAATACATGCTGATGAACACTTCAGAATACTAGATTGGAACTGTTTGAAGGACTCTTTTTTAGTATGTGCAATTAAAAATAATCCAATGTATTTTACCCTACTGACTTGTTAATAATTATGAAATACTAACAGGTTTTACAAGCTTCACAACAATGGCCTCTGTGAGATAATTCCTTTTACAGTACCCAGGAAGGTATTTCCTTTTTAATTTTACTTTTCCAATGAATAGATTCCAAATTACACTTCCTGGTATGAAGTTTTATTTTATAAGTAGGAAGTTTTATATTCATGCAACTTTATATTTGCATAAGATATTTAAACATTTACTTTTAAAATAACAGACTGCAACAGCACTTTAAAGTTTTAACAAGTTACACTATTTTTCCATGGTCAGTAACTTCTTTAGAAGTATCCCTCACATTGACACATTGGTAGGAAGAATTAACGTTGGAAGTGTCCTGACTGGCACACTACACATTTAGGAAGTAACACTTGAAGTGTTGGATGTCAACAGAGTTCTCCCTTGGTCAGATCAAGTGGTTTTTTTATGGTGGCCTCATTGTAGGCTGTACTTGAAGCCCATGTTTAGCTATTTTGCTTACGATTCATTGGTTTGATGGGGGGGGGGGGTGGTGGTGGTTGTACAGCCAAGTAGATAGCAATTAAGCACATTAAATTATAAAGCATGGGCATGAAGTCAATTATCCCATTATGCAGGAATAGGTTCACACTGCATTGTGGGAATAATGTCCATGAAGAACTCAATGTTTTCAGTATTCAATTTTATGTTAAGTTGAAGCAATGGCCTTTGAGCGAGTCCCCCAAAATAGGCACTACAAATCATCCTGTACTCTTCATGAGTCTCTTCATCTTAATTTGACTAAGTAAAGTGTAGTGGGTCATAATACTTATGTAAATCCTTCTGTTTGTTATCTCCTGTGCAGTCAGAACTGTTTCAAGATGACCTTTACCCTGACACAGCCTCTGATGTGCCAGCTATATCTGCTGATGATTTTTTTTCAGGAAAAAATGCTGAGCCTGTTTTGGTATGTTGAAGATGTTTACATTAATAGAGTTGTCAAGGTGTAGAATTGCACTAAATTTTTTATATATTTTTCCTTTGTCGATTTGGTTTACTACATTTTTCTATTATGTATAGGAAATACATCTGTATTAAATTTTGAAAAGTGCAAAAATGTTAATTGCGCTTATGAGAATTATGGCACATTAAAGAATAAACACTACTATAGCTCATGTTACATATTTGTTTTCTCGTGTTTGATTTTGGTTGTCAGGTTTCACTAAAAGAAGGATTTGCACCATCCAAAAAGGAACAGCTCAAAGTGGTCAAGAAAAACATACTTGATAAAATGCCAGCCAAACCCCAGCAGCAACAATCCTCCAACAATGCTGAGGCTGCAGCAGCACCCTCGTTGCCGCCTGTAAGTCCTTCAAACCATCACATCATATCAACCATAAGTCTGTTGTGAAATCAAAGTATAAATTATTTTATAAATTGCTGCTCAGGGGCATGTGTTCGTCAGATCTACTATTTCAGGAGATTGTGACAATTAAAGATTATATGAAAATCAACCCTCTATCCAGAATATATCAATATATTTTGTAGTACTTCCTACTGGACTATTTATAAGTATTGGTGGGTTCAATGCTTTGTGTATTTATTTAGGAATTTGGTGAGGCTTCAAATAACTATAAGAAATTCATTTGGATTCACATGCCTTGCATTTTTTCCTTCATCAGTTGTCATATTATTCTGAAATTAACTTGTTATTCTGTGTTTAAAAACAAATAAAAACTTGGGTTTAATAAATAATGCCCAGCTACATCGGAGTAAATATTTAACGGAGTAAATATTTAACGGTCATATTAATTCATTGTTGGTAATTATATCATTAGCTTATTTATTATGCTTGTGTCCAGCATAGTTTTGTGTTTTTAATTTTGTCTGACAATGAATTGCAGTGTTTCTCTTTCATTGGGACTAGAAAAGACACTAATTTTCAGCTTCCTATTAATATTTGTCCCCAGCCAAGATCATTGTGTATCTATTTAGTTATAAGTAAATAATTTTGTACTCGCTAGATCATAAGTCATCGGAACATTAGTCCTAGAGAAACAATGTATTCTTTGGACCTACTAACAAATGTAGACGGTAGCTATTCTATTGCTAGCTGTTAAGAAGTTAAATAACCAATCAAAATAATTGAACGCTCTAATAGGTTGGTACTTAGTGTTTCTTTCAGGAATAGTTAATATTATCATTGTTGATTACTGTCACTCTTTTATTTTCCGTCATCAAATAAAACACAACGAAGTGCTATGATGACTCTCCCTGCATAAAAAATTAAAGTCAACATTTATTTTTCTAAAAGTAATTGCCATTGGAATTTTCTCATTGTTTGGATGGGTTAACCTTTTTTATTTCTTTAATTGGAGACACATCCTGTTAAGTTACATTCTCAGTCAGTGTAGTTACATTCTCTGACATGGTTTTCTTGTGTCAAACAAGGCAGTTACATAGATAAGGATGACACTTTAAAAAAAAAAAAAAAATCCCATTGCTGTTTTTGACCTCAGGGTTTTGACCCACAAGCCATTTTGGATGACATGAGAAAACTGAAGCTGATTGTTAAGGCACATGAACGGAGGATTAAAACTTTGGAGGAGAGGCTTTCGCAGTATGAGAGTGAGGAGGAGGCTGTGGAAGAGGCATAAGGCTGGCCACCATCTCTTACACACCTAACTATGGTTCTTGAAACTTTTTATTTTTTCGCATTTCCTTTTGTTTTAGTTTTTCCTTGTTCCACCAGTGTTGGGTTTTGCTTAGTTGCCACTTGGATATGTATTGTTGACACCTTTTACTAATTATGTTTTCAGCAAGTTAGAAATTATTTTTATTTAAAATATTTTTGTTTACATCATCTATTACCACATTTTGGGACATTTTTATTTTTTTCCCATTTAAATATCTCCAAAAAAAAATAATTTTTTATTGGTTTGAATTTAACAAACAAAATTGGCACACACTAGTAATAGATAAATTTATTCAAGATACAAGAACCATTTGCTTATGTCTTGGATCTATTGTCCTTTGGTTACAATTGGGTTTATCAATGAGCCCTTGCTGAAAACTTGTTGGTGATGTGCCACACATAATTTAACAGCTTTTAGAAACAGGAATCATAATCTCATGGGACATAACTACTGCTTTCCATTGGAATCCTATTACTATTAATGATGCTAGCCTAATGACCTGCTTTTGGTGGTGAATGAATACTACTATGTAATAACTATCACTTTGATGTGTCTGTGTTCACATTTAAATTAGGCTTGCCAGTCTTTAGATGAACTGCTATCCTTAGAGTGTAATGTCTTCAGTAATTTAGCTTTACAAGAAATAACCTTTCTTCTACAAGTCAGAAACTTACCTTTACAAGATAGAAACTTTATCTTTACAAGAAATAAACTTCCCCATTACTAGAAAAAAACTTACCTTTACAAGTTTAAAAGATATAAATTACCTTTACAAGATATATCACAAGTAACACTTGTGTAAGATCTGATCCAGTTCTTACTTTGTAATTTTAACTCTGTTTTACTCTTCTCAGTTTTCATACATACAATTACATTTTCTCATTATATAGAGCTGATGTTTCATCTCACACCCCTGTGATTATGATCATGAAAAGTTGTTACGCACACACAATGGTGTCTCTCTGTCAAGCTATGATTTAAACAGTCACTAATGTGTGACTGTCAAGATGAATTTAGCACACTTTTTCATTTATAAAACTAACATGTTGTTAGATGTGTTCTCTCCTAGTCCACTTAAAATTTAGCTCTGCTTAAAACATGATAGGCCTTGATTTTTACGTGTAGTCAGTGGATCATGCTGTTGTGTGATCTTTACAAAACACGCTATATATATATGTCTGAATATAGTTTCTATTTTTGCTTTTGGACTGAAATATTTCTCCTATTTTCACCAGTCCACAGATGTCCTCCAAATGCTGAAAAATACTGATGTAGATTAAAAAAGTAGTGTCAGCTCTTTCAGTATCAAAATTTCGCAGCTGACCCCTGAATAAGATTGTCATCACACATTATAGCTTTTCCCCTTATTGAGATGGTCAGCATACACCCTCACTTCTCCACTAAAACAGTCTCTTGTCATCAGCTTGTTTCACTGAGTGTTGTTTTATTATGGCACCCGACAGCTCATGTACCAGTTATGTAAATGTATTTTTAAAAATATTTAAATTTTGAGATTAATCTAGTCACAGCAAAAGTCAGCAGTCTTCAGTAGCTAAACAAATTTTTGGAATTGTTTTATGTAGTCTAAGCTTTTCATCATCCTGATATCATCCATAAGATAAAATAACTTGAGTAACATAACAAATGAGATTTTTTAATGCATAATTTTACACCATTTATTCTGTCTGGTGAACAATTTTTTGAAGGAAGAAAAAAATTGTATTGGGTGGGGCTATGCATACTTTCTGATAGTTCACTTTAATCAGGTATGAAGATATAGGTGTTTCCTCTCTCATTAGCTTATAAACTATGCTCCTAATGAACTTTATCTATAGAGCAGCTTATGATATCCCATTAGTGCATTATGAATGGCATACCACCACATCAGCATGGCTATATACTACAGTTGAAGGTGGATGGGATAAATAAGACTTTAGTCAAATGTATAAAATGAAAGGTTTACTAATGGTGTAGGAAGGGATAGGTTGACTAATGGTGTACACAGCTCATGATCTTTCCCCAGAGAAAAGATCAGGGGATGTCGAATTGTTTTCATTTCAGGGTTGATGCTTATTTTGATTCCTGTGAGCCTTGATGGCGCCCTAGTTCTTGTTGGATTTAAACAATTATTTCCCAACAATTGTGTTTCTATTGTTAAAGGGTCATCAACTTATTATTATTTATTATCTCAACAGCTACATTATTTTGAAAAAATGGCCAGTATTCAATTGACTTGAAATTAATGGCACAGCTTCTAAAAAGCCATGTTAACTTATTTGATTAGTTTATTAACAGTTAAAACAATCCACATTAAGTAAATAGCTAACCTTGTTGACTGCTAGCATCCTACAGTAGGTCTGTAGCTAACCTGCTAGCATTGTGTTTGAAAGAAATGCATGTCATCATTTGATAATGGCAATTTCTGCCGATTGGATAAAGCATGGTGTTCTGGATAGGGGTGCTATATCTTGTTTTAATGATCATTTAACTATGTACCGGTACTATACAAAAAGCTTCCACACAAGGCCAGTAAATAACTATGACAAGTGACAGTCAGTATTTTGTTTTTTAGTGTTGACTGTTTCGTATGAAACATTTTGTTAGTTGACTATCTCAAAATTCAAAAGTTTAACTTTGAACCACCTTTTTTGTTAATGAAATATTTTGAATGATCAATAGATTAGGTAGGCGGCTAACATTTTGAAATCTGTGCGAATTTAATAATAATTTTTTTTTCCTAACCATGATTTGTAGCAAAAGTTTAAAATGTTGTATTGATTCATGTACTCTTGTGTAATGCCCTGAGACTCAATTTTAATTAAGTGTAATGCCCCTAAACTGGGTTTTAATTTAGTAGAAAGCCCTCATATTCAGTTCTAATTAAATGGAATGCCTTCAGATTCAGTTCTAATTAAGTCTAATGCCTCATACTCAGTTTTCATTTAGTGTAATGCCCTTATACCCAGTTCTAATTAAGTTAATTCTCTTAGACTCATTACCTGATACTAATTAAGTGTAATGCCCTCAGGCTCAGTATTAATTATTAAGTGTAATGTCCATAGGCTCAGTTCTAATATTTGCTTTATTTTTTTTCAACCCCATATGACCCATATTATAATGACCACCTGACCTCTACTATAATGACCACCTGACCTCTACTATGATGACCACCTGACCTCTACTGTGATGACCATCTCATAATGGCCTGTATTCCCTGGTTCAGCACTCCATCAAATTTAATGTGGAAGACCTGAAGGATCTTCAAGAGGAAATCAAAGAGCTCAAATTGAAGGTGAGATCACAGGACAAGCGCATCGGGAATCTGGAGAACCGCCTCCAACAACTTGAAGACAACGCTGATGAGGAAGAGGGTGGGGAGGAGGCTTAAATGTATTCTTATGAATAGACCTCTTTGCTATATTTATATACTTCTTGACGTGTATCAACTGAGCATTATTAGAGGATATTACAACTGGAATTCTATAATGCCTTCACCAATATATCTTGTTTTTGTATAGCTATAGTTATGGTGGGTCATTTATTGAAAATTTAAAATAGTTTGATTAACCTAACAAAGGGGGAAATAATTAAAAGGCTAATAGTAAATGATGGAACAAAATTAGTTTCTTGTAACATATAGGCGCAGGAACAGTAGACATTCTACACTAAAGAAGCCCGAAATAGAATAGGCAGAGTAGATGAGATAGAAAATGACACTCTGCATTTACTCTGATTAGCTTCACTGAGTAAATAATTATTCAATCCACTAGAACTATGGACACAAGTTTTAGTTTTTAAATATCCTGGTTCGATCAGTCTGTTGTGCCTGGATGTGTCGGCATGACTCTTATTTCTCTGACTCATCATTTATTATTAAAGTCATATTTTTTTGTTGGTTGAATCATAAGAATTGGTGTTTGTATTTAAATATAATATACAACTGCTTCATAGGTAGAATTATGTAATGCAATTTTCATATTAAAAAAAAAAAGCACATCTTACGGTAAACAGTTGTTTGTGTGTTTAGTAAGATGACATTTTTATGATTCTTTTTTATTTAGTTAGGCCCAGTTTCATGTAAGGCTTTCAATACTGTTGTATTAAATCTAGAAAACAAAAGTTGCAATAACAACAATCACAATAATAAATAGTTTAAGATGTTCAACAAAAAAAAAAGAGAAAAAAAAACAACTAAGACAACTAAGAAAATGGGAAGTTTTGAATCATTGCTTGGAGCATATAATTAAAAAACCATTGAGACTCAGTATTGAAAGCCCCCAGACAGCGCCTTCTAATGCACATACATTGTAAACATTGTGTTTGAATGAGAGCATAATTTCCCTTGTCTAGATTTCATTTCTGAACACAGGTTAGCTATTAATTAACTTGGTCCAGATTTCTTTTCTGAATGCAAGTCATAGACATTACTAAGTTGGTTAAAAAATAGGCTATTAGAAAAATGAAGAGTTGTGACACTTGATCTGCTAAATGAGAAGTGTCTGTATAGCAGTAAGCACCCATTGACCCAGCAAAACCAGAACAGCCTAATAATGTGTCTAGTTCTCACTTCTCTAGTCTTTTTAAGACTTTTGCTAAATCTGATTTCAAGAAAAACTATGTTAATAGTGACATTATTTCTTGTGGACATTGTATTTATGTTAAGGTCAATGATATTTAATGGGACTTTATTTATAGTAGGCAACATTGGTTTTATATCAGTCAAGATTATGAAAAATTAATTCTATTTAAAATGGTTCTTATTGTTTGTAACTTGTGTGATCAAAGCATTGAATGAAAAAGACGTAATGCCAGCTTCTTGAATCAGGGGGCTTTTCAATCTCTGCTGCTAGGTGTTATTCTGGTAAGTTGATTTAGAAACAGGCGAATTGGTATAATACTTGTTTCTAATGGAACAATCTTAAATAATAATATATGACAAACGATTAAAGAAATTTAAATCAATAATTATATTGATCAGTGGGTAAATTGATGGGTTTTTAAAAAAAGTTTTGCTGTTTTCATTTTAACACGTTGAATAAAAAATTAAGAAGGATGGTTTTATGAATAGTTGCATTATAAAGAGCCACGGCAAAGACAGTCGTAGGGATCTTTTTGTGTCATGTTTGGTGCCATCTCTGATGTAACATGTGTTCTCTTTAATATGTAGAGGTGTGCAGCAAACTTTGCTGAACTCTTTGATGACAAAGCAGTTTAAGTTTTGTAAATTGTTAACAGACCAGTCTAAAATTCAGTAACTTGACCTATCGGGTGAACTTATTTTTTTTATTGTATTTCATTTTCACTTATTTTTAAACATTGATAGCATTTTTATTTTGTATGTGAACATAATATATAAATTTGTATATCTGCACCAGAGCATTGCTGCGTAATGTTATGTAAAAAATTACATGCATGTTTTAGTTGCTTTTTTTAAACCAATTCCTAAAAGTATATGTCATTGAGCTGATTCATTTATGTGCAAGTCAAATAACTGTTATTGTTTGTGAAGTCATAATTTCATGTGTCCTCTTATTAGTCTTATTGTTGCTGAATGAATGCATTATGTGGTCTCAAAGTGAACTGAATGTAATTACTTGATCTTCTCAAAGCGCCCATTGGTCCTAGGCACATTGAGGAGGCACTAAGTACATTTTAATTAAATCCATGTACTTGAAGAAAGTATGTTTAAACAGCTGTTAGATGTGACTTTCTAACATTTTTTTAACAAAAAAATAAAGATTTCCAGATGCCTAATTTGGGTTACATCATTTTATTTTTAGTGTATTTCTATACTTGCGTACTATTGAACATTGTATGTACTACCAATGGGTGTCAAGAGATACGTTCAAGTCAAAAGCTGCATCATAAAGACTCTTTCATTCAATTCCATTTCTTTATGGCATGCTGTTCCTGAATTACTCAAGGCCATGGTAAATGATTTTTATTGTTTTTTGAAATGGTGGTTTTGTTGGTTGTCCTTTTGGGTAGTGTTGCAGTTTTGAAGTATTTGCCTAGCAAATCTAGGACGCTGTTTGGTTATTACTAGAGCTAAAAATGTCAGTCTTGATTGGATGCATAGATAACATAATTTGTTGGTAAAAATTAGAGCTAAATTTTGTCAGTCTTGATTGGATGCATATATATTAACATAATTTGTTGTCTTTGTTTTGCTGTTTCACTTTGCTAACATTGCCACTGTAAAAATCAACATTAATAAATACATAATAATGATTTTTGAACTCTTAGTACTTGCTCACTTGTTTTCTTTCATGTGAAATTTTTGTTTCTCTTTATTCTTTTTGTGAAAATCTTGTGTAACATATGTATTCCAACTGACAGGGTGATATATAATTGCTAGATTTTTGTTCTAGTTTATTTTTTAAAAGTCTTTTCTTCCATCTATTGCATTTGAAGCTGTTCTATTCCTATCATTAAGTTCTTTGAAACTACTGCACAGTAGAAAACTATTTTCAAAGAATGTCTCACTGTGAAGAAATAACACTTGTAAACTTAAACTGTGACACTTGTTTCAATGGTTACATAAAGCAATCACTTTGACAGCAATACATTTTAGCTGACATTTTCCAGACATCTCCAACTAGTAATGTAAGAAATGGATAAATTCCCATTCCAACAGCCACCGAGACTTTTTGATCTTGTATACCACAAACTATTTGTTGACAACAGAACATGTTTAAATTGGAAATCAAATTTTCTATTCTTTCACAATTATAAATCTCTTTAAAAACAAATATTTTTAAAAAATTAGTCTGTTAGATGTATGTTTTGAATACAATGAACTAACAAGATTAGTGGCTTTTTTTATCAGCATTATCATCAACAAAATATTTGTTTCTTGTAGTGATTCCCATTGATTTCAACTCTTGAACTGTCCCTTATATTTAAGTTTTTTGATTTTTGTAAAGGCTTCCTTTTGTGTGATAGGAGACAAAGGAAATGTGATAGGCTAAGGGCTGGCTTCATGTTGGACATGTGTGAGAGATTGAGTCACTGTATACTTGAGGCTGGTGTACAAAGCTGTACGTGCCGATTTCATGGAATGTAAAAATGGCTGTTATTGTATTATCAAAATAGAATTCAAATGCTGATGGAAATTGTAGTACTCATGCTATGAGTCAGAGGGAAAAAAGTTTTATTTCACCAAGATAAATACAGCTTGTTATGTGTAAAAAATTTACTTCATATTTATTTATTGGATAGGATGAGGCTATACAAATATTATTTTCACTGCAATTTGTGATACGTTGAATTGAAATAACATAAATTAGTTGGTTTGCCATATACTCTTACAGTAATTGTGTAGTTTGTGCATGATGAAGTCAGATGAAAAGAACTTTAAAAGAGGTATCTTTCAAGTAAATTCTAAGATCTCATTAGACTTGGTGACATCTCATTGGTGTACATTTATTGTATCCTTAAACTGTGTATACAGTAGGGTTGCCAGGACTTATGGTTTCCCAGTAAGCTTTGTGGGTTTTCTTCCCTTAGTTTAATACCGGTAGCTAAATAAGTGTTACTTTGGTTTTCTACATTTGTTTTTTTTTTAAACTCAATTTTTTTATGTTTGGGGTGGATTTTCCTTGTTTTATTTTTCCTGGCAACCCTCATCTATAGTTTGGGATGCCCTGTAATTTTGTTTTTCTGTTTACTAAGTTTGATTTTGTATATTTTGAATGCTTCCTGTCTTTACTTTTATAATATATACCTACACTATTATTATTTTGTTGTGTTTTTTTAAAAATAAAAATAGTTTGGAAAATTAAGCAAGAGACAGAAAGGAGCCCCAGGATGCTCTCAAGATTTAACTTTTTTTAAAATATGAATAATTTTGATTTCTTTTAATTCATTGTAATAATAAAAGCAACTGCTTAATATAATTTGTATTTTTTGGTTTGGTGCAATCTGAGAGAAAAAAAATTAAATCTTTCTTTTCATATGGATGAAGTTGTACAGTTAAATGTTTTTTTAAACATCAAACAAAATTCTTTTTAAAGAGACATAATCTGATAGCTTTCATAATACTTTCATACCCCTTATGGAATATTTTAGGAATATGCGGTCACAGTAAAAGAACTATACATTGATTTTTTAAAAATTTTATTTTGTATTCACCTCCCATTTTCCATGGCCTCCAAGTAAAAAAAAAAGATTTTAAGATGTTGCTTTTAGGAAGGAAAAAAATATAATTAGATTCGAGGTTACTATGCAATTATGTGCCTCTTATTTCTGTTTTTATGACATGCTAAAGACTATTTTTAGAACCAGTTTAACTGCAGCAAATTTCAAATCCTATGTGTTGGTTGGTGAATGAGATTGCATTTGTGTTTCATACTTCTATGTATTATACTTGTGCCTGCAAGGTTGGGAGAGGAATCATACTTTGTACATGTGAGGTTGGGAGAGAAATCATACTTTGTACATGCAAGGTTGGGAGAGAAATCATACTTTGTACATGCAAGGTTGGGAGAGAAATCATACTTTGTACATGCAAGGTTGGGAGAAAAACCATACTTTGTACATGTGAGGTTGGGAGAGGAATCATACTTTGTACATGTGAGGTTGGGAGAGAAATCATACTTTGTACATGCAAGGTTGGGAGAGAAACCATACTTTGTACATGCAAGGTTGGGAGAGAAACCATACTTTGTTCATGCAAGGTTGGGAGAGAAACCATACTTTGTACATGCAAGGTTGGGAGAGAAACCATACTTTGTACATGCAAGGTTGGGAGAGAAATCATACTTTGTACATGCAAGGTTGGGAGAGAAATCATACTTTGTTCATGCAAGGTTGGGAGAGAAACCATACTTTGTTCATGCAAGGTTGGGAGAGAAACCATACTTTGTACATGCAAGGTTGGGAGAGAAACCATACTTTGTACATGCAAGGTTGGGAGAGAAATCATACTTTGTACATGCAAGGTTGGGAGAGAAATCATACTTTGTTCATGCAAGGTTGGGAGAGAAACCATACTTTGTTCATGCAAGGTTGGGAGAGAAACCATACTTTGTACATGCAAGGTTGGGAGAGAAACCATACTTTGTACATGCAAGGTTGGGAGAGAAATCATACTTTGTACATGCAAGGTTGGGAGAGAAACCATACTTTGTACATGCAAGGTTGGGAGAGAAACCATACTTTGTTCATGCAAGGTTGGGAGAGAAACCATACTTTGTTCATGCAAGGTTGGGAGAGCGCTGAGTAAAATGTTGTATTGAGCTACTCCCAATATTTGGTTATTTTGAGTCAAGCCCATACAAATAGTAATTCAAATTGATTCAACTTAAAGACAGCTTTGTATATGTAGAGTTTTGGATACCATACGTAATTAATTTGTACAACAACTTTGACAATTGTGAAAAAGCTTTTTCTTAAATGAGTAAATAAAAATAAAATGCATCAAGAATGCTGAGTGTAAGATCAAGCCATTTATTGGATAACAGTGATTTGGTGATTCATTAACATTGATTTCTTCTGCTACATACTATTTAACTAATAAAAACAAGCTAAATAATTACTAGAGGTTTTTTGGGTATCTGTACTTGAAAATTAGTTGTTCATTTAATGGTCATTTCTGGGTTTGGAGAGTATTGTCTTCATTTTCTCTTTTTCAAATAAACTTGTTTGTGCAGCTCATATTTGGAGGTGTGTTATTTATTTTTTATTTGCTTCACAGTTTATTTTATTTTTTTTACAACATTTCAAGTCTATTTTAAACTTTCCATCTGAAAAAATCACCTGGTTGAGTCAATTAATTTAACTGAAATGATGCAGCAGCACCAAGCGTGAGCTCTTCTGGCCGATGTTCAAACTCCATTAGGAGGAGGGTAATCCAGGCTGCAAGGCTCGGGTTTCCCCTTGCCCTTCCGTACGTTCCCAAAGCCCTTTTCCCTTGGCTGGTCCTAGGGAGTGTGATTTAGTCTAGATGCACTGCTGCCCCCCTTGTAATATGGCGTGTGCTTGTCCACATGGGCCCTGGTTTTTACTGACTAGACTTAAGCGCGATGTAGCAATAGTTGCTTTGGTAACTTTCTCCTCAATCCTACCCATTTCCAGCATTATTCTTTTGGCCAGCATTCGGAGTATCCGCTCCCTATTTTTACCCATCCATCCAGCAGGAAATGTAAAGGTTTTATTTTGGTTATTTTTAAATGATATCTTTAAATTCTTTAAAATGTAAAATCTCGCAGCTTTTTTGAGTTCTGCGTGGATTACATAGATTTGGTTTCTATAAGCCTCTAGTGCTGGGCAGATCTTTAAGTGGTCCAGGTCTTCATCTACTCGTGAACAGTGCCTGCAAAACTTGTCTGCAGCTTTTCCTATGTCTTTTAAGTAGGCTCTCGTAGGGCAGTGCTCTTTGTGAACTTGGGCTATTATCATTTGGTCCTTTCTTGTCAATTTTCACCAGTTGTCATTTTTACTAAGACCCTTTTGGTAAGCACATACTTTTCGTCCCACTCTTGCAACCATGCATTCCTGAAATGAGCCCTCTGGATCACTTTTAGCGCTTCGAACAATACCCATTTCTCTGGGTTGGGGTTAAGCGCTCCGTCCTTCGCTAGGGTGTCTGGTTTGTCATGGTTGATATTGGTGTGGGCTGATACCCATTGGACTATAACATCTTTGTTATATTTCTCTGTTACACTTTGGTTGACTAATTACCTCTAATATTTTCCCCATCCTGGGCTAGAACAATCCTTTCTTTGCTGAAGGCTATTTTTGACTCGTTTAGTCCCTTAGCACTTTTGTTTCAGCCTCTGTCAGTGTGGAGTGTTTGTTGCATGGCCCCAAGAAGTCCATTGGAACCTCCAGTCCTGGGATTACAATTTTGATGCCATACCCTGCGACGTCTTTGTTTCGAGCTCCATCTACATACATGTGTATATGTTTCTTAGGAGGGACAGGTGTCAGGTTGACTTTGGTTTTCTTATTAAGTTGACGAGTTTCATTGGTTCCATTTCCTGTATTTAGGGGATTGTTTTATTTGCCCAGCCTGATTTTCGATACTGCGTTGATTTTGGACCTGAGGACTGTGATTTGGACTTTCCTCTTTAAGGGGTTACACAAAGAAATGACCCTTTACTCTTCTGCATGCCAAATCGTGGAGTGCGCCACCTTCCTCAAATCCTTTAAATCTTTCTAGCATGGTGAGGATTGCTCTCTCACAACTTATGTGCAGTGGTTCAAGGTTGGACAAGATCTCTCCTGCCGCTATTTGAGAGCTCTTAATAAAGTCCTGCATATTAGCCTTGTCGCTTGGCTTTGGATCTGGTCTAGTTTTGCCTGCGTGGACTTACTTGCCTTGCATTATACTGGGAGGCCGTAATTAAGCACTGATCTGACAGCGCTGATATATAGTACTCTCAGGGTGCTAGCCGATGCAGCCCCCTGTTCCTGCTAATTTTTTTTACTATATTCAGTTTTCTTGTTGCTGCGTTGACTAGTTGTTCCATGTAGGTGTGCATTTGCAACTTTTGGTCCAGCCTAACTCCTAGATATTTTGCACTTTTGAAGTTCACTGCCTCTAAAGCTGAGACTTCTTGGCACCTTTTTTATTGCTCTGCCCAGGGTAAACAGTGTATATGTTGTTTTGGGTATGTTTACCTCTATCTTGCGTCTCTTGATGAACTTTTTTAGCCTCTCCAGGAGTTGTTCGGTAATTTTTCGGCGTCTTTCCCTGTTTGTCAAAAGACAATATCATCTGTGAATAGAGCTTTTTTCGCACGTATTTCGTCCGGAATATCATTGATATAAATGAACAGAACACAGCTCTGGGCTGAACCCTGTAGAAGTCCTTCCTCCAGCGGCTTATAGTGTGACATGTCGCATCCGAATTTCGAGCATACGGTTTTATTACTCAGAAATCTTTAATCTACCAATACATTTGGCCGGTTATTCCTATTTTTGCATCTTTAGGAGTAGCCCGTTTCTCCACACTTTGTCATAAGCTTGTTTTAAATCAAGAAAGACAGTGGTCGTGCTCTCACCATTTTCGAATCTGCCAATGACTGGCTGGGTAAATCTTACAACTTGATCGATTGACTGTAGATTTTTTTCTGAAGCCACATTGATTTCTCTTAATCAATTTATTTCTCTCCAGGTGCCAATACATACTATTGTTCACCATTCTTTCTGTAATTTTACCAACACACAATGTAATTGAAATCGGCCTATAACTCTCCAGGTCTTCAGCCATTTTCCCTGTTTTTAATATTAGAGTGATGCTGGCGCACCTCCAGTCTTCTGGGATTATACCCGATTCCCATGTTCTATTTATGATTTTGAGTAGGGATAGTTTTGCCTTTAAACTTTAACTTTATGTTAATTTAAATGATTTTATGCCTTTTTTTTTTAACAGTCTCTGACAGTTAAATGGACCATTGACTGAAAACAGTTATTTCAAAATATGTTTGAACACAAAAATAAAATAACAATTCATAACTATCATAAACTAAAGATACATTGATACCAAGTAATACATATAAATCAAATTATTCATAGGTTTCAGCAGATCTTATGATTAAGCAATATTAGGATATTTAGGCTATCTTAAGTCATGCATCATCTTCCACCACAAAAGTGCCAAATATGTGCTTTTTTGGCTCAAGGCCAAATGCTTCTGGTCAATGTTTTGGCATCAAAGTCAAAGGTTTAAATTACATATATTTAGGCCCCAAGGGATAAGGTCACACTTGAGTTCTTAATGATCACCCATAGCATATTTTTGTACCAGTACTTAAGAGAGACTATATAGAAATTAAAGTTCTACATCAGTCTTCCTAAAAGAATCTTGTGTTAATGTTACTTCACACTTTGAAGTATTGAAGATAATCTTGAAAAAATCACAAGGTCTAGTTGATGCAGATCTTAAATTCTTGCTTCACTGAAATGTAATTTATTTCCTTTCATACTATTGAACAGAATCAAAAAATGTCACATCTTCAGAACCAACAACATGAGCATTGTGTACCACATGTTTTGGAACTTCTATAATATCTCCAGGCTCCAAAGTAATTGTCTGACCACGCATTGACAACATAAATTTTCCTTTCGTGATAGCGTCCATTTTGGTCATGTTATGGGTGTGATCTGGAAAGTCTGTGCCAGGAGTGAAGTTGTACTTTGTGGATTTGTATCCCAAGGCTTGCAATTTTTTTCTCATATTTTCATCAGTGAGTGGCCCATCACAAGCTTTGTTCCACTTCATAAGATTTATCTTGTTAGACATTTCTGAAGAGATTAGAATACTGTATCTTTTGACCTAATAATGAAAAAAACATAATAAATGCGTGCATAAAGTGTCAGTTGTATAATAATCAGGGTACAGTTTGTATATTTACTGATAGTTCATAACTATTTGACCCAAAATGACTTGTCCATCAAAGTTACCGGTAGTAAGAACTTCAAGATGTTTGAAAATGAGAACTTCTTCAAAGATCTTTAGAAGTGAAACAAAATGGGAAATTTCAGCGTATGTGATTTCTTCTTGCTTGTTTCTAATGAGTTGATCATTTTGCATGAGAAATTAAACTGATGAGAATATCATACAATTAAATAGGATGTTGTAAATGTAGGCTCAAGTGTCATGGTAGTATGATTCATATAGAATAGAGACATAAGGACATGACAAATTCCAACAAATATTTTAGAAAAATTGTTTTAACAATATTATTTATTACTTAAATTGTCCCTTATTGATATACTTATTGAGTTGACAACCCTTATAAGTATTTATAATTTAATCATAATCATAGTAAAATTCAGTTATTGAATTTACCCTTGGCCTTCATGATTGAGCATCCTAAAGTAAAGTTATCGAAAGGACTGTCTTAGAATCTACTAGTAGCCTACTATATACTACATACGACTAGAAGTAAATGTGAACTTTAAAATGTTTTTAATATCTGTTTCTTACATTCAGAAATCAGAAGACACAAGATAAACTTATGTCATGTTTCACATCATCACTGTCACTGTTAGTGATAATTAAAATTATCATTATTACAATTTAAACAATCACTGGGTTAGTTTTTAGTAAGTAAGTATGATTAACTTAATCATTTATTTATTTATTTATTTAGGCATTTTTTATATAGCGCTTACCTTAAAGCTCTAAGTCTAAGCGCTTTACAATTATTAAAAACATGTAAAATAAGTAAAATAAAAATGAGACACTAGGATAGTAACTACTATACTATAGAAACAAATAAAATGGCTATAAAACGAGGACACTTTGACACGTTTTGGCCTATACTACAGGAACAGAAAATGAGGCAGGGCGAGGAGGGTGCATCACAGGTCATAGGCGGACCTAAACAGAATGGTTTTAAGGGACTTTTTAAAAGTGGACGAGGTTTCACAATGACGGATATGGAAGGGGAGCTGGTTCATTAAGACTCGTTATACTATGACTATGTCTATTACTATTAGTTTGACTATTAACTATGACTTATACTTGTTATAATATCATTAAATTAATTACTATTAGTAGTATTAGTAGTTTCTGTAATTAGAATTAATAATTAAATTATTAATATTAGTTTCAGAATGGATTATTTCTTACGCTTCCTTTCGTTTTTCTTTTATTTTGACTACTTTGTTGAGACTGTTTACCTTATTTATATACTTAATTTTTTTAATAATATGACTTTGACAAATTATTTTGACTTTGAGTGATTGTGAGTTTGAGTAGTTGTTTTTTTTTTGTTTTTTTTTTTTTT
>CAXITT010000184.1:238765-260171 GCA_964033795.1 Lymnaea stagnalis | reverse complement strand
CCACCAATGACAACCCACCAATGACAACCCATCAGTGACAAGCCACCAATGACAAGCCACCAATGATAACCCACCAATGACAAGCCACTAATGACAACCCACCAATGACAAGCCACCAATGACAAGCCACCAATGACAATCCATCAATGACAAGCCACCAATGACAAGACACCAATGACAACCCATCAACGACAAGCCACCAATGACAAGCCACCAATGTCAAGCCGCCAATGACAACCCGCCAATGACAACCCACCAATGACAACCTACCAATGACAACCCGCCAATAACAACCTACCAATGACAACCCACCAATGACAACCCACCAATGACAACCCGCCAATGACAACCCACCAATGACAACCCACCAATGACAACCCACCAATGACAACCCACCAATGACAACCCACCAATGACAACCCACCAATGACAACCCACCAATGACAACCCACCAATGACAACCCACCAATGACAAGCCACCAATGACAACCCACCAATGACAACCCACCAATGACAACCCATCAGTGACAAGCCACCAATGACAAGCCACCAATGATAACCCACCAATGACAAGCCACTAATGACAACCCACCAATGACAAGCCACCAATGACAAGCTGAGTGGGGTGGAGAGAGTGGGGTGAAGAGAGTGGGGTGAAGAGAGTGGGGTGAAGGGAATGGGTTGAAGAGAGTGGGTGGAGAGAGTGGGGTGAAGAGAGTGGGGTGAAGAGAGTGGGGTGAAGGGAATGGGGTGAAGAGAGTGGGGTGGAGAGAGTGGGCTGGAGAGAGTGGGGTGAAGAGAGTGGGGTGAAGAGAGTGGGGTGGAGAGAGTGGGGTTAAGAGAGTGGGGTGGAGAGAGTGGGGTGGAGAGAGTGGGGTGGAGAGAGTGGGGTGGAGGAGACCGGCAGCCAATGATTGTGGGGCGGGATTCTCCTTTATTGTTAAATTTACTATTATTATTAATTTTTTTTTAATATATAGATGTCCCTACTTATAATAAAAATTCATGAACGTATCCCACCTTCTGTCCCACCCACCAATGACAACCCAGTAATGAAAACCCACCAATGACAACCCACCAATGACAACCCACCAATGAAAACCCACAAATGACAACCCACCAATGACAAGCCACCAATGACAACCCACCAATGACAACCCATCAGTGACAAGCCACCAATGACAAGCCACCAATGATAACCCACCAATGACAAGCCACTAATGACAACCCACCAATGACAAGCCACCAATGACAAGCCACCAATGACAACCCACCAATGACAACCCACCAATGACAACCCACCAATGACAACCCACCAATGACAACCCACCAATGACAACCCACCAATGACAACCCACCAATGACAACCCACCAATGACAACCCACCAATGACAACCCACCAATGACAACCCACCAATGACAACCCACCAATGACAACCCACCAATGACAACCCACCAATGACAACCCACCAATGACAACCCACCAATGACAACCCACCAATGACAACCCACCAATGACAACCCACCAATGACAACCCACCAATGACAACCCACCAATGACAACCCACCAATGACAACCCACCAATGACAACCCACCAATGACAACCCACCAATGACAACCCACCAATGACAACCCACCAATGACAACCCACCAATGACAACCCACCAATGACAACCCACCAATGACAACCCACCAATGACAACCCACCAATGACAACCCACCAATGACAACCCACCAATGACAACCCACCAATGACAACCCACCAATGACAACCCACCAATGACAACCCACCAATGACAACCCACCAATGACAACCCACCAATGACAACCCACCAATGACAACCCACCAATGACAACCCACCAATGACAACCCACCAATGACAACCCACCAATGACAACCCACCAATGACAACCCACCAATGACAACCCACCAATGACAACCCACCAATGACAACCCACCAATGACAACCCACCAATGACAACCCACCAATGACAACCCACCAATGACAACCCACCAATGACAACCCACCAATGACAACCCACCAATGACAACCCACCAATGACAACCCACCAATGACAACCCACCAATGACAACCCACCAATGACAACCCACCAATGACAACCCACCAATGACAACCCACCAATGACAACCCACCAATGACAACCCACCAATGACAACCCACCAATGACAACCCACCAATGACAACCCACCAATGACAACCCACCAATGACAACCCACCAATGACAACCCACCAATGACAACCCACCAATGACAACCCGCCAATGACAACCCGCCTATGACAACCCGCCAATGACAACCCGCAAATGACAAGCCGCCAATGACAACCCGCCAATGACAAGCCGCCAATGACAACCCGCCAATGTCAACCCGCCAATGACAACCCACTAATGACAACCAATCAATGACAACCCACCAATGACAAGCCACCAATGACAACCCACCAATGACAACCCACCAATGACAACCCACCAATGACAACCCGCCAATGACAAGCCACCAATAACAAGCCACCAATGACAACCCACCAATGAGAAGCCACCAATGAGAAGCCACCAATGACAACCCATCAATGACAAGCCACCAATGACCTCCTACCAATTACAACCCATCAGTGACAAGCCACCAATGACAACCCCCCAATGACAACCCACCAATGACAAGCCACCAATGACAACCCACAATGACAACCCATCAGTGACAACCCATCAGTGACAAGCCACCAATGACAACCCACCAATGACAACCCAAATTATAATACAAACTGCTGAAGTTGTGCCCCCCCCCCTTAACCATATCCCCACATACCAATTTTGTTTAATGACTCACAAAAAATAACAATGTCCTGGGGCCCCTTGCCTTGTAAAATGATCGTCACCAGCCAACCAAACAACTTGTTTGGTCAAAATGGATGACATGGCATTCTTAGTTTTCTGGGAAACTATTTTCTGTCGTAAAAATTCAGCGTCGTATTCAGCAAGGAAGTTGGGGGGTCTAAACCCCCACCTTTGAGAGAATTTATTTATATATATATTAAAAAAATAATAAAATGCGAAAAAGTAACGGAAGGAAAAAGCCTGGATCTTTAATCATATTTATAACAGAAACAGAAACCGTATTAGACCAAATTGTATCTAATAAATAGCTTAACTAAGGCAACCTCAGCAGGGATTCACTCATTAGTAAGATCCTCATAAACACACTATCATGTCATCAGACCCGAAAAAAACATTTGGCAATATACAACCAAGTTCGTATGGGGCACAGGGCATCACGGGCAGGAGATTGGGCCACCATTAGGGCATCAGGGATGGGATATTGGGGCACCGTTAGGGCATCAGGGACGGGAGATTAGGGCACCATTAAGGCGTCAGAGACGGGAGACTGGGGCACCTTTAGGGCACCAGGGACAGGAGAAAGGGTGAAACACAAAAATACACCAAGACACAACGAATTTTTAAACAAACAATAATCCAGTGAAGTGTGCGCCATCGTCACATTGAACCAAAAAATCCATAAATATTTAAATATTTTATTAATCATAAAATTTGAGGTATTTATGTTTCTGCATGATGTGCCACATAAAGTCATTTTACGATTATATGACAATGGAATGCAATTAAATAGTTGTCAAAAGCTGATGAATGCCTTCCCAAAATATATTCCTTTCCAATTATGTTGCTCTTTGATTACATCTAGAATGGTTGAAACGAAGTTCAGATATGGACCGAAAACCCTGCCTGCATTTTGAACTTATCCAATTTTCCCGGGATGGGTGCACTAAACCCTCTTCCCAGACCCCCCTCGCCCCCCCCTTTTTTTTTGTTTTCACTCTTGTGCTATTGGAGTACTCGATTGTACGTCAAATGTATGGAGCTACAAACAAAATACCCATTTTTATGTCGATGTCAAGTGTCAAGTAGAGATAGCTGCATATTAAATGAAGCAAAATATACAGCAGTGCTGTCCAACCCCCCCCCCCCAATCGAAAGATCATTTTGAATGACCCCCAACAGCTGAAGAAATGTTTAGGATGTGTGTAAAATCAAATGAAACATGTCGTTGTGAAAATATGATTCAAACGACATTCATAGATTCACTATTGTTGGAACATCACGACATTCATAGATTCACTATTGTTGGAACATCACGACATTCATATAGATTCACTATTGTTGGGACATCACGACATTCATAGATTCACTATTGTTGGAACATCACGGCATTCATAGATTCACTCTTGTTGGAACATCACGACATTCATAGATTCACTATTGTTGGAACATCACGACATTCATATAGATTCACTATTGTTGGGACATCACGACATTCATAGATTCACTATTGTTGGAACATCACGACATTCATAGATTCACTATTGTTGGAACATCACCACATTCATAGATTCACTATTGTTGGGACATCACGACATTCATAGATTCACTATTGTTGGAACATCACGGCATTCATAGATTCACTATTGTTGGAACATCACGACATTCATAGATTCACTATTGTTGGAACATCACGACATTCATATAGATTCACTATTGTTGGGACATCACGACATTCATAGATTCACTATTGTTGGAACATCACGACATTCATAGATTCACTATTGTTGGAACATCACCACATTCATAGATTCACTATTGTTGGGACATCACGACATTCATAGATTCACTATTGTTGGAACATCACGTGAGAGCACAGGAGAAGTTGTAACATGAAAAACAAAATGGGGAGTTCCGAAACTCGAAGGAGTGATATGGCCTGACATGTAGATGTAATTTATCTTATGCACACCAGTAGGGCATCCATTCAGGAACATGGGGAGACATGAAAGTCGATACTGTCTTCTTTTTTTTTTTCTATTGCTTGTACAAGGGTGGGGTCACGGGGTATATGGTATACTTACTGGATGGGTCACGAGGTATAGGGTATAATTACTGGATGGGTCACGAGGTATAGGGTATAATTACTGGATGGGTCACGAGGTATAGGGTATAATTACTAAGGGTGGCGTTGAGAACCATGAAGAGGGAAACAGAAAGTTATTTGATGTGTAGCCATTTGGTCACCCTAAAAAATAGCCATGCCCCCACCAACTGCATTTTTTATGGTGATATAATACGACAGGCAAGTCAGAGTAATTGAGATGGGAGTTGGGGTACTGAAGGTGAAACAAATGACCACGGTGGGGAAAATGTAAAAAATAGATTATGGATGACGTCATGTTTCATCTGATGAATTTCCCCCAAGCATGGAGCTGTCGTAACAAACAAAGGACCATGTCTTTGGAAGCGCTTACGTAAGTGAAAACTGGATTCTCTGTAAAGACTAACATTAAGTACAGAAAATATAACGCTCTGACCAATGAACATTTAGAAGATCTATTGTGGCCAGGTGCTACTGATGACTGCCTCAAATTAAGAAACAATTAAGTGCAATTCAAATCCAAATATAGCATTAAATACTTGCTACCGTTTTTATTCGCTTTCTTGTATTCTAGCTGAGCCGACAATGTTATTGTATTTTTATAATATATGACTATTAATGCATAATTAAGAAGTATTAATAATGGGAATAATGTTAAGAAACGTTAATAAAAATATACATGTATTTCTTTTGAGATGTCAAAAGATTTTTTTGGCCCACCGAGTCAAAAAGGTTGGACACCACTGCTATAAAGCTGTTGGACAGCATTGCTATACGGCTGTTGGGCAGAACTGCCATAAAGCTGTTGGATAGAACTGCTATACAACTATACTTGAAACATTGTTTCCAAATACAAAAAAAAAATGTAGCTATATACGTTTTGAAAAGTAAAGTAAGATGAAATACGCCTAAACAGTTTGTTATAGAGAGCTTGTTTACATAATATTTCTCGTGTGTGCCCTCTGATTGACCCCGCATGAGACGCTGTGTTCACAAAGGGGTGTGGCTTAGGCCTTTGAAGTATTCTTGTTTATGCCGCCAGCCACTAAAAATAATTAATCTGTTCCAAATAGTATTTTGTAGAATAAATGGGATTTTTCTAGAAATGCCATGTAGCTCGTCGAAGGCAGGGCTTAGGCGTCGGTAGACCCACCTATATAAGGGATTGACAGGCACGACGAGGGAGGGAGATTTTCAGATATATTTTCTTAACATTACGAGGCGTGCTTTATTCCTTGTGTATTTGTGTGCTCATATGTGTTTATTTCGCATTATTTATTGGCATCATTATTTCTAATTGTATTAACTGTGTACCGGTACGAGATCTACCATACTGAAAGTTGAAGATTGTAATTATATTTTTCTTTTCTTTTGTAATTATCTTAAGACATAATAAATAGTATTAATTGTAACTAGAAACTGTTTTGGGTCGTATCTTTAATATTGTTGATTCTATTGCTATGGTATCGTTCTTTGTTAGGCACTGTTTACAACGAGCCAATTAAAATTCAAATAGGAGATTACTTTCTCCCAATACAAGTCAGTGCGTAACAAGTTTCTTTAGATTTGTACACAGAATACACCCAATAGAATACACCATATTCCTACTAGTGATAGTCCACAAATAGACCTTACTGTCCCCATGTCAAAGGTTATTGTTCAAATTGTTCTTGATACCCCACCCCCACTCGTCATGTTCGGCGGATCGGTTGTTGATGATCCAGGGGCGTAGGAAAAGGGTGGGGTTGAGGTTCTCACCCCTTTGGGAGACTTATAGACAAAAAAAAAAGGGGGTGGGGGGGGGAAATGAAAACGGCATTGATGATGCTAACATTTGTATTTGCCAAAACATTCCGGTCCATTTTGAACCAATAAAAGCTTCACTGATGCAACAGCAGCAGGCAGGCATTAATTCATTTCATAGTATGATCATGTACAAACTACAATAGCTAGCTGGCCCGGATTAACCATTAACACAATATAATATCTTTTTTTTGTTACTCGCACGATTGTTAATGTTTACCGAGAGGACAACAATTTCCACTCGGGTCTCGCGAATCTGTTGCTCCCCGATTAAGTGTAGAATGGTGGAAAAACTGATATCAGCATAATACAAGTGCATTTTGAATTCATCAAAATGTTCTAAAGAGCGGCTGCCCCGACATTTGCTCGCGTGTCTTTGGCGTCCTCGATTTTCCGTATTTATCCTCTTTCGTCACTTTCGGCGGATCGGTCGTAGACACCCCCCCCCACACCCCCTACCCTTTTCCCACCTTCAGAAAATCCTAGCTACGCCACTAACCAAATGAAGCTAGTAGTGGTATACATGTTTAAGATTAAATGACCAACAGAGGGCGTTGTTTATCAATAATTTTAGTGGACACGTGCAGAAGCTTCTGGCCTCTGTGGAGTGCTGCCACCCGACTAGTGAGGCTCAGTGAAGGTGGTCACAGCCCGAAACAAAAGAACTTGACGTGTCCCACCGAAGACCGAAAGACTCATGCGCAGAGGATCTAGTCACCTGGAGCACTGGCAAACACATTCAGCAATGGCAGAGCAGGCTGCAGGAGGACCCCAAGCGAATACAAACATATGCTGAAAAGTGGAAACTGCTGGTAAATACGGAGAAGACTGTATACCCTTTGTTTTTTGTTTAAAATGGGAGGAATTGCCTTAAGGAAGACATATTTCTTTAGATTTTCGGAAAAAAGCTGAAGTGGGACAAAATGTGGACAATGTGGACATGACGTTGGACCAAAAAGTTAAACTCTGATACCATATTCGGGAATTCGGCGCTCGTGCCACGTCGAAATTAAGCCTTTAAAAAACAACAACAGGCCAGCACTACCTGGAGCGCCGATGCAAGCCCCGTAAAGACGCTATATCTTGGGAGCGTAAGGGCGACTTACTGACACTAGCTGGCACTTTTGTATGCGGGGCCTTAAGCACTACACCCAGTACTGACGTAGACATTCGGAAGTAGAACCACTCAGCACTAGGTGAAACAAAGCCAACCTAAGTAGAACCACTCAGCACTAGGTGAAACAAAGCCAACATAAGTAGAACCACTCTGCACTAGGTGAAACAAAGCCAACCTAAGTAGAACCACTCAGCACTAGGAGAAACAAAGTCAACCTAAGTAGAACCACTCAGCACTAGGAGAAACAAAGTCAACCTAAGTAGAACCACTCAGCACTAGGAGAAACAAAGCCAACCTAAGTAGAACCACTCAGCACTAGGTGAAACAAAGCCAACCTAAGTAGAACCACTCAGCACTAGGTGAAACAAAGCCAACCTAAGTAGAACCACTCTGCACTAGGTGAAACAAAGCCAACCAAAGAAGAACCACTCAGCACTAGGTGAAACAAAGCCAACCAAAGAAGAACCACTCAGCACTAGGTGAAACAAAGCCAACCTAAGTAGAACCACTCAGCACTAGGTGAAACAAAGCCAACCTAAGTAGAACCACTCAGCACTAGGAGAAACAAAGCCAACCTAAGTAGAACCACTCAGCACTAGGAGAAACAAAGCCAACCTAAGTAGAACCACTCAGCACTAGGTGAAACAAAGCCAACCTAAGTAGAACCACTCAGCACTAGGTGAATCAAAGCCAACCTAAGTAGAACCACTCAGCACTAGGTGAAACAAAGCCAACCTAAGTAGAACCACTCAGCACTAGGTGAAACAAAGTCAACCTAAGTAGAACCACTCAGCACTAGGTGAAACAAAGCCAACCTAAGTAGAACCACTCAACACTAGGTGAAACAAAGTCAACCTAAGTAGAACCACTCAGCACTAGGTGAAACAAAGCCAACCTAAGTAGAACCACTCAGCACTAGGAGAAACAAAGCCAACCTAAGTAGAACCACTCAGCACTAGGTGAAACAAAGCCAACCTAAGTAGAACCACTCAGCACTAGGAGAAACAAAGCCAACCTAAGTAGAACCACTCAGCACTAGGTGAAACAAAGTCAACCTAAGTAGAACCACTCAGCATTAGGTGAAACAAAGCCAACCCAACCATGGTTGAAAGAAACCGTCGTATAGAGAAAACAGAACCATGTTTTCAGTTAGAAGACCGGTGGGTAAAGATGTCGAGGATTCCCAGACCGTCATAGATGGAACAGGTCTGCTGGCTTGAGAGTCAGCAACCTTTACCGGAAAACAGGGAAAAGATGTGGTTGATCCAGGCGTGATCACCGCACGAATGCTTTCAACCTCCTGATGTAGGCCTAACACTGGCAAATGTGCCAATTACAAAGTGGTGTCCTCTTGATGTGCAAAAAAGATGAGACTTTTAGGACGATTAAAGCATTTGAGGACACCTTGGTATTACACAGACGGCTCTTGCATAAACAACTCAATACCTTGGTACTACACAGACGGCTCTTGCATAAACAACTCAATACCTTGGTACTACACAGACGGCTCTTGCATAAACAACTCAATACCTTGGTACTACACAGACGGCTCTTGCATAAACAACTCAATTATGTCTCTTTTGATAATATTTTGATGTACAGCGCGGTGAGCCCAGCCCTAGGCTGTGGTACTAGGGCTGGGGTACCGCGCTATAAAAGACCACATATTATTATTATTAGTATAAATATAAGCTGGATACGGCGCACTCATACAGCAACCAACAGAGTAGATTTCAGGGCCGAGTGGGAAGAACAGCTCAAACTTCGATGCAGAAAATCAAAGCTATACTTACGGCTCTGAAACAAGTGCGCCGAAGATTAGCTAGAAGAAAACCACTTTCGTCCATCGTGATGTTTACCGCATCACGGCTGGCATTAGACACGATGCTCAATAGACACGAAAATGGTTAACACCCTTGTTGACATAATACAAGACATAAGGCCATTGGAGGCAGAGTGGTCCTTCCATGGCTCCCTGGACACGCGGGATTACCCCCAAATTGAAAGAGCTGTCTTTCTAGGGAAGGCAAGAGTCTACCCAGCCACAACCAAAACGACCGATGACCCAACTGGGGGTCAAAGCGTGGTTCAAAGACCTCTTCCGGGAGGAATGGTTGAAAACCTGAAAAAAAAGGGGGGGGGGAGAAATGGGACACAATCCGTAAACTTGACCGGAATATCCCACACCCACATAGAAAAGGGGAGCAATGGTGGACAGTAGCAGAGCCTCAACACCCAGATAAGAACATAACACTGGCCTGCTCGAATCTACTGTAATAGGTTGCATCCTCATCGGGGCCAGAGCTGCCATTACTTCGGACAGGCGCCGGAGACAGTAGAGCTTTTGCTAGCCGATTGTCCGACACTAATGAATGGAGAGGTTGGGAACACCCCACACAGCCACACTGAAAGCCAGACCTGGGGGCGATGCGTGCCTGTCAAATGCTTGCCGGGGCCATAAAAGAGAATGTAATATTTCATTGGACACGTGATTCAGATTCCTAGAATTAGAATCAGAACATCCGGGTATATTTATAGAGAGTAAAATAAGAACATCCGGGTATATTTATAGAGAGTAAAATAAGAACATCCGCGTATATTTATAGAGAGTAAAATAAGAACATCCGCGTATATTTATAGAGAGTAAAATAAGAACATCCGGGTATATTTATAGAGAGTAAAATAAGAACAGACGTGTATGTTTATGTGGGATCAGACGGGGAAATTAATCTTCAAGGTAGTTTCATATCTATGTGCAGAGCAGAGCTCCGCAACTAGTGTGCCACGGAACACACGCGTGCCGCGAGATGGGACGTGCAAAATGTGTGCACCAGAATTAAAAAGCACAGAATATACATGTATATGATTATGCTTAATGTATCCATTAATCTGAAACAGAACAGTGTAATCTGAAACAATGCAGTGTATTCTGAAACAGAACAGTGTAATCTGAAACAATACAGTGTATTCTGAAACAGAACAGTGTAATCTGAAACAATACAGTGTATTCTGAAACAGAACAGTGTAATCTGAAACAGAACAGTGTAATCTGAAACAGAACAGCGTGATCTGAAACAATACAGTGTATTCTGAAACAGAACAGTGTAATCTGAAACAATACAGTGTATTCTGAAACAGAACAGTGTAATCTGAAACAGAACAGTGTAATCTGAAACAGAACAGAGTAATCTGAAACAGAACAGTGTAATCTGAAACAGAACAGAGTAATCTGAAACAGAACAGTGTAATATGAAACAGAACAGTGTATTCTGAAACAGAACAGTGTAATCTGAAACAGAACAGTGTGATCTGAAACAATACAGTGTCATCTGAAACAATACAGTTTAATCTGAAGAGTAATCTGAAACCTTTTCTAAATATATTCATAAAATTTAAGTATTCATGGTTATTGCATTCTGCTAAATTTTCTATTTTAAAAAAAAAACTACTAATAGCTCATGTTATTTCACTTAGCCATGTTTTTACTTGTGGTGTGCTGCGAAATTCTTTTCGGTATGTGCCCCTGCTGGGTTAAATAAGGTTGCTGTGGTTTCAAGTAAATGCGACCACAAATGTAAGTTAATATCATCAATCGCACGGCACTGCCATGGTTCCAGGTTTCATTAAAACCAACTGCGCGGTCACGTGCCCATCTCGTTGTACACCACCAGGCCATAACAACGCCGACCGCCGTCAATCAAATGTTGCATTGAAAGCCACGAGACCAATAACTTGTGTTTGGATTTTGGTGAGGTGACAGTGTGTCGACAGGTGGCAGTGTGGGGGGTAGTCAATGTTGATCACAATTTCTCGTATTAACAGCAGCACCTGTCAATGACCTAGATATGCTGCCCTATTGATCTCATGCCTGGTTTAGTTTCGTCAAGATTTTTTTTTAAATTCGTGAGTCTTAGTGTAAATTGGGGAGTAAGAAAATTGTCCTACAGGAGTCGAGATGGGACGTTTTCGTCGTGACGTGTCGCATCAAAGAGTCACCGGTGTATTACAAGATTGATTCTCGGTGGGGGCCTCCTCGCGCTTACAGCGTGTCGCCCGCCTGGCGCGCGCCACTCCCGGGGGCCGTAGAGTCAGCGGTGGGGTTGGCCAATGTTGACCGCATAGTTCAAACCGTGGAGGCGTGGAGTCAGTCACACGTGGACGCGTCGGTCTTGGACTCAAAAGGATGTACAACGCGCTCAGTGATATACAAAGTCATCCCGTGCCCGCACATACCTTGGGATACGTTTGTTCAAATAAGTTTGTTGAAATACTGTGATTGGAATAAGTTTGTTTGAAATCAGCTGGTGAGTGATCGCGCAATGTTGGCATTGATCCGAAGACGGTCGTCGGGGAAAAAACAAACCTTGACACATTAGAAGGTGACATTTTGTTGCTGACTGTGAAGCTCACGAAGAAACACTGACCATTGTGTTGACCATGTCAAGTAGAACACATCTGCGTGTTGAGCACATCCAGTAGCACGCATATGTGTGTTGAGCACATCAACTAGCACAGCCCGTTGTGTTGAGTACTTCTCTTCAATCTGTGAGTATATTTGCGTTTAGTATGTAATCGTTCGTTAAATGCTGTGAGTGTGTTTTATAGCAAGTCATACCAATAATGAACTTGTTCACGTGATACAATAGGCTCCCATGTTTTTTGCTTAAAGTCAAAGTTCAAATGTCATCCCAATGAACAGCAGCAGCTCTGTTTGGTGCTGTTTTAGGTGATGGGTGTCACGTTTTAAGGCAATAGTCACGTTGAATTGCCATGTCAGTTTGAACGTTAATCCCGTGTGGTCACGTTGAATTGCCATGTCAGTTTGAACGTTAATCCTGTGTGGTCACGTTGAATTGCCATGTCAGTTTGAACGTTAATCCCGTGTGGTCACGTTGAATTGCCATGTCAGTTTGAACGTTAATCCCGTGTGGTCACGTTGAATTGCCATGTCAGTTTGAACGTTAATCCTGTGTGGTCACGTTGAATTGCCATGTCAGTTTGAACGTTAATCCTGTGTGGTCACGTTGAATTGCCATGTCAGTTTGAACGTTAATCCTGTGTGGTCACGTTGAATTGCCATGTCAGTTTGAACGTTAATCCTGTGTGGTCACGTTGAATTGCCATGTCAGTTTGAACGTTAATCCTGTGTGGTCACGTTGAATTGCCATGTCAGTTTGAACGTTAATCCTGTGTGGTCACGTTGAATTGCCATGTCAGTTTGAACGTTAATCCTGTGTGGTCACGTTGAATTGCCATGTCAGTTTGAACGTTAATCCTGTGTGGTCACGTTGAATGGTAAATTCTATCTGGACATAACAATGCCATTATTGTGTTAGGAAATGTCATCGAGTTGTGCCCCATGGTTATCAAGGGGGCCCACAACTCTGTTTGTACTAAGAGTTAGTCACTGAGGAAAATGTCTACAGTTGGGTTGAGCTGGGTGTAGTGTTAACAAAAAAAAGAGTTATCTTCTCATTTTCTAGAATGTGTTCCAACAATGGGGGGCACTGAAAAGTGGATGTCTAGAACCAGTAGCCATCACGGAATGGAATGGTCATCGAATTGAATGATTTAAAACACTCAAAAGTGTAACAATATGTTCCCCAACACACAACACAGCGGTTCTCTACCTTTTTAGAGGCATGACCCCTTTATTTATAACATTTGCCATGTTGCGGCGATTCACAACCCAAAGGATACATTTGAACTAGAGCATTAAGTGTTGAGAGAAAGTGTGTGTGGAGTGTGGGTGTGTGTTGGGGGGGGGGTCGAGAAACGGGTGTTGGTACTATAATTTTGATCGGCGGTGGAGGTCACCAGAAGTAAGGGACAGGGACGGTGGAGGTCACCAGAAGTAAGGGTTAGGAACGGCGGAGGGCACCAGAAGTAAGGGTTAGGAACGGTGGAGGGTTCTGGAAGTCAACCCCCCCCCCCCGACAATTTGTGAAAAATTCGCAAAGTGCTGTTAAGTTTGGTTTGAGGAATTTTAAGATTAGGCCATTAAAAAAAAAAAAAAAAACAAAAAAAATAAAAAACAAAAAGAAATTGATACATTCGCAAAGCTGCTTATAGTTTGGTGTGGAGAATTTTAAGTTTAGGCCATTAAAAAAAAAAAAAACAACAACATAAATTAAAAATAAAATGAAAAGCATCTGACACACTATACTATAATAATGGAAGGAGTGCATTCAAGCTGTGTAACTGACACGGTAGAACAAGGTATCTGGAAGCTGGAATCAAACGACAGGTCAATTAAGATGGGACCGTTTCGGCTTAGAGACTTCTTCAGCAAACAGAACAAATGAAAATAGAACAGGAAACGGAGCACTGTAAAAAAAAATCTTTAGAGATCTCCTTTGTAGTTGCCGGAAGTAAGGTTACAGGAAGTGAATGAATATAAATATTGGTACTGTGGGGGAAAAAAGAAAAAAAAAAAAGGTCCAGAATTTTAACAGACCAAAATAATAAAGGATACATACAATCAAAACAATAAGAAAAAAATATATTTCTACTTTGTTCTACTATTTCATTAACCGACTAGCTATTTGTATTGAATAAACTTGTGAGATCAAATCTGGAGCATAGATTCTAACCACACACAAATTATGACCTATAAGTATCAATAATTTTAAAAATTAAAATTAAAAAAAAAAAATATTTTAAAAGTCACTTACCACACAACTCCCCATCCCTCAAAATTATAAGTGACTCCACCCCCCCCCCCACTGACATTTTGTCATGCGACCCCAAGGGAGTCGTCACCCACACGTTGAGAAACACTGTCCTAAATCATAATTATTAAATCAAAAATTACAAAATGGAACAGAGCTTCGCTATATCTGTTCCGTTAGTAAGTGGGGCAGTTTTCATTTTTCTCATACTAACGTATTAATATTATGTACAGTACGTACATAATTATTTCAGAGCTTTTCAGTTTATTTAGCCTACAGTTAGTTTATTACCTTTCCCATCGCTAGTCAGCTGTCTTCAAATATTTAACTCAGGTAATATGTACACAAAATTAATTTACTTAAACCAATCCTAGAAAGCAAAGTTTTTCGTACAAATCTTTTTAATCCATTTTTTATAATTTTGTTTCGTATTAATATTCCAACCTCTCGCTCGCTTTTACATCGCAGATTTATTACACCAACTATTTCAGAAAAAAAAAAAAAAGAAAGAAATATTACGCACCAAGCCATGCGCACTTGTGACAGATTTTTTAAAAAAGAATCTCATTTATTTATTTATTTATTTAGGCATTTTTATATAGCGCTTATCATAAAGCTCTAAGCGCTTTACAATTATTGAAACACATGTAAACATCTCATCTAGCGCAGTTGTCGGTAATTTTGTTCAAATGCCAAGTTTTAGCTCGATTGTTTGGCGGAAAGTGGGTCCATCAGCCGTCCGAACATTTTGCCACCCAGTCAGAAAGAATCACACGAACAAAAGCGGAGTTCTTATACTATCTGGATCAGTACCTGGCCCAATACCGGTCTACATGACGACCTACCTGGCCCAATACCAGTGTACATAAAAACCTATTTGGCCCAATACCAGTATACATGACAACCTACCTGGCCCAATACCAGTGTACATAAAAACCTATCTGGCCCAATACCAGTGTACATAAAAACCTATCTGGCCCAATACCAGTATACATGACGACCTACCTGGCACAATACCAGTGTACATAAAAACCTATTTGGCCCAATACCAGTCTACATGACAACCTACCTGGCCCAATACCAGTCTACATGACAACCTACCTGGCCCAATACCAGTGTACATAAAAACCTATTTGGCCCAATACCAGTCTACATGACAACCTATCTGGCCCAATACCAGTGTACATAAAAACCTATCTGGCCCAATACCAGTCTACATGACAACCTACCTGGCCCAATACCAGTCTACATGACAACCTATCTGGCCCAATACCAGTCTACATGACAACCTATCTGGCCCAATACCAGTGTACATAAAAACCTATATGGCCCAATACCAGTCTACATGACAACCTACCTGGCCCAATACCAGTCTACATGACAACCTACCTGGCCCAATACCAGTCTACATGACAACCTACCTGGCCCAATACCAGTCTACATGACAACCTACCTGGCCCAATACCAATCTACATGACAACGTACCGTCGTACGCATGACCTGCCAATAAAATCATTGTAATTGGTTGTGTACATGAACAGATTCCCCACCTCACATCACATATACCTTTTCTAAACTAAAAATAAAAAAAAAAAAAATCGAAACATCGATTTGAAAGAAAAAAATTACAGATTGTTGTGGTGTATGGAAACTGAAGATCATTGTTTCTTAGTTGGGCGGTGATGATTGTGTAGGTTTTGGTGGTACTGGTTCAGTGTGCGGTGGTGCTGGTGTAGGTTGCAGTGGTTCTGTGTGCTGGTGAAGTGTGCAGTTGTGCTGGTGTAGGGTGCGGTGATATTAGACTGGTGTATGGTGCGATGGTGCTATTAGGCTGGTGTATGTTTTCGATGGTGCTATTAGGCTGGTGTATGGTGCGATGGTGCTATAAGGCTGGTGTATGGTGCGGTGGTGCTATTAGGCTGGTGTATGGTGCAGTGGTGCTATTAGGCTGGTGTATGGTGCGATGGTGCTATTAGGCTGGTGTATGGTGCGATGGTGCTATTAGGCTGGTGTATGGTGCGATGGTGCTATTAGGCTGGTGTATGGTGCGATGGTGCTATTAGGCTGGTGTATGGTGCGATGGTGCTATTAGGCTGGTGTATGGTGCGATGGTGCTATTAGGCTGGTGTATGGTGCGATGGTGCTATTAGGCTGGTGTATGGTGCGATGGTGCTATTAGGCTGGTGTATGGTGCGATGGTGCTATTAGGCTGGTGTATGGTGCGATGGTGCTATTAGGCTGGTGTGTGGTGCGGTGATGCTATTAGGCTGGTGTATGGTGCGATGGTGCTGAGGTTCAGGTGTAGGGTGCTGTGGTGAGGTACAGGTGGTGTAGATGGCTGTTATGGTTTGCGGTAATGCTGATATAGGGGGTGGTGGGGGAGGAGTACTCAGAAGTAACTCAGAGGGAATGCAATGTATATTTATGTATATGTAGGTCTAGATACTGCAATTTGTCATTTGACACTGGGGGGGGGGGTAATTTTCGTCATTTATTTCCCAGTTGTTGTCAATGTGGTTTAAATAAATGTAAGATTACCTACCGAAGTGGGTTGCTCTGTGGTTTAAATGAATGTGGTATTACCCACCGTTTCAACGTTGAACTATGTGCAGTGGCGTAGAAAAGGGGGGGGGTAGGAGGGAGCGGTCAGCCACTAGCGGGACTTTTTTTTGCTTTCTTTGCCTCTTTCCGTCTTTAGCACGTGCATGGCATCCTCCAATCAACGCCCTGTTGCCTTGTGAAATCAACACATTCTCAGTTCGTTACGTCAAATTGAAAACAACATTTCTGCTTTCCCTGCACGGAATAGCAACATTTTTGGCCTCCCCCTGGCCTGGATAACAACTTAATAACACGCAGGCCCATGGCCACACAAAGCCCTGGGTTCACGTCTTTGGCGCCCGGGGCGCCGCTGGAGAGCTCAAGAAATGATTGCAATCTATGTACACTTTGTCAAATGTCTCCTGTGTTCATCTCGTGTGTTTGTCATCAGATTTTTGTTATGTTAATATTTTGATAACATGCAAACCATAAATCCTGGTACTTTCTATTGACACAATGATTTGGCTAACTCAGCCCCAGATGTATGAACGATCGATAGCGCTCGCACGCCAATAGGTCACACATACTATGGAGACACTTGCACTGAACAGCAGTTTATAGATCAGCGAAAATAATGGTCATGCTTGTTTGTAGGACAGAGGTCCCCCACCCCCGCAAAAGTTGTTTTTGATCTATTTTGTTCTCCCGTATGTTGTCATCATTTCGAACTTCATAATCTTGGTTGTGTCATTTGAAACCCCATCAAATGTTTAGATTAAGTTTTGTGGCCCACTGAGGGACCATTAGTGGCCCACTAACCCTGGCCTGCTCCAACTCTCAGGCCTGCTCTAACCCTGGCCTGCTCCAGCCCTGGCCTGCTCTAGCCCCGGCCTGCTCTAACCCTCATGCCTGCTCTAACCCTGGCTGCTCTAACCATCAGGCCCGCTCTAACCCTGGCCTGTTCTAACCCCAGCCTGCTCTAACCGTCAGGCCTGCTTTAACCCTCAGGCCTGCGCTAACTCTCAGGCCTTCTCTAACACTGGCCTGCTCAAATCCTCAGGCCTGCTCTAACCCCCAGGCCTGCTCTAACCCCCAGGCCTGCTCTAGCCCCCAGGCCTGCTCTAACCCTCAAGCCCGCTCTAACCCCGGCCTGCTTAACCATTCGGCCTGCTCTAACCCTGGGCTGCTCTAACCTGCACCACATCAATGTCTCAAAGTGAATTCCTACACCGACCATGGCCTCTTTAACTTAACAGCAGTAACCATCAAGTTGTTAGTTGTGGTACCTGGACATGAGGGTTAACCGGTCAATGGGATGCTTGGGTGTTAAATCGTTCAATAGACGTTGATCAGAGGGTCATTTCGCACTTTTAAATCCTTGACTTCAGAGGTTCTAATTCTTTTTGATCCAGGGACTGGTTTAGTGGAAGATAAGTTTCCCCATCAGAGGGCTGTTTTGGGGGGGGGGGGTCAATTGAAAAAAATGAACACGCACTCCGCGTCCCCAAGCACTCCGCGTCACCACGCCCTCCGCGTCACCACGCACTCCGTGTCAGCATGTGCACCGTGTCACCTTACAATCCGTGTCACCACCTTGCACTACGTGTCACCTTGCACTACGTGTCACCTTGCAATCTGTGTCACCTTGCGCCCCGTGTCACCCTGCTTTACTTGTCATCGTGCTGCCCAGTTCTCGGGGCTGCTCCCCCCCCTCCCTTCCACACACACACACACAGCTTTAAATGACTTCCCAAACGATGATACAAACACACACACACGGTGCCTTTGGTTGGGGGGGGGAGTGTATGTGGAGAGGACAGTTCCCTAGTATGGCTGTGTGTGTGTATGTTCGTATGTGTGCGTATTTTTCTGTGTGCGTATTTGTCTGTGTGTGTGTGTGTGTCCATTGAGGCTCTGCAACACTCCGTGCCTCACATAAAGTATAGAGTTTCAATTATCTCATTTATTTTAATAATTTGATTTGGCCAATAACTTGAGGCCGTCCAACCCTCTTCTTCTGGCCGTCAACCCTCTTCTTCTTGCCGTCAACCCTCTTCTTCTGGCTTTCCAACCCTTATCTACTGACCGTCCAACCCTCTTCTTCTTCTGGCCGTCCAACCCTCTTCTTCTGGCCGTCCAACCCTCTTCTTCTGGCCGACTAACCCTCTCCTTCTTCTGGCCGTCCAACCCTCTTTTTCTAGCCGTCAACCCTCTTCTTCTGGCTTTCCAACCCTTATCTTCTGACCGCCCAACCCTCTTCTTCTTCTGGCCGTCCAACCTTCTTCTTCTGGCCGTCCAACCCTCTTCTTCTGACCGACTAACCCTCTCCTTCTTCTGGCTGTCCAACCCTCTTTTTCTGGCCGTCAACCCTCTTCTTCTGGCTTTCCAACCCTTATCCTCTGACCGTCCAACCCTCTTCTTCTTCTATCCGTCCAACCCTCTTCTTCTGGCTTCCAACCCTTATCTTCTGACCGTCCAACCCTCTTCTTCTTCTGGCCGTCCAACCCTCTTCTCCTGGCCGAGCATAGCATCTGTTTTGTTAGGCTATCACAGGAACGCCGCCATGTCGCTAATGACTCATTACCGATGGATGCTTGACATCATGACCTGACCCCCCCCCCTCTTCCTTTACTACTGGTGAGCATGACACGGTAATCTCCCACCAAAATGAATGATCCGTAATCGGACGCTGGATAGTGGCACAACTCCATGTACATGTACATGTACAAGGGTTAGAGATTCGTTACTGTCAGACTTAGAGCGCAGTTCACTGTGTACTCGAGACGGGCACCAAAAAAAGAAGGGGGGGGGGGTCATGGATATTTTGGTCACTTGTTTTTTTGTAAATCTTGATGCAGTGACGTCATGTAAATCCCCCCCGCCCCCCCGTGTGGTTTGTGTTCGGGTTTCTTTGTTGGTTTCTCCTCCAATCAACTGCCAACGCGTTCTCACCTTTGATTGGCTGAATCGTTTGAACCAACGGGGGTGGGGGGGGGATGATTCCATAACAGAAGCCGCAGGACTGCCCAATAAACAAGGAACCTGTCCTGACCAACAGCCAGAGAGCCTGACCAGACACAGAAGCCGCAGGACTGCCCAATAAACAAGGAACCTGTCCGGACCAACATCCAGAGAGGCTGACCAGACACAGAAGCCAGCCAGAGACTGGACGTAATTAGCCGCTTCATAACCATAAAATTGTTCAGAGGATTTTTATGTGGTAGTAAATCTTCACTGCACGATGGAGCTTCTTTGATGAATTGACCACATTATAGATGGTGGTGCTCAGTAGCTCGGGATAGCCTTATGATAAGCTAGCCACATATTAGATGGTGGTACTCAGTAGCTCGGGATAGCCTTATGATAAGCTAGCCACATATTAGATGGTGGTGCTCAGTAGCTCGGGATAGCCTTATGATAAGCTAGCCACATATTAGATGGTGGTGCTCAGTAGCTCGGGATAGCCTTATGATAAGCTAGCCACATATTAGATGGTGGTACTCAGTAGCTCGGGATAGCCTTATGATAAGCTAGCCACATATTAGATGGTGGTACTCAGTAGCTCGGGATAGCTTTATGATAAGCTAGCCACATATTAGATGGTGGTACTCTGGATAACTTTATGAGTTAGTGATAATATATAATATGTGGTACTCGGGATAACTTTATGATAAGTTAGTCATAATTTAGATGTGGTACTCAGGATAACTTTATGATAGGTTAGTCTATACTATAGATGGTGGAACTTGGAATAATTTATGATAAGTTAATGATGGTTACAATGATATAATGAATGTTTTCCCTATATTTATATTGTTTCAGACTTTCCAAAGTAACAGGTACGCTTTTCACAAGTGCTAGTGCTCATAATGGGAAATTTTATATCGTCCCCAATTTCATGGTCAAATTTGACTAGTTGGATTGTGTCACTAGTTTTATGGTCAAATTTGACCAGTTGGATTGTGTCACTAGTTTTATGGTCAAATTTGACCAATTGGATTGTGTCACTAGTTTTATGGTCAAATTTGACGAGTTGGATTGTGTCACTAGTTTTATGGTCAAATTTGACTAGTTGGATTGTGTCACTAGTTTTATGGTCAAATTTGACGAGTTGGATTGTGTCACTAGTTTTATGGTCAAATTTGACTAGTTGGATTGTGTCACTAGTTTTATGGTCAAATTTGACTAGTTGGATTGTGTCACTAGTTTTATGGTCAAATTTGACTAGTTGGATTGTGTCACTAGTTTTATGGTCAAATTTGACGAGTTGGATTGTGTCACTAGTTTTATGGTCAAATTTGACTAGTTGGATTGTG
>CAXITT010000184.1:223341-238071 GCA_964033795.1 Lymnaea stagnalis | reverse complement strand
CACCCTCCTTGCCCTACCTCATTTTCTGTTTCGGGTTGATCCTGAAGTGTCAAAGTGTCCTCGTTTTATAGCCATTTTCATTGTTTCTATAGAATAGTAGTTACTATCCTAGTGTCTCATTTTTATTTTACTTAGTTTACATGTTTTAATAATTGTAAAGCGCTTAGAGCTTTATGATAAGCGCTATATAAAAATGCCTAAATAAATAAATAAATAAATATGGTTGGAGAATACGAACCAATTAAGAGTCTTAGGGACTATACCAGGATCCTGCGTTAGTAGCAAAAATATTAAAAAAGGGGGGGGGGAATCCTGAGCTTCTTGGGACACATAAAAAAGAATGCCAAATGACAAGAGTAAAGAGGGTACACTACCAAAACCCCAACGGCTAAAAGACCTATCTAGGCTTAGAAGGATGGACGATATGAAAACGGATCTACTGCTCCAGCAGGTGGGAATCTAATCATGGAAAAGAAAAGCATCAATTTGGTCAGAGTGGAAGGAAGTGGTGAGGCAGGTCATGATGCATAGTGCCACATGGATGGATGGATGGTTGGATATGGGTGATATCCAATGGGATATGGGAGAGTAACAACCTTGATAAAAAGAACTCAAAAGAACTATAGAACTCAAGAAACTCATTGTTCCAACTGTTACAATATTGTTCTACAAACAAAAGAAATAGCGAATCTCTTGGTAACTTACGGTATAACAATATTATGACATTTGAAATGGCATGAGTATAACATTAAGTTTATGGCTACAACGTTAGGGTGGTGTTGGTATTCAATTAGTATTGCTTTGGAATACGTTAAAAAAATGATTTTTTAATTATGTTGAAAAGTTGTACCATCTATTGATTCCATTGTACAGTTAACTGTTGCCTTGTTACATTTAAATGGAAAATATTTTGATATTATGAAAAATATTCGACGAAAATTTGTATATTTTGACCCTAAACAACTCATAAAATCTCATGTAAAATTAATTTTAAGCTAGGACTGCATTCCAGTTGTAAAGATGCTGGGGAGACTTGCCTGTACGCCAGTGTCTGGGACCCTGTCCTTCTATTTGATGTTTAGGATTTCCCTGAGACTTGTCGCATGAAAGTGGCTCAACATTTTTTTCCATGGCGTTGATAGACCGTCCCCTTTTCACATGCATAGAGAATTGTTGATAGCACAGTCGTCTTGTATAATTTCATTTTAGTTTGAGTGCTGATACCTCGCCTGGTCGATAGATTCTTAGACAATTTGTCATCATAGGTTGCACCTCGCTCTTGCATTAGATCGTCATCGATGGCGGCGCTTGCCGCTTTGGGACAGTGTGCTGTCAAGGTATGAGACGCTATTTGACATCGCACAGTCTTTCGCCATATACTTGGACATTGGGCTCAACATAAGGTCTTCGAGGCGCTGGCCTCCTGGTACCTCATTCTTTGATGTGTCAGTGGTGAGACCGACGTTTGTGCACTCATTGGTGAATTAACAAGACTGCGGTGGATATCCCCATCTGAGCCATGTGCAGCGATTAGGGCACGATCGTCGGCGTACAGGGAGTCCCTGATGATGTCTGTCAGGACCTTGCATTTGTCGTTTAGCATCTCGAGGATGAATAGCTTAACCACCAGTTCGGTATTGGATACTAATGTCAAAGTCTCCTCTGAAGGCATCTGTCAGCGTGGTGAAAAAATCAGGCTGTGAAATGATGGGGACAGGACGCGACCTTCTTTTAAAAGACCATTTAAGATAAAATAAAGATTTTTTATTGATCCAAAAAAAAAAAAAAGGATTTTTTTTTTAAAAATTAGATTGAACTTTTTCATTTTAGCACTTAAATTAAAATATATATTTATTTAAGTGCTAAAATGAAAAAGAAAACATTTTACAATTATAACAATTTAAACACAAAAAAATCTCTAAAACAATCTCTCTAGCGGAAAAATCTGGCCATCAATGAACTCCTTTAGCGACAATAATGACTTAATTGGTGATCGTTTAGATTTGGTGATCGCTGGGAGAACACGCTGATGAATTCGTACAGACTGGGGAACAAAAGAGTTTTTTTAATGTTTTTCGGTCCTAACTTTAAGAGAAAGAATTCGCACTGATCGAAGTGATCTTTGATGAAGAGGGTGGGGATGAAGAGGGTGGGGATGAAGAGGGTGGGGATGTATCATCCAATTTTTAAAAAGTTTTACAGAAGCATTTTCTTCAAATATTTATTCAAGTGAAAGATGTGACTTTGTGTGCTATGACCAGATTTCTTGATGTCCATTGAATCGGTGTTTTGTCACAGGGAAAGGTTTAGACGTCGCCCCCACCCCCCCACACCCCAATTTTCCCGAACTCACCCTGCATACCAACATGTCCCCTGACCCTAGCCCATTATGGCATTACTGTACAATTGAAATGAACTTTATGTGGCATATATATTTGGCCACTTTCTTCCAAAGACACTCTCTATCTACACACACATACACACACATATGTGTATAGAGTATATATATCCATCCATCCATCCCTGTGGCGCTACAGCACATGTAGGGCTTTGGCCTGCCTCACCACTTCCTTCCANTATATATATATATATATATATATATATATATATATATATATATATATATATATATATATATATATGTGTGTGTGTGTGTGTGTGTGTGTGTGGATGTTTCATAGTTATTTCTAGTTTCTCTTTAGACGAAAACAGATTGATTACCGCTGGTTCAACGCGTAGATCTGCATTTCCCGAAATGGAAGGAAAGGTTTCAGAAACCGTAGATTTGCTATTTACAGGTCTCCTATCGGCAGCTCGTTGTCGCTTGCCTCAAGACAGAACCACGGAACCGTCCAGAAATATCTCATTTAACGCGAGACTAAACGAGTTCGTATATTGGCAAGAAGATTAACTAAGTTATCTTGTTGCCGGCGTGTTGGGTTACAGGTGAACCGTAACACATGAACTCTTTGCAGTCCTTAGCTTTGCCCACGCGATTCAGTTTACCGTCTCATGCATGAATTCTGGCACTGTCGGCCTGGAAGAATTTTGTTTACGTTTCGGTACGGCAGGGGATGACGCTAGTCTATCACATCTATTGACATTGTGGAGTCAGATACGCACGTGGTTGTAGCAGATGTATTGAAAACTCTCAATGCATGTTGTCTGTTTTCTGCTGCGTTGATTAAAATGCTCTATTTCGGGCTGGGAAAAGTTGGCAACGAGATTATTGAAGCACGTGACAGGTTTACCTCTTACTTCAGAGCTGATGAGGTGGATATAGCAAGGTGGATGAGACGAAGTGGTGTGAGGTGGATGGAGTGAGGTGGACGGAGTGAGGTGGACGGAGTGAGGTGGATGGAGTGAGGTGGATGGAGTGAGGTGGATGGAGTGAAGTGGATAAGGTTAGGTGAGAGAGGAGATCGGGAGGGATTTCTTAACATCTTTAAAGTATTGATCGATACAATCATTGTCATAATATACATTAATAGGCAAGATGTATTGAGACTGGCAAGACTCATGATAGGCAAGTACCATGATAAGCAAGTATCCCGATAGATAAGTATTATAGTAGTCTAGTATCATGCTAATTATTATCACGATAGCCTAACCCTAACCCTATCTGACTCAACCCTATCAATCCCATTTACAGGTCAGTTCTAAATAAAACAGAAAATTGATGGATACATAGGACAAACGCCTGTTAAATATGTACATCCACAAGTGGATTGTCTCCTACGGTCTTCCAGAAACACACAAGTCCTTGTGATGAATGATGTGAGATAACATCTGAACTACCAGAAACACACCAGCCTCTGTGATGAACGATGTGAGACAACATCTGATCTAGGATGTTTGAACTATCTTATGTCAGTTTATTGCCAGTTCCGGTGTACGCCGCCATATTGGGATCTGTGCTGTTATCCATAGGTGTCTTCCTGAAGGGGTTCTTACACAAGATGCCCCCGGAGATGCCCAAACTTTACTTCCGGGAATCGTCGCTGAACTCCTACGTGACCGGTAAGTCTTCCAATTGAAATATTTAAATGTGAACAGCTGATCCGTGGTGGCAACCACCCGTGGTGGCAACCACCCGTGGTGGCAACCACCCGTGGTGGCAACAGCGGCCGTGGGGAAAGTCTGGACTAGGTCGCCCTCTCCCATAATATCTATTAATACACGATGGCATATTTTGCATGCATAATGACAATGTCAGCACCCTCTAAGGGCGGGTGCCCGTTGCTTGTGCACCCTTCTCACACCCCGTTTCACCACAGTGCAACACCATTCCATCACGCCTACAGCATCCAGACACTCAGATAGTTCAAATAAAATCCATCATGGTACAGAATTGTGATCGTAATATAATACATATATCAACCAGCATGCCACATTATTGTTACTGTAAGGAAGTACCTACATCGTCCAGCATGCTACAGCGATTAGCTGATTTCGTCCGAAACCAGACCGAAAGTTAAAAATGACTTTCGGCTGAAACCGAAGGCGAGACCAAAAGCTTAACAAGACTTTCGGGCCGAAAATGAAAGATGTAGATGTTTTGAATAAACCGTCATGCGCCACTTCGATAGACGAAGAAGTGGGTGTGGGGGGGGGGGGGGGGGGGGGGGGGTGGAGCGGAAATTGAGGACGCCCGCCGAGGTCCCCTGTACAACTGTGAGGCTGGGCTTTGGGGAGGAGGCTGGGCTTTGAGGAGGAGGCTGGGCTTTGAGGAGGAGGCTGAGCCGCCTGTCCAGGATTGTTTGATAAATTCGAAACGCAGGGATGATCTTTGGCGTACGCCTGAGAATAGTTTTGTCTCATTCCAGATAGACTTGGTCGTAAGGCTTGGGAAAAATCAAGTTAAACTTTCTTAGTTTTGTTGACATAAATCCTTTTGATTTTTAGTATTAAATAAAAAGTATTTTACAAATATATATATTATTAATTATTTCATTCAAAAGATGTGTGTGTATATATATATATATATATATATATATATATATAAATGCATTTATGACAAAATTTTTTTTTTTAAAATCGTGATTTGAAAGAATAATACATTCATTTGTGATACAGCCGGTGGACCATTACATTTTAAGTGACGGGCCGCGAGTTTATGACCCCTTCATTAAGCCTAGAAGCCTACATTTTTTTTTCCTGTTAACATATTGGGGGTCTAAATCTACAGCTAGTCGTATATTGGGAGAAGGGAAGAGAAGCGATGGAACAAAACTGGTGTATTAAAATTGTACAGCTACTTGGTGACTTCTAAAAATGGATTTAAAATACCGCTTACTAGATGTTATAGAAATATGTCACAGCTTACTAGATGTTATAGGAATATGTCACAGATTACTAGATGTTATAGGAATATGTCACAGATTACTATATATTTTAGAATATGTCAAAGCTGACTAGATGTTATAGAAAATGTCACAGCTGACTAGATATTATAGAAAATGTCACAGCTGACTAGATATTATAGAATATGTCACAGCTGACTAGATGTTATAGAAAATGTCACAGCTGATTAGATGTTATAGAATATGCCACAGCTTACTAGATGTTATAGAATATGCCACAGCTTACTAGATGTTATAGAATATGCCACAGCTTACTAGATGTTATAGAATATGTCACAGCTGACTAGATGTTATAGAAAATGTCGCAGCTGATTAGATGTCATAGAATATGTCAAACTCTAACGATGCTGAGCGGAGAAGTTAAAAAATCGAAGCTTTGAAGAAAAAAAAGAGCGGTGACTCCAGGTCGATGATAACATTAAATCATCCATGTGATGTGCACGTCCGTCAATGATGCCACATTTGAATGCCAGAGTTAATTGGACAATGGGGCTTCTATGCAATGCGCACGTCCGTCAATGATGCCACATTTCAATGTCAGAGTTAATTGGACAATGGGGCTTCTATGCAATGCGCACGTCCGTCAATGATGCCACATTTCAATGTCAGAGTTAATTGGACAATGTGGCTTCTATGCAATGCGCACGTCCGTCAATGATGCCACATTTCAATGCCAGAGCTAATTGGACAATGGGGCTTCTATGCAATGCGCACGTCCGTCAATGATGCCACATTTCAATGTCAGAGTTAATTGGACAATGGGGCTTCTATGCAATGCGCACGTCCGTCAATGATGCCACATTTCAATGCCAGAGCTAATTGGACAATGGGGCTTCTATGCAATGCGCACGTCTGTCAATGATGCCACATTTCAATGCCAGAGCTAATTGGACAATGGAGCATCTATGCAATGCGCACGTCCGTCAATGATGCCACATTTCAATGCCAGCGTTAATTGGACAATGGGGCATCTATGCAATGTGCACGTCCGTCTATGATGCCACATTTCAATGTCAGAGTCAATTGGACAATGTGACATACATATAAAATGTACGCAAAAAACATATTCATACCCCTCCCGCGCCCTGTCAACATAAGGGGCAGTCCATATATTGTGTAGGCACAGAGGATGCGCATGACAGCGTAGGGTGGGGCGGGGTCACCAGAATGTACCTAGACTTATGCATAAACTTTAAATAGTTATATGGACAGTCTCTAACGGAGCCAACTGTCATATAAAAATTGGTCAAATCCATGATTTCTTATAAGGCCCATCAAGGCTATAAAAATATCAACAAATTTTTTTCGCAGTTATCGGCATACTAATGCTTTGCGTTTGCATAAATAGCTCACTTGATATAGCTGTACTAATATTTAGCCCAGTGATATCCCATTGTAGTATAGTCATGTTGGTAACGTAAATATTTCGTTCGGTGACCAACCTCCCAAAAATATTTTTAACCGGGCCCTTAAAATGGTAGTGAAAGACATCTCAAAATCGTACATTGTAGCCAAAACCGTAAGAGTAATCAGTTGTGCAGTATGCCGCTACTTAATGACTATACAAAACAGTGACACATGCACACGTGTGTTATTTCGTCAATAACAGTGCTTATCAGCATGATAAAGATGAATGTCAATAAATGAATGAATGTAATAAGCCGAAGGTTCAATAATTATTTTTTTTTTAAATAATTCCCTGGGATTATTTTTCACAATATTATTCGCCTTTGCCTTAATTTATTAAAATGATGAAGATCAATCAAAATATATGTCACAAATGAATGAATGTAATAAAACAAAAAATATGTCACAACTGAATGAATGTAATAAATCAGCATATATGTCACAACTTAATGAATGTAATAAATCAACATATATGTCACAACTGAATGAATGTAATACATAAAAATATATGTCACAACTGAATGAATGTAATACATCAAAATATAAGTCACAACTGAATGAATGTAATACATCAAAATATATGTCACAACTGAATGAATGTAATAAATCAAAATATATGTCACAACTTAAATGAATGTAATAAATCAAAATATGTGTCACAACTGAATGAATGTAATACATCAAAATTTATGTCATAACTGAATGAATGTAATAGATCAAATTCTCCAAAAATTAAAACAAAAATAATAATTTGAATATTACCATTCCCATAGTTTTTTTCCCCTCTCAGAATTATTTACCTTTGCCCAAGCCTTATTGCAAATATTGGAAAAGTAGGTCACCATGCAGCTGTGAGCAGTATTCGTAGAGGATAAGTCATATATATGTCATACAATGACAGCAAGACGTCGAGCAATGATGAGCAAGCCACAATATTGTTATAGTAAAATAGTACATACACCATCCAATATGCTACATATGACAATATAAGTAAATGGTTAATATGTTTTTCCCCAGAGAAATGTAAGTTAAAAGAAAGATTGTACAGTCCGAATTATTGGCTGAGCTACAAGCATGTGCAGACAGTACTTCCGGTTATTCTCCCCAAACCGGATGTGACATACGAAAGGGAGTACCTGCAAATGAGAGATAAGGGGGTCGTGGCAATGGATTGGGTTGTGCACCCACATGTCAAGGTCAAAAGGTGGGTCTTAATCATAAATGGCGATTTTTGTAGCGCTAAGGTCCCAATGGGGGGGGGGGGGGGTGGGGAATTATATTGAAACATTTTTTTTATTTTAATGGGTAAAAGCCATGTGCGTTTAAATTTGGTTTGATATTTATAAATTTTCTAAATTATTTAGTTCTGTCCAAATAAATATTTATAGCTTTATTTCAAATCAAACATCTCATAGAGTAAACTTTTTTTTTTTTAATTTAAACTTTTAAAATTCTGTCCCATTTACATTTTTATTGTTTGTGAAACTACAAAAATTGTTATCATTCAAGCTAAGCATCTTGCATTCTGTCAAACAAAACATTTTGTATTCTGTCAAACAAAACATTTTGTATTCTGTCAAACTAAACATGTTGTATTCTGTCAAACTAAGCATTTTTTATTCTATCAAACTAAACATTGTGTATTCTGTCAAACTAAAAATGTTGTATTCTGTCAAACTAAGCATTTTTTATTCTATCAAACTACACATTTTGTATTCTGTCAAACTAAACATTGTGTATTCTGTCAAACTAAACATTGTGTATTCTGTCAGTGCGTATGTAAGAGGACTTCCTTCTCTGCCGCCTTTCGGTTCTAGTGTTCATACAAATTGTTTATTGAAACAGAAAAACCATAACCATTTTGGTGATACCGCCCCTGACCGAAGGTGCCGCCCAAGTGTCTCACATTTGCTACAAGGCATCCATCAGGGGATATAAAGCTGTTGTGTTTAACAGGCGGGGTCACGGCGGAAGCTACCTCACTACACCAAAGTTACAGGTAGGTCACTGAAATAAATCCTCCTGGAGTGGATCAGTCTTAGGAGATGTGACTAAATTTTAGTGTGTGTAAAACAAAAGTGCGGCTCTGTGTCAGTGTGACTCTATGTTGGAGTGATTCTGTGTCAGTGTGGTTCTGTCTCAGTGTGGCTGTATGTTGGAGTGGTTCTGTGTCAGTGTGGTTCTGTGTCAGTGTGGTTCTGTGTCAGTGTGGTTCTGTGTCAGTGTGGTTCTGTGTCAGTGTGGCTGTATGTTGTAGTGGTTCTGTGTCAGTGTGGTTCTGTGTCAGTGTGGCTGTATGTTGGAGTGGTTCTGTGTCAGTGTGGTTCTGTGTCAGTGTGGTTCTGTGTCAGTGTGGCTGTATGTTGGAGTGGTTCTGTGTCAGTGTGGTTCTGTGTCAGTGTGGCTGTATGTTGGAGAGGTTTTGTGTCAGTGTGGTTCTGTGTCAGTGTGGTTCTGTGTCAGTATGGTTCTGTGTCAGCGTGGCTGTATGTTGGAGTGGTTCTGTGTCAGTGTGGTTCTGTGTCAGTGTGGCTGTATGTTGGAAAGATTTTGTGTCAGTGTGGTTCTGTGTCAGTGTGGTTCTGTGTCAGTATGGTTCTGTGTCAGCGTGGCTGTATGTTGGAGTGGTTCTGTGTCAGTGTGGCTGTATGTTGGAGTGGTTCTGTGATGGAGTGGTACTGAGTCGGAGTGGCTCTATTTCAGAGTGTTTCTGTCAGAGTTGTCTTTGTAACCTTTTATCATCAGATGAAGATTCTAAAAGTTTTTGTAATAGTTTAACTCTATCTCTTATGTGTATTTTTCATCTGGTGCGTCCTGCTTCCTCTTCGAAACTGACTGGCCCCCTCTCCAGCTCAACATGTTTTATATTAATAGTAATAGTTGAAGGGAAAAAAGCTGTCACGCAACGAGAGACAGACGTGACGGCTGAACTCCGGTGAATAAGTTATTTTTTTTTCTTTAGTGAGATAGGACTATTACAGCAATCAATAATGAGCCACGGGTATCGCGTAGGACTTTCTGTAGAACTATTGTTTGAAATACGGCAGGTAGGGTGTAGGACTGTCTGTTGGCCTATTGTTTAAAGGCTGGCAGGTAGGGTGTAGGACTGCCTGTAGGACTATTGTTTAAAGACCGGCAGATAGGGTGTAGGTCTGTCTGTTGGCCTATTGTTTAAAGGCCGGCAGGTAGGGTGTAGGACTGTCTGTAGGACTATTGTTTAAAGGCCGGCAGGTAGGGTGTAGGACTGTCTGTAGGACTATTGTTTAAAGGCTGGCAGGTAGGGTGTAGGACTGTCTGTAGGCCTATTGTTTAAAGGCTGGCAGGTAGGGTGTAGGACTGTCTGTTGGCCTATTGTTTAAAGGCTGGCAGGTAGGGTGTAGGACTGTCTGTTGGCCTATTGTTTAAAGGCCGGCAGGTAGGGTGTAGGACTGTCTGTAGGACTATTGTTTAAAGGCCGGCAGGTAGGGTGTAGGACTGTCTGTTGGCCTATTATTTAAAGGCCGGCAGGTAGGGTGTAGGACTGTCTGTAGGACTATTGTTTAAAGGCCGGCAGTTAGGGTGTAGTACTGTCTGTTGGCCTATTGTTTAAAGGCTGGCAGGTAGGGTTTAGGACTGTCTGTAGGACTATTGTTTGAAGTCCAGCAGTTAGGGTGTAGGACTGTCTGTAGGTCTATTGTTTGAAGTCCAGCAGTTAGGGTTTAGGACTGTCTGTAGGACTATTGTTTGAAGTCCAGCAGTTAGGGTGTAGGACTGTCTGTAGGACTATTGTTTGAAGTCCAGCAGTTAGGGTTTAGGACTGTCTGTAGGTCTATTGTTTGAAGTTCAGCAGTTAGGGTGTAGGACTGTCTGTAGGACTATTGTTCGAAGTCCAGCAGTTAGGATTTAGGACTGTCTGTAGGACTATTGTTTGAAGTCCAGCAGTTAGGGTTTAGGACTGTCTGTTGGCCTATTGTTTAAAGGCTGGCAGGTAGGGTTTAGGACTGTCTGTTGGCCTATTGTTTAAAGGCTGGCAGGTAGGGTTTAGGACTGTCTGTAGGACTATTGTTTGAAGTCCAGCAGTTAGGGTTTAGGACTGTCTGTAGGACTATTGTTTGAAGTCCAGCAGTTAGGGTGTAGGACTGTCTGTAGGCCTATTGTTTAAAGGCTGGCAGGTAGGGTTTAGGACTGTCTGTAGGACTATTGTTTGAAGTCCGGCAGATAGGGTGTAGGACTGGTCTAAAAAGAAAACTCTCGTTTTTGTAACACTTGGACCCACTGACCCACCGGGTAATTTCTCAAAATGTCCATGCTCTCCAGCTATCGGAAAATACGTTTGACCTGGAACACAAATTAAGAGAAATGTAATACATAGATACGTACCGCAAAGACTAAGTGCTGTCCGAATTTCCTCCCTTTTAAGTCTATATTTCAGCTCCAAGGGGTCCATACACTACTCCCTCCCCTTACCCTCCCCTAAAGGGTTCACCTTAAGTCGTAGCTTTGACTTCAGCTGTATTTTTGTTCAAAGTCAGGGAGAGTTGCTCAATTCGTCAGCCTCACTCTCTCGTCCTTGCCTATTTGATCCAATGGCAAGACTTGGTCAAGACGACTGGAAATAGACCAGGATGCAGAAGATGCTTCTTGTATCTCACTATGATCTTAATGCGTTCCAAGTCGCAGGAGTTTTCGGAATGTTCATAATGTCAATGTAATGTAATGTCAAATTATGGAGATATTGTGGAGTCAAAGTATGTGGATATTTGTGGTTCAATTATAGAGATATGCTGTCTACATATATTTATGATAAAATGACGTCACGTTATGAGTTACTATTTTCTATTACACTTCCAAGACTCATGTTCTATTTTTTGCATCTAGTTATTGCAGCTGAAATTTTGATTTTTTTATATTATTTATAAACCAGAGTTTTGGTGACCCAGCTGACCTGAGACAGGTCATCAAGTACATCAAACTGCGCATGCCGAAATCACCGCTTGCCGCCGTGGCTTATGGGACAGGATGTGGGCTGCTCATGTCATATTTAGGTAGGTCATATTTAGGTAGGACGCCATGTGATGTCATGGGATGCCATGGAATGCCATGTGATGCCATGTGATGCCATGGGATGCCATAGATATTATGGGATCCCATGTGATGCCATGTGATGCCATGGGATGCCATGTGATGCCATGGGATGCCATAGCTCATTGTTGTAAAGATATTGTATTTCAAAGAAGTATTTTCCAATATATTTATTTATTATGGGTTCTGAAGGTTGTCTTAAAGGAAAGAGAGCCTGTCGAAAGAGAGCCTGCGACAGCAGTCAGAAACCCACGGCTCATATGCTGGTCGGAAACCTGCTGTTATGTTGCCGGTCATAATGATAGGACGCTATGTGTTTACATGTATGACACGACGCTATTTGTTTAGATCTATGATATGACGCTCTGTGTTTACATCTATGACATGACGCTATGTGTTTAGATCTATGACATGACGCTATGTGTTTACATCTATGACATGATGCTATGTGTTTAAATCTATGACATGACGCTATGTGTTTACATGATGACATGACGCTATGTGTTTAGATCTATGACATGACGCTATGTTTTTAAATCTATGACATGACGCTATGTGCTTACATAAATGGCATGACGCTATGTGTTTACATATATGACATGACGCTATGTGATTACATATGACATGACGCTATGTGTTTACATCTGTAAAACATCCATTCTATCTCGCATAGCATGTCTATTCTCTTTGTCTCAGCATCCATTCTATCTCACATAGAATGTCTATTCCATTTGTTTCAACATCCATTCTATCTCACATGTTAATGTCTATTCAATCTGTCTCGGCGACCAATGATTACTACCTTTCTGATCAAGATATTGGCTGTGAAATCGATCTGAAAACCTTTGCACCTAGCAACTAATTGATATTTTTTTTTATTCTTCGTCATCAGGAGAGTTCGGTTCATCTGCCTTGTTGACGGTGGGGGTGTGCGTATCCCCATGCTACGATGCCCCCCAAAGATTCGCCACCGGAGGGACCAGCCTCTATGACCTCGTTCTTCTGCTCCGACTGAAATCTCTCTTGTGTCAACACGCCAAGGCACTGGCCCCAGTCTTGGACTTGGACAAGGCCATGTCTGCCTGGACGTTTTCAGAACATCACCGGCTTGTCTACTGTCCACTTTACGGATATTCCGACTTGGAGCAGTTCTGGGAAATGAACAATCCTATTCGGGATGTGGACGATATTGAAGTGCCCGTCCTTTGTATTAACAGCCTGGATGATCCCATCTGCGCATGCTCAGACATTCCTTACGATCTCTTCCAGTGTTATCCAAACTTCCTGTTGGTCGTGACATCCAAGGGAGGCCATTGCGGATTTCTGGAAGGGTTTCCGCCAAGGTCATGGTCCGACACACTTTGTTTGGACTATGTTGAGTCGGTTGTTGAATTCACCACCAAAAATACTCAACAACAGCAACACCGGCCACGGTTCTACACCGTTTCCAATGGTGCTCAGCACCCCAGCAACAGCAACAACACCAGCAACAACACCAGCACAAGTTCTGTTAAAAAAACCACGCCCAGAACAAGCCACGCCTACCTCCAGAATATTTACAAAAACAACAGTGTGTTCAACTTGTCACAGTCTCGTTCTGGGAGTATTTGTCGAAAACGAGGCACAGAGCGGTTCACTATTTGACCTCACTGTCATAGCAACACACTGATGGTATACCTCAAAACATGTGACATAGCTTGGTATGTTTTAGTTTGTCTTGAACGACTTGACTACAATCATAACAAAAATGTGATTGGTTAGGTCATGACAAAATGTGACTGGTTAGGTCATGGCAAAATGTGATTGGTTAGGTCATGACAAAATGTGACTGGTTAGGTCATGACAAAATGTGATTGGTTAGGTCATGACAAAATGTGACTGGTTAGGTCATGGCAAAATGTGATTGGTTAGGTCATGACAAAATGTGATTGGTTAGGTCATGACAAAATGTGATTGGTTAGGTCATGAAAAAATGTGATTGGTTAGGTCATGACAAAATGTGATTGGTAAGGTCATGACAAAATGTGATTGGTTAGGTCATGACAAAATGTGATTGGTTAGGTCATGACAAAATGTGATTGGTTAGGTCATGACAAAATGTGATTGGTTAGGTCATGACAAAATGTGACTGGTTAGGTCATGGCAAAATGTGATTGGTTAGGTCATGACAAAATGTGATTGGTTAGGTCATGACAAAATGTGATTGGTTAGGTCATGAAAAAATGTGATTGGTTAGGTCATGACAAAATGTGATTGGTAAGGTCATGACAAAATGTGATTGGTTAGGTCATGACAAAATGTGATTGGTTAGGTCATGACAAAATGTGATTGGTTAGGTCATGACAAAATGTGATTGGTTAAGGCCTGACAAAATTGATTATGGTGAATTGTGATTGGTTAGATCATGCGAAAATGTGATCAATTTTCCACTATTTATTACCTGTGTGTGTAAGGGTGAGACCGGATGAGCCTAGTGGTGTAAGAATAAAAGAAATACGCCCTTACAAGGATGTTATGTTTATAATTGGTGATATTATATGTCTATGTTATGTTTATAGTTCTTGATATTATATATGTGTTTTATGTTTATAGTTGTTGATATTTATGTCTATGTTATGTTTATAGTTGTTGATATTTATGTCTATGTTATGTTTATAGTCTTCTTCTTCTATATCTTAAGGGCCCACGATCAATTTATTGATCATTTTGGCTCCTATGCATGTAGATGGGATTTGCAATGTTTCTGTTACTGGTGGTGATGAGGAAATTATCCACTAGGGGTTTGAAGGCTTGAGGCAATAGACACAAATGTGTCTAGTGTTGTCGCCTCAACTGTTCCTTTTGAAAGATGGTTCCAGTCCCTGATTGTCTTGGGCAGGAATGAGCAGCTCCTATACTG
>CAXITT010000184.1:102164-210551 GCA_964033795.1 Lymnaea stagnalis | reverse complement strand
AAAAAAAAAAAAAAAAAAAAAAAAAAAAAAAAAAAAAAAAAAAAAAAAAAAAAAAAATATAAAAAAAAAAAAAAATTAAAATAAAAAAAAAAAAAAAAAAAAAAATTTTTAATATTTTTTTTTTTTTTTTTTTTTTTTTGTGTGCACAGAATTGTTTTATTATTGGTTTAAAGTCAATGGTATGTCATTTTCCATACACAAAAGTGAAAGCCAGTTCAAACGCTCTTGCTCCACTGTACTGCGAAGCTGATTCTTACCTTATTATTTTTTTATTCATATCTGGGGAAAAGTAAAACGTGTTGACGAGAGTCATTTCCCTTTCAAAGTTTTAAAACTGTCCAACTTTGATTCGCATTTATTTTATAATATTAATTTTAGAATGTGCTGATATATGTCGTGGGTTAATATTGGCAATTTTAAATCCAATTAAATTGTCAAAATCTTTCAATATTCATTAAAAATACGTAAAGCATGATGCCTCTATAAGAGTGAGCCTCCTAGAAACAAGTGCGGGGCCCTGGGTCAGTGACACTGGGCTCATGCCTTAAGACGGCACTGCTTGTAATGGGCAACGTCCAATTTTTTATTTAAAAAAAAAAGAGTCGCTTGCCCATGGTTGGCGCCAACTTTTTCAATTCCGATTGGTTCTTAAGTATAGTGGTACCTCGGGTTACGAACTTAATTCCTTCCAGAACTCGGTTCGTAACCCGAAACGTTCGTAGCCCGAAACATTAAATTGAATAAAAATAGAGACAATCTGTTTCAAGATGAAAAAAAGTATTTCTTTTTTTTTTATTAACACCCGGTCGTTAAGCTGACAAAACGCAAAGAACACGTGCATTTCGCGTATTAAATAAAGAAAAAGAAAACAACTAAATAAATTAGATGTAAAATAAATTTACTAAGATTTAGTCTATGTTTCTTACCAAGAAAATGATCAAAGGAAATTTGTCAGTTTCTTAGCGATTCTGAATCATTCGTTTCAGGAGCTTCTTTCTCTGTTAGGCCATGCAGCCAACTGGGAATCTTTCTGCACCAAGAAACTATTAATGAAGGGAAATGTGTCGCTTCCTTTGCTAGAGAATCTTTCTGAAGTGGGGCCATCACGTTATCCAAGACGCATTATTTTCTTTTACTATATAGTGTAGTCTGTATAGTGCGTTCAAAAAGAAATTTGTCTAAAAATTAATATTGTGAACTGAAAAAAAAAAAAAAATTCGACCAAACTTCCTTTCGATCAAATTTCCGTCGTCGAAATTTCTTTCAAACACTGCGTCCACCGTTTATTTTTTTCATCGTGCGAGACACACCTTTTTTTCCCGGCTACGCCAGTAGCTTCTCTACAAAAAAATATATATATTCCCGGTGCCAGAGTCAAATTTAATTTTCACCTGGCGCCTTTAGTTCTCTTCTAACACGTAGCATTTGAAATAGCGAATACAATAAACCAAATAAAACAAAGGTTTGGGTAAAAAATCTAGTAACTGCAAACAGTAGTGACTCAAGTGTTTGCACCACGACCGCTAGATGTCACGTTGGGTGAAAAGTAGAAGGGGAAACCAAAATCAGGTGAAAAGTGAAATATTTCGTGGCGCCCCTGTAATGAAGCGAAGCAACCCCAGGGCAGGGCCATGCCGATGAGATGCGGCCCCGGGGAGACCTGTCAAAGTACGATTTTTGGCGCCCCTTGGCTTTCTGAAGTTTAGGGGTTTTTTTTATATTGTAACTCAATATTAAGATCTTATCTAAAGACGATTTTGGCGCCCATTATGTTGGCGCCCGGAGTGGCTGCCCTCTTTGCCCAATTCTCATAGCTCTGCCCGAGGGCAGTGTGGCAACAAGAACGAAGTGGGCGTATCTTAATTATGGGAACCACTGGCCTCGGCAAACAGTCGACCATGTAAACCTAACAATTTTGCTTCTGTGACGTCACGATGATCTATTAAATTATTGGATTTCGATGGTGTTTTTGTGATGCGTGAATGGGAAAGGGGGTTGGGTTAAGCTTCTTAAACGTACGCATGGGAAGGGTGTCCTAAAAAAGAACGCGCGCCACAGTTGGGGGGGGGGGCGGGTCCCGACAAGTTGCCTTTTTTCTTTTTGACTAAATGGATGGCGTCTTTCGGCCGTCCACCGGAAGTCTGACTGTTGGTCACTGTCTGTTTATCGGCTGGCAGTCCGATATTCATTATTGCCGGACGTCTTGCTTTCTTTTGTGATATACTAGCGAGTACCCGTCATGCGTATCAACGCCACTCAAAGGAAGAACGTTTTTTGTCTTTTAACAGTTTGATTACGTTTTTAAAGAAATGTTTAAATAGACATTATTATTTTTTTATTTTTTTTCCGTCTGGTGCGTATAAACATAAAAAAATTAGAAGGTTTTTCCGACACGTGTGCAGGCCGAAGAGACAGCTGTCCGTGTGTGAAGCATGGATTTTCAAAATTTAGTCAGCACACTTGTAACGATTGATCCACCCATGCATCAGCTCTGTTTGAAATTATATTGATATAGCTCAAATAATTAAAAAAACGAATTTGAGCCCCGGCCAAACGGAATATTGTAGAATGGTTGGACTGATTCGGATAATTAATTATTATGTGACACACTAGCGGAAATGTTGCCATTTGTATTTGATTAAACTCCATCCAAACTTGCATCAGCTCTGTTTCAAATTATATTTATATAAATCATAATTTAAAAAAAAAAAAACGAATTAGGGCTCCCAGCCCTAAAAGGAGTATTGTAAAATGGTTGTACTAATTCATAAACCTACTTATGTCACACATCAACTGAAATGTCACTATTTGTATTTCAATTAAACTCCATCGCTCATGCATTAGCTCTGTTTGTTTGAAATTATATTTATATAGATCATAATAGACAAAAAAACGAATTTAGTCCCCCCCCCCTCTCCCCCGGCCCAAAACGGATTATTGTAAAATGGTTGTACTAAATCAGATACCTTTGCAGGCGTGTTGATAAAAACTCACCCAAGTTTTTTTGCAATTAGATGAATGGTATCGGAACGCATACGGAAATTATATTTATATAGCTCATATAAGGGAAAAAAACGACTTAAGGGACCCCGGCCCCAAACGGAATATTGTAAAATGGTTGTACCAAATCAGAAACCCACTTTTTTGTTGTTGCCAGACATAAACTTAGATGTTGCTATTTGAAATTGTATATGATTTAAACTATCTATATGATTTTTAACCGTCCAACTATGCATTAGCTCTGTGTGAAATTATATTTATATAGCTCATGTAAGATCAAACGAATTTAGGAGGGCCCCTGGCCCAAAATGGAATATTCTAAAATGGTTGTACTAATTCATAAACCTTTGCGGGCCAAGTCCATCATGGCTAGGGGGGCCAAGTCCATCATGGCTAGGGGGGCCAAGTCCATCATGGCTAGGGGGGCCAAGTCCATCATGGCTAGGGGGGCCAAGTCCATCATGGCTAGGGGGGCCAAGTCCATCGTGGCTAGTGTTGCCAGATACGTGGACACCAAAAGGAGGACATAATAAAACCAAAAAAGAGGACAAAGGAGGACATTTTGAATTTTTCATTTGAGTCCTCCCGGATTAAACTCACAGTCAGCACAATTTTATTGTAACAGTAATAGCTGCCAATTAAGTGTATCTTAGTGAATCGACCAAGAAACAGTCACGTTAAAAAAACAAACTTAATGGACGCCTTTTTACAAAATGTCAAAAAAAACAACATCAGTTAAATAACCAATTGCACAATCATTACCTTATAATCTTTATTAGTTACATGACATATTTCTCGGAGGAGCCAACTTTTCGCAGAAGATCCTCATTAGCAATCACATATGCATAAAACTGTTCACGAGTACGATTCTTCAAATTGTACTTGGTAAGAAAGATGCCTTTTACAGAGTCGAGTAAGAGTCTATTCCTTTCCTTTGTACGGTACATTGAGCATTGATCAAGGAGAACACTCTTTCCACATTTTCCAGAAGCCATTTTCATAAACATAGACGGCAAACATTACAAATTAAAAAAAAAAACCAATTTAAATTTGCGTCTTTGTTGCCTGAACCAGAAATAACATTAACATTTTGACCATAGATAATACAGCACAGAGCTAGAGTGTTAGAATCAGTCATATTGACTGGTTCGCAGAAATGCATAGAGTTTGTATATGGTAACAACGTAAACATACGATGTAATAGTTGTAACAACGATACATAAAAATTATAAAATAAAATGTTAGAAAATCCAAGACAGTTGAAAGGATTTTAGCTTTGCATGCCGGACGGAGAATATTGAGCTAAAAAGGAGGACATGTCCTCCTTTTGCCGGACGTCTGGCAACCCTAATCATGGCTGGCATCAGTTTCAAGGATAAAAGGTTTGGTAAAATCAGCATAACTAAGTATTGACGCAGACGTTAGGGCTCCCTTAAGACGTTCAAACGCTTGTTGGTACTGTTTCCCCCCCTCCCCCCATGCTGCACTATCCTGTTGGTCTTCTTGTTCGACGGTTTACTACCTGCTGTCACTAGGTCGTGGAGTGGTCCGGCAATTTTTGCAAATCCCGCGATAAATCGTCGGTAATAACTGGCTAGCCCCAGAAAACTGCGTAGCTCTGTCGTAGTCGTCGGAATGGGCCAGTTTCTCACAACCTCAACTTTGGACGTGTCACAGCTAACTCCTTGGGCTGAGATGGTGTGGCTGAGAAAGTTGACCTCACGCCGTAGAAGCTGACATTTATCTGGACGAAGTTTAAGACCAGTCTCTATAATACGACCCAACAGCCGATCAAGGTGCAGCAAGTGTTCCTCGATTGTCCTTGAGTAGACCAGTAGGTCATCAAGGAACACAAAGAGAAATTTAAAAAGTAAGTCTGACATAGTTCTATGCATTAGTCGCTGGAATGTTGCTGGGGCCGATGTGAGTCCCATGGGCATACGTGTGTATTCAAATAAACCCATTGGGGTCACAAATGCAGTCTTGTGTTGGTCGTCCGAATGCATTGCTATTTGATGGTATCCACTTGCAAGATCCTGAGTGGAAAAGAACTGGGATCCCACCAAAGTGTCAAATGATTCTTGGATGCGTGGTAGGGGGGATAAGCATCCCCCATAGTTTTAAGATTCAGTCTCATGTAGTCCACTTTGACACTAAGCTTCCATCCCCCTTCCGCACGGTAACAATGGGTGCTGTATACGGGCTATGGCTTTCTATGACAACCTTCTTTTCAAGCAGTCCACCGTATGTGCTCTTGCACTTCTTGCAGTTGGTTTGGTGGGATTCTGCGATAGTCATTTTCATTCTGTGCAAAGGCTGCGGCTCGTCTGGTGAGGTCTTGTAGCCGGTGGCGCTGATGGTTGCTGAGATCATGACACTGGATATCTACCCTTGGAGGTTCCGGTTGCTCTGATTGTTCTTTCTCACATGACACTATGAGCTCGCTAGCCGTTGCCGAGAAGTGAACATGCTCCTTGGTCTCAACCCGTTCAAGATGTGCAAGCTGTGGTTTTTTTTTTTAGGTAGGAATACGCCGTCTGACGCAAGGTTGGCTACTCGAATGAAAGGAGTATTGGAAGAGTCTATTAATGTGGGGATAACTATTAGGCCAGGGGGGGGGGGTTGCGAACACGGAGACGTCATCAATGGGATGGGTGTGACGTCGTAATGTTGGCTAGGGATAGGGCTGGGATGAAACTACGCTCAGCTGCTCGGGTGGTCTTTGGTACCGTATAGCTTTAAGTTCACTATGTACTTCTTGCACGGTGGACATGAGGAGTGCCGGCACATTGGTAACATGAGGGAGCCAACTTTTCAATATGTTCATGGCTATTAGGACGGTAACTTCTCGTTTTCCCACTTGGGTGCTTAGGTCAATGGGTGTTTTGACTGCCAGGATGGGGACGTTCTGTAGAATATGTCCCAAAAGTTGCATGTCAACAGTTAATATTCCTTGGTATGGGACCTCCACTCCATTTACGGCACGTAATGTGATAAAGCCGGTTTCTAGATGGAGGTGGCCAAGATGTTGGATTGCCCAGGATTCTGTGACTGTGCTTACTTCGCCTCCGGTGTCTATAAGGGCCGCAACCTGGTGACCATTTAGAATGACATCCAGAGTTGGCCACTTTCCAATCAGTCCGTTGCGTCTCGGCTGACAGCAACGGGGTTTAGAAGTTTCCCTGATTTGAAGGCTGTTGTCTATGATTGGATGGTTGTGGTCGTGGAGTCTGCTGTAACTTCTGCGTTTGTTGTGGCTGCCCGTTAGTTTTGGGAGACATAACTTCTCTTGGCCCTGCAGTCTATTTCAAAATGACCCCTGCGGTTGCACCACAGACAAAGCTTGACTCTGTGAGGAGTTTGCCGCTGGAATGGGGCGGTTGCTGCTGCCGTGAGATAGGGGGTGTCTTTCCTGCTTGTGTCTAGATTCTCTCGGAACTGGTGTGCTAGAGGATGATACTGTTCTGCCACCGCTGCCACGCTGCCACTTGCTGGTCTATTCGCGCCATCAGTTGTGCCATTATTTGTGTTAGGTCTGGGGTCGAAGCAACCGAGAGCTGTGCTGCTGTGGTGACATCAGAGAGGTCGTCCCGCATCCATCGCTGGGCTTCCCTCCGGACGTCTTCGAAGGTCCGATCAGTGTTTACTCTGGCATAGGCCTTGACGTCTCTGCGGAGTGCTGCTGGTTGAAGACCATGGATGAAAGCATCCCTCGGCATTTCATCCATGAGACTACGGGGTCTTGCTGAGTTAGCAAGCGTGTAGAGGCCATAGTCCTCAACGGTAAAATGAGGCAGATAGTGATGTGCCGTCTCGCTGCTCACCCCAATTCTGCTGGATCAACAGTAGCAGTAGCAGCTTGTCTGGCGTGTCTATTGTTGAGTACCTCAAGGGAACCTAATATCCAGGTGACCGCGGAGGCTGCAGGCATCGGCTGCAACTGTAGGAAGAGTTTTGCCTCCTTGTCAAATTGTTCTGCCCCACTTTCACCATAAATCTGGGGTTTTTAGGCAGTCTGCTGGTGACTTGAAGACTGCTGTAGATCCATATATTTGTCTCTTTCTTTGAAATAAATCTATCAATAATAATTTAACCACTACTACAAGCTATCCTCAATTTACTACCCTGCTCGCAGTGCCAAAAACTGCAGCAAGGTGGGTGTTTGGTGAAGGTGGACCCAGGCTGACAGTTTTACCAACCTACACTAAACAAATTCAGGTCTTGAGGACTATAACTTTATTTGAGCACTACAGTCAAATGCTGAAGACAAATCTAAAGAAAAGGAAAAGGAAAAGCCCAAAGAAAAAAGACACTATAGAGCGTCCAAATGGGCCGCACTGAACACTGACACCGGCACACTTTAGGTATGCATTAGACACTTTGAATCCAAAAACTCATTAGCGCGAGCCTTAACAAGTAAAAGTAATAAATATAAGGTTTTGGCAAAGGTAAGTAGTTTTGTGGGGAAAAAAACTACAGGAATGCTAATATATATAATTATTTTTGTTTTATGTTTTTTTAAATAAAATGTGGGAACCCTAGGTTTATTCATTTGTGACATTCATTTTGATTTTTTTATCATTTGAATAACAATTAGGAAACTTAAGTCTTATTCTATTCCTTTGAGATAATAATGTCACCCCGGGCTAGCTTTAATTTACCCCCCCCCCCCGAACATAACCATAATTGTCTTCTATTGTGCACTGCTGCATACAATTTAGAAGCTAAATCAACAGAACAGATCAGATATCACATTTGTATGATTTCTCTACAGTGTGTGTTCTTTAGTGCACAGCTGTTTATAATAACTTCTAGAGAAACACCAGACCGAAATTTTACATTAAAAGGGTTTCTCTGGAGTATGTCTGGTTTTGTGGTCAGTTAAAAGTGACCTCCTGGAAAATGCAACAGTACAAATGTCACATATAAATGGCTTCTCTCCAGTATGTTTCCTGGTGTGAACAACTATTTCATATTTAGTAACAAAGGAAGCAGAACAAATGTCACATTTATAGGGTTTCTCTCCAGTGTGTCTTCTTTTGTGTTCAGTTAAATGTGATTGTCTAGAAAAAGCAGCAGAACAAATGTCACATATAAATGGTTTTTCTCCAGTATGTCGTCTTTTGTGTTCAGTTAAACATAATCTTCTAGAAAAAGCAGCAGAACAAATGTCACATTTAAAGGGTTTCTCTCCAGTATGTTTCCTGGTGTGAATAACTATTTCAGATTTACTAACAAAGGAAGCAGGGCAAATGTCACATTTATAGGGTTTCTCTCCTCTATGTCTTCTTTTGTGTTCAGTTAAATGTGATCTAGTTACAAAAGCAGCAGAACAAACGTCACATTTAAAAAATTTGAAGGGTTTCTCTCCAGTATGGTTTCTTTTGTGACTAGTTATTTCAGATTTAGTAACAAAGGAAGCAGAACAAATGTCACATTGATAAGGTTTCTCTCCAGTATGCCTTCTTATGTGCACATTTAAATGTGATTTATTAGCAAATGCAGTAGAACAAATGTCACATTTAAAGGGTTTCTCTCCAGTATGTGTTTTAGTGTGATGAGCTTTTTCAGATTTAGTAACAAAGGAAGCAGGACAAATGTCACATATAAATGGTTTTTCTCCAGTATGTCTTCTCTTGTGTTCAGTTAAACATAATCTCCTAGAAAAAGCAGCAGAACAAATGTCACATTTAAATGGTTTCTCTCCAGTATGTTTTCTTTTGTGACTAGCTATTTCAGATTTAGTAACAAAGGAAGCAGAACACATATCACATTTATAAGGTTTCTCTCCTGTATGTCTTCTTTTGTGCACACTTAAATTTGATCTATTTGCAAATGCAGCAGAACAAATATCACATATGTATGCCCTTGCTGCTGATTGTAAGGATTCCAGGTTTGATGAAGAAATCAAATTTTGAACAAGTTGCATATTTTCCTGTAGTGTTTCCTCTGTTTGCTTCTCTTGACAACAGCCCAGTTGATCTGCTGTAACTGTCAACGTTTCTGAGATATTTCTTGAAACACATAAAGTGCACAATTTTAAATGTGCCCTTGTTTCAAAATCCTGATCTCCACAAAATCCTGCCTCCAGTTTCATGTCCGTGTGAATCAAACGGTCAGAACCTGTAGCTTGGCTTGGGTTAACATCATTATCTATTTCTTTCTTGAGGAGTTTATTGAAGTCAATTTCTGTCTCTGTCTTTGGTGTGACATCTTCCTTTTTTATTTGGCTGGCAATAAATTTAAAAACAACTGCCTCCATGATTAAGATCTGGAGGGGAAAAAAAAAGTGTGAAAGCTTTGAAATCTGATCTGTATGTATACCTTTGTTCTATTCATAAATGTCAGTGAAATACGATTAGCATTCTTGATCAATTTAAAATATTTTTTTTAAAAAGTAAGAAAACAAATAAATTGAAAAATATGTGCATTAGAAAAAAAAAACACTTTTAATTAATCACACTCATTTTCTTACAATGGTTATAATCAATCTGTACTTCTCATTCCGTCACTAATTACATTATGTTTTATGTTTTAAATAGATGAAATTGAAATTAATGTACTTTGTTAACGTACCCAGTACTTAAATATTGCTTTGTGAGGCCTTACATGAAACAAAATAAATAGTTTTGCAACAAAATCACAAGACGTAAAAATAGAGCAAGAAATTTAATTCCTAAAATTTCCTTGACCTCACTCATGGCATGGTAACCATGTCTCATTTTGCTGGAAATTTGATTGCAATATCACTGTGTCAGGAGTGTATTGTGATCAGCGTTACTATTGTTTAGTATAATTCAGTTTGTTAGTTAATATATAAAAACAAGTAATTCAAGCAACAGTTCCTTTCATCTTTGAGATTACTATTTATCAATGTTTTCTCCTACTCCAGCAAATTAAGTTCACTTTGTTTTTATTTACTGTGACACAATGACTTGTATATGCATGCCATTTCACTTAGTTATTCCCCTTAATTATTAGCATAACTAGGGTTAGTGCCACCTTGAGCTATCTAAGACAGATCTTGACGCCTCCCCTCCTCCCTCATAATTAGGTACTTTGACAGAAGTTTTAGATATGGTCCTCCTATTGCCATAAATAATATATCATTATTAAGGGCTAGCTATAAGCTTCACAAATACACCAATTCCATCTTTTTATCTTTTATAGAAATTTAATAATGAATTTTTTAAACCCTTTATTTAACTTTGTATTAAACTGTGAAAACTTGTGACCAACTTTCCAAATTTCTACCCTTATTTTGCCCGCAGCTTTTTTATTTGAAAGACAATGCTAACAAATTTTCAGGAGACATTCTCAATGCAATAAACAATACAACAAACAACAAAACTCTTTTGTAACATCAAGATTTTGTATTTTTGGATAATTTCATCTGAGGGTATGTTTAGGAAAATATGAACGGAAAAATTATTATTTATAATGGAAAAAAAATAATAATAAAATGTTTATTGTATTTTAATTAATTATATGCTTCAGTTAAATTTCAAATCGGTTCTTATAATTATAAAATGTAAGTAGAAGTCTCTTTAAAAAATAAAATTGAATGTATATTAAAGTTTTTTGTTTAGTAAAACTTATTTCTTTTATTCTAATAGAAATATTTTATATATATTTTGCCTCTGGTGTGACTGCTTACTTTTTACAACTGGCCCTACCCCTACTCAACATGTTTTATATTAATAGTACCAAGTCACACTGAGTGGGAAAAAAAAAAGGTATCAAGCAGTAGGTTATAAATAGTTATAAAAACTGTGCAATAGAGCGCAAAAAGCGAGTACACCATAGAGCTGATGTAAAATGGCCACTTAAGTTTTTAGGTCATTTTTCGACATGCGCAGAATGTCTTTGTGTGGGTTTTGTTTTGGGTTTTTTTCCCTAGTATAAGTAAAATGGTTATCCTAATACTAATAAATTAGAAATACAACTGGAACAATTAATTTTTATAACTAGGCTAAGGTAATCAGAAATAATAAGCATTTGAATTTGATCAGGTCCAGGTGGTTTGTTTTTTAAGTTGACTTCTTTTTTTTTCCCAAATAAAAGAATATGAACACTTTTTGGCCATTGAATAATAATAGTATTGATAGACTGGGTTCCAAAATAATTTTAAAGTTTGGCTATTATTTAAATTACAAAACAACAAATATAATTTTTAACCTTCTCGCTACTGATGACATCGACGCGATGTCCCGATTGCTCACTTTCATTCAATTACCAAAGATGTCACATTGTCGTCATAACAAAGAGGCAAAGAACTTGTCTGAAATACCAAGGACGTCACGTCCTTGTCTTATTTCAAAATAAATAATTCTACATTGAATCTTGAAAAGTGATGTAATTACCAGAAAATTAAACATGTATATGAATTGAAATGTAATAAACAATAGAAGAACTAGAACTAAACTTCTGACTAAACCTAATATTTTAATATTTTCCTTATCATTTATAAAATTTATTCTTAAATTCTCTGTGTTCGTCAGTTTTTAATTTTCTTGCCAATTTAAATAATTTTAAAAATAATTTTGTATCAAGCCACATTAGATACTCCTATTCAATATTCATTTTAGCAGCCTTGCCTTAGTGAAAACTTAGTTACTAAAAGCTTATTTGACAAGCTTTGTCATGCCAATGTCATGCCATGGCCCATGGATGCCGCCGCATAGTATGATGCGGCATATCAGTAGTAGTAGTAGTAGTAGTATCAATCAAGTTTATCAAGAGTGGCAATAAAAGCAATCCCATATCATGCCATATGCCATATTCATGTCATATGATATCAATTCAATATAATATCATAATATCACTATTATTACTAAATAATTACTATCATAAATTATTATATTATAAGTTTACAAGAACAAGCTACACATTTAATTAATAATTACAAATTACAGAAAAGTACATCTTAATTTTGCTTTTGAACAAGAGTAGTTTGCCCATGGACGAGTATTAAAAAAGTTTAAACTGTCTCCAGCCCATAGTATTGTGACCTATGAAACAAATCTTTTACCCCCCTATTTTTCGTCTTCGTTTGTTAATATTTTATCCCACCTCTCTAATTATTTCATCTCCACCCCAGACTTGAAATTACTTCGGTTTAGTTTAGCAATTTATTTCCCAGTTGTTTGAAATTGTGGTTTTTAACAGTGTGTCTTTCAGAAAATATTCTTCCAGAAAATATGTCATATGTTCCTGGGGGATTTTCAGAGGTATGGGCATGGGTGGGCAGTGTCAGTGGCTCAGGAAGTGGGGATGGAGGAGGTGGTTCACCCCGAGGCTTTTTTTTTAAATAGTTTGATTTTATTTATGAATATTAAAATTTAAGATACCATGTATGTACATTAGGATATGTCGTCAGCAAGCCGCAGAGCTTGCGCTGTTAATGCCCTAACCCAGTGGTCAGCAAACTCATTAGTCAAAAGAAAAGGCCCAAATCAGCAGCAGGACGATTTAAAAAAAATTTGAGAGCCAAATTTCTTTTCGGGCCACTAACGAGATGCTGGCGAAATTTGTGTCCTCTTGAAGTTGATCATTTTATTTTACTGCCCACGGATACTACGTCCAAGCTAAGACTTAGGCTAAGGGATATTTCTTATTTTTATACCGTTTTTTCTGTTGTTTTGTTCGCTGGCGAAGGCTTTCTGCCGACACGTTCGTTGTTTTGTTGCGTTTCTTTTTTCAGGTTTAACCCTAATCTGTTTTGTTTATTCTACATTGAAATTGATCATCTTGATATGTATGATATGCATTTTTTCATATGGCAGATCATTTAGTTTAACACAACACAAATAAATATTTTAATATATATATATTATGCGAAAGAGATTAGTTGAGATTTAACTTTAAAATGGCCGAGCACTTTTAATATTTTTTTTTGCACACGGCTCTAACTCCTGTTATCAACAAACAAAATATATCTATATTTAGAAACCACGTGAAAACCTGTTAGTTTTAATTTTGTATAGTTTTAATTTACATCCTTACCTTCTTAACGCCAAGAGTCTACTGAATTATTATGAGCTGATAGAACGTTGAAGCTTAAGTCATCACTTCATCAAGTTTTTAAGAAGTTGGACATTTTAAACATTTTCGTAAAATATTTTTCGGAACTGGTTCAGGTCCACGACACCGCAGGACGGTTTCTCGGATGATATTTTACTTGTCCTAATTTTACTGAAGCTAGACGGTGAGGAGATTCTTATTTTTTATTAGTATTAGTATTAGTAAGTATGTATTAGTAATTACTAACTTTTACTAAGTCATTAGTATTCAGTAGTAGTAGTAGGGCAGTCTATATTTTTTTTTTAAAGTTGAAATGCTTGTACTTGTGTTTTCTTAATTTACTAAATTTAGTATTTAGCCCCTACATTTGGCCTAATGCCTAGTCACTAATGATAGTGATACTTCTGATAGTGATACCGAGGTAGCCATTGATTAATAAAAAAAATGCCATCAGCATAGAATCATAGACTTCTGAAATATATATAATAGAAATTTTAAACATTGAATCATTGCCTTTGACAATTGACAAAATTGTTAAAAATGGACTCAGACTGTCATTCATATAAATATTAGAGTTCTAATTAATAAATAATTAGTTAATTAGCCAAATGAAAATTTTTTGTGTTGGCCTAAATAAATGTTACTCTAAAACTAAAATTAGTAAAAAAGGCAACAAAAAAAAATTAGAATAAATGTAATCGTGAGTAGCTCTCAGTTACTAATAAGTCAAATTAAAACAGGTGCGGGGCAATGCCCCAATGGTCAATTTTCATTAATTTAGGCCTCTGTGTCATGTGCAGGGGCGTAGCGATGGGGGGGGGGCAGGGGGGTGACAGATGTCCCCAGGCGCAAGCCAGTTAGGGGCGCCAAAATGTGATTTGATAATATATTATTGGTAAAAATAATGGGTTTGAGAGTTGAAAAAAAGAAAAGGGGACGCTTTAAAATTGATCTTGTCCCCAGGGCACGAATCTTGTCCCCGGGCGCCAAACACCCTCGCTACGCCTCTGTCACTGCGTGGTGTAACTTTTAACTAGTGTGGTAGAGGTGTAAGCCAGTGACTGTGCCGGGTAATGTCGTGGATGTGGTGACAGAGTGTAGTCACATGCAGTGGTGTAGCTAGAGGGGTGCGGAACGCACAGGGTGACACCATCTCAGGGGTGAAACCAAATTAAAATTTTGCATGTTTACAGAGCACATACTGCTCAGTCTAACCGAATTTCATAAAAGTAAAAGGATAACCAATCACACGTTAATTTTCCACACGTCACATGTGACCAATCTAAATGTGTGCTTTGTTCAAGTTTGAAATGAGGTGACCCTATAATTTATAATTAGGTCAGAAAAACACAGTTTTAATCATGATTCAACAGCGATTGAAGTGTTCTAAGTACATGAATAAGTAAAAATTAAAATCATTAAAACATGACTTTTTACCCATTGATAGGCTTAACGAAATAATATTTTTCCAAATTTTTAAATATATTTTAATAATTAATTAAAATAAATTTAAATTTTGTTAAAAAAGGTATTTGAAACCAAATATATCAAAACCCAGAAATACTCAATAATAAATATCTTCACTGATTCATCACTAGCACCGCCCCTTAACATTTGAGCACAATTTTCATCATACAGCACAAGGTCTTTTACATGTTGTCTGTTATTTCATGTTTATCTGCTACCTTTATCTTTGGGCTGATCTACTTGAGCAAGTTAATCTTGCACATCAGCATCTGCATACTAAAGGCTTTACTCTTTACAAAGTGTTGAAGAACCTAGATGCCTTAAGATTGTTTCTGCACAAGAAGCGCTGTCTCTTGGTGGAACATGCTATTGAAATGGCACTTTTAAAATCATACCAATGTGGTATTTCGATGGAGAGAAGATTAAGGTATAAAAAGAGGATTGCAGGAGAACTATTTACGATCCACCATGGGACAGTCATGGCTTTCTGATCTGGCTCTACTATCAATTGAAGGTGATATTGTGAAGGATATTGATTTTGATCAAGTGATTAACAGGTATGCAACTTTAAAGACCTGGAAAAGAACATTTTAAATAAAGTAAATTCAATGTAAAAATAAATATAACATAACGCTGTTACAGTTCTTAAATACATTTAAGATAAAATAAGATTCTTTTATTGATCCAAACAAATGGAAATGTTTTTGATTCCATTGCACATTTTCAGCACATTATTAAAACAATTTAAATGTAAGAATCAACATTAAATTATTTCACCAGTGAAAAAAAACAGCCATTCAGTGAATTCTCTTAGCAATATCAGGGACTTATTAATTCTCATTAAGATTTGTGACTTCAGAGGGAGCATACTGGTAAATTCTTACAGATTGGGGAACAAAGAATTTTTATATCTTTCAGTCCTTTCAGAGAGAAAGAATTCGTCTCAATCAGGCGGATCCTAAGTATCAGTGATGAAGAGGGTGTGATGTATCATCCAAAATTTGTTTAAACCTGCAGTTAATTTATTTTTGTTCTTTTCATTGTTATACTGTTGACTTATTTTACTTAATTACTTGTGCTTTTTACCCCATCTGGGACATAGGCAGACTAGAAGACTTTTCCATTCATCTCAGTCATTTGCTTTCTTTTCCAGTAATGTTGTTTCCAGGTGTATCCCATAATTTGTGTGTCTGCCTCTAGCTCAAATCCCCGTGTATTCTTAGGCTTTCCTCTCTTTCTTTTTCCCTGTGGATTCCATGTTAGGGATTGTCTGGTGATGCTATCTGTGGTTTTTCGGATAGTGTGGCTTTTTACCTCCATCTTTTCCTAATGATGCCATCATCAAAATTGGCTTCTGGTATGTTCTTTACAGTAAGTCTTTGTTGGTTATCGTATTTGGCCATTTGATGTCTAGGATCTTTTTAAGGCAAGTGTTTTGAAGGTCTGTACTGTCTGCGAAATGCTCGCTGTTGTTCAAGTTTCGGCTCCATAGAGTAGGACTTTTTTGAAATTTATGTTGAAAATTCTGACTTTGGTTTGAAGAGTCAGCTCCTTTCACTCCAATATTTCGTTCATTAATAGCACAAATCGTGACCTAGCCTTTCTAATTTTAGCCCTGACATCCGCTTCGGATCCATCATTTATGTCCATGGTGCTGCCTTAGTATGTGAAGGCCTCCACTTATTCCAGTGCATTTCTTGCCAGAGAGGTATGCTCTTGGTTGGCTGAGTTTACCTTCATGATCTTTGTATTTTTTTTAAATTTATACAGACTCCAAACTGTGCTGAAATGGTGGCTACATATTTAGTCTTTTCCTACATTTGTTGTTAGTTTTGGGACAGAAGTGTAATGTCAGAGGTTATTCACTGTATCCAGTTCCTTTTTTTGTCTGTGAATTTTTTTTATTATTCAGTCGATGGCAAGGATGATTAGGAAGGGGGACAAGAGACATCCTAGTCTGACTCCTGTTTTCACTTTAACGGCATCTGTGAGTCCATCTTCATGTACCAGCCTGAATGCCATTTCTTCTAAAGAGCTCTGAATGATCCTGATTAGTTTTCCTGGTACCCATCTGTGTATAATCTGTTTTAGTGGAAGCCAGTATGTTGATCTCTTAGCTACTTAGCTACAAGTCGACCTGGTCCTTCAGTTAATTTGTTTTTGTTCGTGTCATTGTTATACCGTGGACTTATTTTACCAAGAAGAAATTCATTGTTGAAGTCGGGGGGAGTGGGTGACACCATGAGTTTACAGCACCAGCTGACACCAACCTTAGCTACACCAATGGTCACATGGCTGTCATGACATTAATATAGCCTACATAATACATATTTTTACGGTATTATATATGTGTGTTTGGGGGAAAAAGGCATACCCATTCCCAGAACGAATAGAGGAAGTAATTTTGATTTAGGCCTAAATTCAATTAAATCTTACCCAAAGCACTAGTATTGATAGCCTCTAACTCTAATTATGAATTAAATATTCATGTTTAAAACTAGAAGATGACGGCTTAGGCCTATGTTAATGTTAGTACTCAAATAACTTACCAAGTCAAGTTAAATCTTGAAGAAAAAAAAATTAATAGCGGTAATAGGTTTATTTCCATAGAATATTTATTTTTATAATATGAAAATGCAAGCATTTTTGTTGGCATGACATTATTTGTAATTGTAATAATACCATAGTTGTTATAATTTAATTACAGGTATAATGGGCCTATATTTATTTTAATATTTACATTTTAGCTACAAAAATGACATAATGAATCTATGTCACTAGTCACTAAGAAATATGTGTGCCATTATCATGACCATTAAGGATAATTTTGGTGCTCTTTAAAATAATTGAAGCAGCTTAATGTTTTATTATCAGTTTGCTGACTTCTAATGCTATCTCAATGTCATAATGATAACAAAAAAGTTTTCAATTCTAATTGTGGTTTCATGAATCACATCATATTTATCTTGGAAAAATGCCCAATGCATGGACTATTTTATGGTGGAATATACTGTCAAGTACTATAAATGTTTAGTCTGGACTAGTAATCCTTTGCCAGATTTGTTCAGATATCTTCTTTTCCTGCATCCTTGCCTGTTTGTTCAAGCACATTAATAATTTTTTTGTTTCTACTTTCAGTTCATATTGCAACTGATGGAGCCTGTGATAGCTAAGGTTATTACTTTAGTTGTTCTCATCTTTTTGACACTATTGTCCAGTGTGTTACCTTATTTTCTAGTATTACGGGGTTCACATTCATTAGTGTCTGCAAGGAGACGGGACAAGATTGTAGGATATTTAAACTGTTTTGCAGGTGGTGTTTTTCTGGGAACACTGCTACTACACTTACTTACTGAAGGTTCCGAAGAATTTGAGAACTACAAAAAATATGCCAACCTTGATCTCCAATTACCCCTATTCAACATATTTGTTGCTGCTGGATTCTTTTTAGTGGCTTACATTGAGATTTTTATGCGGAACTGTCTCTACACCGAAGTTCCTGTCGTAACAAATGTGGAGATTGATGTACCTGATGCGTCAGTGGTGTCCAATGGTTATCCTCGGCGAGACTATGGTTCTCTCAGGACATCCCCACCTGTTACAGAACATCAGGAGCATCATCATGGAGATCATCAACATTCTGAAGATGTCACCCAAAGATTAATGAAATCTGAGCATCCTAATCATCCGGCCAGTGGTACAGTGAATGCCGGCAGCACTGAACAGGCTTTAAATGCAAGCCTAGACGCAGACACAAGAGCAGTATCAACACCTACTGGCATTAGAGCTTTTCTCCTGCTTGTTGCGTTATCATTCCACACAATATTTGATGGTCTCGCCGTGGGGCTACAGCACTCTGCATCTGGGATATGGCAGGTATTTGCTGCTATTTCTATACACAAGACTATCATCGCTTTCTGCCTGGGGCTCGAAATATTTAAAAGTGAACCCAACAGACCTGTCCGTGCATTCCTTTGGCTGTGTTTCTTCTCCCTTATGTCTCCAATGGGGATTGGTCTTGGTATTTTCCTAACTGCAGGAGGTGTCAATGATGGTGCAAGATTGCTGTCATCCAGTATACTTCAAGGACTGGCTTCGGGAACCTTCTTGTATGTGACTTTCCTGGAGCTATTGTGTGTTTATATTGGACACAACAGCAAAGGAGAGTTCCTCTCTCTATTCTTTTCAATGACTGGATTTGTTTTGATGACATTGGTGAAGTTGTTAGATCATGACTGACTGTGATCCTTAGACATACAAAGCTTTGCAGTATTATTAATAATTCATGTCATTGTACTTTTAAAAAAAAAAGCAATTTCTTTTTTTTTATAAAGAATTTTTTAAAACAATTTTTTTCTTTTCTAAGAGTATGTTCTTCTGCTAGGTCAAATTGAGTAATATAAAAAGCAGTGGTTGTGCCAATTAAAAAAAAACCTTTAACCTTGGCACCTATGTTTTAAAAAATAATAAGTCATGAAGAAGTGGAAGGAAATTTTCATGTGCTATATTTTAAAGTTTTTTCTTTATAATATTATAATCGTGTTCATTATTTTATTTAACGATTGCCATTTTTTAAAAATATGATTAAGAAATAAGACTTATATAATAGGAACTTATAGCTATAACAGACATTTTTAAATTTAAAAGCCCATTTCATATTATTTTTATCATTTCTATTAGACATCACTGTAGCATAATTAAGAGAAAGTTGATAACTTTTTAGACCAGATGTCCCCTTCATATAAATAAGACCAGACATCTCCAACCTATGATGCTGAAAAGCTATCATTAAATGATCAAAATTTACAAGTTCATTCCCTATGAGACACGTCAGTGAGGGCTACTTTCAAATACTCTACTAAGTTCAAATATGTTATCAACTTTGTTTATGTGAATACTATTTATCCCTGACTCATTTGAAAAAACATTATCTACATACAGACAAGTTGAGCTGAACTCAGTTCACACATACAGATAAGTTGAGCTGAACTCAGTTCACACATACAGATAAGTTGAGCTGAACTCAGTTCACACATACAGATAAGTTGAGCTGAACTCAGTTCACACATACAGACAAGTTGAGCTGAACTCAGTTCACACATACAGATAAGTTGAGCTGAACTCAGTTCACACATACAGATAAGTTGAGCTGAACTCAGTTCAGATGAACGTTATCATTTCTAGACTAGAAGTGTACAATTTCCTAGGCCATTTTATCTGTGAATTCTTCAAATCTCTAAATGTATTTTCAATCACGACTTTTAAATGTTAAATGTAAAATCTTATCTGCAATAATTAAATGATGTCACATATGTATGTATGGCATCTTTCCGTCTGCGGGAGACGATAGATTATCTTTATTGCTTGCAGCTCTTGGTGTGGCTGGTGAGACCTACAGAATCATATATTAACAAAATCTTCAAAAAATCTCCAATTAACATAACAGACATGTGAATTACATAGCTGTTTACTCTGTGAGTGAATGTATTGTATTTTAACCTATGAGACAAGTCATTTTAACACACTGTTGGATAAAGACTGGATTTTAAAAATTCCTTTTAATTAACAATTAATTTGTTTTATCAGAAAGTATTTTAGTTCCTTATTTCTAATCAAATTCTAATTTTTGTTTCAAAGTTCTATGAACTGAACCATAGAGGGATAGTTCTTTTGTGAACTGGTCAATATTTGATTCCTGTAAATGTAAACTTGTGAAAGTCTAATTTAGGTGAACTTGTCAAAGTTTGATTTATGTGAACTTGTCAATGTTTGAGTTATGTGAACTTGTCAATGTTTGATTTATGTAAACTTGACAATGTTTGATTTATGTGAACTGGTCATTCAATTGTTTGCGGATACATTTAAAATAGCCAATTTTTTTCAAAAGACACAGATATTTAAAATTTAAAGATTTTTTTTTTTAAAGTTTCTCTAATTCATAATCATGTTATTGTCAAATTTAATTAATAAATAAATTAGATAATAAATTTTAAACTAAGTAAATAATTCAGAATATGTTCAGCAATCATAATGACTGGTTTTGAAATCATTTAGATTTGCAGGAACATTTAAAATAAATTAATTAACACCTATGCCTATATTGATGCTTGGGGAGGCTATTCCCCTCCTGGCAATTCTTTAGTTTATGACAAATATATTTCTTTTTATTTCAAGGCTGGCGGGGGCTGCTACCATAAGCACCACAGCTTTTATGTATAAAAATTGTCCAGGTCCAGGACAATTATTATGTAAACACAAATATTTGATAAGTTTAGATGAGAGGTGTACATTGTAGATTGTGGATAGAGACAAGAATGTGTACAGAATACTTCCAAGTCTTTCATTTTATACTTGATGTATTTTATATAATTAATTAATTCAACTATGGAAACTATTGTGTATAGTGTTTGTTGTGGTGAGGCTCTGATATTAAACAAGATGGTTGTCCTAAACAACTGAGAAATCAAATTTATTTAGCTTTTTTTCTTCCTCTTTCTGATCTGTAAATGTTTATTTTGGCATAATAGGCTCATTGACTGTTATCTGTATCTGTGCATTAAGTGTCCAACGCAATCTGATGTACCATTTTATCCTCCAACACATCAGATTTACCATTTTAAGAATGTAAAATCTAGGTGCAACATTCTAATGTGCCTCCATAAGTAGTTTCCATTATCCATTGTCACTAATGGTCATATAAAAAGTCAAAGTTGTCTACTAAAAAAACAACTTTTAACCATTTAATAACTTTCCTTGCGAGATACTGCATCCAAAAATTTGCTACTGCACAAATTTTGTTGGCAAGAGCGTAAATAAATTACCAAGTGGGCAACAGATTTTTTTTTTTTTAAATTTCTCACGCGTTTTTAAAAACAAATAATAAAAGATTTTACTCTAAGTTAGAATTAGAATGTATTTCTTGAACAAATAAATACATGTATGGTATGTTTTTAATTTGTTGACTAATTCAGTTTTGGTCAAATGACAACAAGCAATTCTGTAACAAAGCAGCTCCAAGTGATAAAGAAAGACATACATAATAACTAGCACAGGCTACCTTCATCATCCATGGGCAGGGGCTGCGCTGGGATGCATCCATTTTCAGACAAATGATGAGCAGTTGTGCCTCTGGGGAATTTCCGATGGAACACAAACAAACACACGCCATCTCAATAAACCTTTTCACATCCCAAACACTTTCGTTGGACCACCTGGATCCAGGTATTTCCCATGACCCGAAAAGTATTTCTTCCACCCTAAACAATCTTAGGAACACGTCGATCAAAAATATTTTAAAACATCTCCTTCATAACTACCGACATCTCACCACTTAGGACAAACAATATCTCAATTACAATAACAATATGTTTAAATTTAACTATTACATGGAAGGAAGGCACTCAAACAGGTATAAATACATTTTATTATCAAGGCAACCTTTTGATCATATTTGCTTAGGAAGAGTTGCTTATATTTTTGTTTACACTTTTCATAACGACTCAATATTAAATTAAAGAATGAAAGCAAAGAAAATTGTTCAAACAATAAAATTAAAATAGAATTTAAAAACACAGACATTAATTAAAATGAGCAGGGCAGAACTGCAAAAAGCTTGTATTTGGACAACAAAAATGTGACCTTAAGGCTCATAATTTTGAAGAGAAGATAATTGAGTCTGTTTTTACAGATTGAAACCAAACAAAATGTTTTTATAAATAGGGATACTTATAATAATTTAGGATTATTTCAAAAGAACTGATTTGTGGAAGTAATTTTTGAAAAACAAAATAAAAACATCAAACACAAAGCAAATAATTGGGAAATTGAGAAAACTAGCAATAATTTTTTCCCACAAAAGGCACATTAGGATTACCCATTCAACTTAATTATCAACAGTTTACTGAGAAATAAGTTGTCTAATCTTGGCCATCGATCAAGCCTACAAATAATACAGGTTGTGTTTAGTTGTATCAGTCGCCCACTGAGTTGTCTCATCTAAACCAGACCATCGAGCAGGCGTATAATGTGCAGTACAATAGGAACTTTTGACTGGCACTGGCTATCAATGCATGCCTGTGGAGATGCAAGCAGTGAATGTGTTTTATTTCACTAGAGTCTTATGCTAAGCAACATTTAAAACCGTGAGCTACATGATACGCAATATTTTAAAACTAGGAACCATATTGGTTCAGCAAATTGACCAGAAAATATTAAATAATGGACATTATTGATTACTGATATTACATACCTGCCTAACAGCTTCCAATAAATCATCCAATTTTTTTACTTCGGCTTCTGCTTTTTGCCAGTTAGATTCGAGAATTTTCATCTGTAATTACAAAATAAATTTCAATTATTTTTATTTGATTCCATTAAATAACGGTCAAGTTTGAAAAACTGTACAAGTGGTACCAGGTATTAATACTTTAAGTAATCCTTAATGCAGGTCATGAGTCATAGTCTCTTAATGCCACCACTTTAAAATTCAATTTTAGTTAAAATTTATTGTCAGCCCAAAGACTTGTTGAACTTGACTTCAAATTTGAATTGGACTGTAACTTCACATCTCCTTCCAACTATTGGAGACACAAGTTTAAATCCTCCAATTCAATTAAAAAACAGTGATGTACAATTTTCACACTTTTTAACGCTGTTTGTGAAATGTGAAAGACCAAGTGTGAATATATGACCCTTCTCATGGCCTATTCCCCTTTACTCTCTTATGGCTCATCTCCTTACCCTTCTCATGGCTTTCTCTCCTAGTTCTTGGTTCTTTTCTCTCTCCATAAACAACTTCATTATGCCTTCATGATTCTGTGAACATGAAAAAAATTTGGTTTGATCAAGGGCAATACAAAAAATGAATATTACATTGTGAAAAAAATTAATAATAAGCTGATTTGTTGAATGACTGACCTTCTTCTTTAAAGAAAGAATTTCTCTGGCCGATATGATATCAGGCTCTCTTGAATAGCTGAGCTTTTTGGTAAAGTCATCTAACTGTTCTGTCAAGAGTGCAACCTGACCCCTGAGATCCTCCACTCGATACTGGAGCTCTTTCTTGTCCTCCTCAAGTCTCTGAACCAAAAATTGATTTTTTTAAAAAATATCCTTTGATTTGGAGGACAACCCCACCCCCTCTCTTTTTAAAAATTGTTAATTCTTGCATTTTAATTATATCAATATCACACAATTACAAAAAATTGGCACCAACAATATTAATTTAACTCAAACTCGTTTGAAGTTTTTTGAGATGACTGAAGATTTCAATGATCATAACATTAACCATTGTAAGACCCAACTCTATTAAAGATGGGCTGTGAGCGGTACAAAATAATTTTTTGAGGTTATGCAAACTGCTTCATTTTTCATTCTCTTCTTTATGAATCCCAAGGGTAACATTTTACAATAAAAAGTGGTGCATAATAGAATATAATTCATTTTCAATAACATCATCAGTCATACTTATCTGTGCATTTTTATGAATTCCTCTTTTCTTGTTTATTGTATGAATATCTGACTAAAATGTTTGCAGACATTGAACGCCCCATCCCCCAATGACAATCAACATTTAATTATAATAAAGAAGTCCAATTCTTAAAAGTTTACTTAATGTTTTTGTTTTTTTAATGTTTTTGTATAAAATTATGTGAAGTTGATAGAAAATTTAACTTAAAAAAAAATAAATTGCAAATTTACTCAAAAAACATTCATTGAAAAGACTAAATAAAAGTATACAACTTTTTCAGTGTGTAAGACATACTGACACTCTAGCTTTTTGTCACCCATGTACCAGTATATAAAACACAATCTAACCCTTATCAGACCTGTTTACACCGGAACTCGCAATAAAGCACAATATGGTCACAGAATAGTACTTTATCATCTCAAAATCGTACAATACCATATTGTAATAGTAAATTAACAAAGTATAATGTATACAATAACTATGTGCAAGGCAGACCTGTTTACCCTCAAACTCTAAAAATCGTACAATATCATCACAAAATCGTTTAATAAATTATCTTAATAGTAAAAAAAAAAAACATACAGTATATATAATGTATACATCTCAGAAATCGTACATTGTACGCCAAAATCGTAAGAGTAAACAGGTCTGTAAAGGTCACCTCTCACAGTAGATAAATGACGTTTATATATAGTGCATTATTTCAAATAAAAATGTGCCTGTTATTTGCTGATTTGATGGACGAAGATGTGGTGGGGAGCAGAAATTGAGAATACCCACTGAAGTCACCTGAACAAAAGTGCTGGAAGGTTTGGGGAGGAGGCTTAGCCCCCTTCCGAATTTTTTTTTATAAATTCAAAAAGCAGGGATGCACTTCTGCATATATCTGAACATAGTTTTGCATCATTCTACACTTAATCATATTGCTTGTGAAAAAATAAATACTTTTTATTTTAACAGTTAATAAAGAGTAAAATTGTTTATATGGGAAAATGGTGTGTACCATCCACACAAATGATGTATGTATAAATTGTGTGTTTAACCCACAACTTAAAATAATCACTATTTGGATGAAGAAATCAGTTCATTTGCGATAGATCTGGCTGGCCACGACATTTAACATGGAGGGTCGCCCACCCCTGCTTTAAGCCTAGGAGGCAGATTTATTTTCTGTTAACAAATTGGGGGTCTAAAACTACCGCAAGTTGTATTGGGAGAAGGGAAGAGAAGTAATGGAACATAACGGGTATTAAAATTGTGTAGCTGCTTGGTGACTTTTAAGAATAGATTTCAAATGCAGCTTACTATATCTTATAAAATATGTCAAAATCTAATCCTGCTGTGCGGAGCAGTTGAGAATGCATTTTAAAAGAATACGTAGTCTTAAAAATGGAGTGCCGATTCCAGGCCCATGATAACATTAAAATCATCCATGCAATGTGCATGTCCATCAATGTAGTCAAATTTGAATGCCAGATTGGACAATTTGGACATCCGTATGTAATGTACACAAAAAACCAACCACATTTTCATACTCCCTCCCGCACCCTGTCAACGTTAGTTGCAGTCAATATATTACATATATGCACTGAGGATGCTTATGACAGCATGGGGATAGAGGGGGGGTCCCCAGAATGTAACTAAATTTATCCATAAACTCTACAATAATGATCCTGACAGTCTCTAATACTTAAAAATCTGTTAAATTCATGATTTCTCATAAGGCCTACTAAGGCTATAAAAATATCAAGCAATGTTTCGCGGTTATCAGATAACTAATGCTTTGTATTTTCCTAAGTAACCTGCTAGATAAGGCTGTAGTAGTATTGAGCCTAGTGACAACCCACAATATTGGTGGGGGGGAAATGTTTTTTAACCGGTCTCTTCAAATTGCAATTCGGACCGGTCTCTGCATAGACTTGTAAAAGACTCTCAAAATCGTACATTGTACGCCAAAATCATAAAAGTAAACAGGTCTGCTGTATATTCTTGTCATACTTACTTTATTCTCTAACTTCTGGTCATGAAAGTTGAGGATAGACTCGTTCATGGCCTTGACCCTGGTACAGAGATCTTTAATTTCAGTGTTCTTAGAATTCAGCAAATGTGTCATCTTAGTCAGGTCTGACTCCAATTGTGTAATGTGGTTTTTCTGAAACTGCACTTTGTTTGATAGAACGTCCCTGTGAATTTATTGAACCTCAATAGAGACTAGCATTAAAGAAATAAGCATGTTCTGTATACTTCAATGAAATTTTAGGTGTTTAGACGTCATAAAGATCTAAATGATCCAATCTGATTTCATGCACAGAATAAAAATTAATAAGAATATAATAAGAAGTTAACATAGAATCTCACATCTCTGCCGTGAGGTCAGCGATGGTCAGCTTTGAAGTTCTTTCTGCTTTCTCTGTTAACTTCTCAATGTGATGGAACTTTCTGTCAACATTCTTGACCTAAACAAACAAAAAATCTACTCGGTAAGACTGCATGCTATTAAAATCTTGGTAACAGAAATATACAAATATTATTAAATATTTTAATGAATCCCATAATTGGAAAATAATACTGGAATAGTAAAAAAAAAAAAATACTGCAAGAAAAATGGCTGTTTTTGTGTTTGTTTTTTTAAGCTCTCAAATATTCTTGATTTTCTGCCATTTGTTTCTGTTTCTAACAAAACAGAGCATTTCCAGTTCTGAGCTTTGACCTACAATGACATTATTGAAATCTTCAAAAACAAAAGTTTTATTTTTGATTTAAATATATCTGTTATTATTGTATTGCCCGCTGAAGAAGTCATCCAGCTGAAACGTCCGTACAATTGTCATGTCTTTTATTGTCAAGCCTAAACATACCTCTTTCCACTATATGTTTTTTAAACTTTTTTCTCACTCTTTAGATAGCTTTACAATCTGGCTGGTTGTTAAATGAGGTTACATAGCAGTAATAACTTGTTATATATCATTGGATTCAGAATTGAATTATCTCTTATTTGATTACAATTATGAGATTACAGCCGTGGTTCTTAACCTTGTTGGAGGTACTGAACCCCACCAGTTTCATATGCGCATTCACCGAACCCTTCTTAATGGTTAAAATAAAATATGATGATTTTTTCCCCTGATTTTGTTTGGACCTCCGCCGAACCCCTGAGACTGACTCACCGAACCCGTGGTTAAGAAGCACTGGATTACAGTTAATTATGGTTTTGATGCATATCCACAATATCGAGTTTGAATGTGTTGAATTTTTACAAAAATATCAACATACCAAAAATAGGCAGAAGCAACAAAAATAAAATAAAAGTGGGGCATTATATGTCCTCATCCCCAACCGCAACTATTTAAAATATGTCAAAGAACCTTTAACTTATATAAATATAAAAGCGTATCTTAGTCGAGACTTAACGTGAAAAGACACATATATGCTACAGTACTTAATTATTAAGACATTAGTTAAAATCTTTATTATATCCATCAATGGTATCCATTTTTACGACACATAAGAATTTCAAGCAATTTTACAACATTCATATTCATTATGAAACTTAAAAAATGAATTAATAATTTTAATGACACAACCCCTAAATACAAAATTTTTCTGATAAATCCTTAAAATGCATTTTTTTTGCATTTATGTAATTTAACCTTTATGTGACTGGGACAACTGATTTTTGGCATGGGAATGGTTTTCATCAAACTTAATGCATGTAAAACATTATAGACTAAAGATATACTTGAACCCAAATATATCACACATACAAAACACATAACATCAGCTAAGCAATATCCGCACCAAAATATACACCCATTGAACCAATCATATTTCATTCATCTTCCCCTTGAAAAACAGGAAGAACTTATTTTTGGGGTTGAGGGTGTGGCTGAAAATGTTGTTATGAGGATGAGGGGAAGTGGGTCAGTTATCCTTCCAAAGCTTTTTCAGCCACAAAGAAACCCAAACAAAAGCAAAGTTGATGAAAAGGATTTAAAAATAGAGAAATTGATTTAAAAATTTGTTTTATTGAAATAAATTAAATAAAACAAGGCAAGTGTTCCCTGATAGAAACACTATCTTTATCAGCAAATATGTGAAAATTAATAATTTTAACTTTTATTTTAAAATATAACATAAAAATAAAGGTAGAAATAAACCATTAGCTTTAAAAATGGAAAGAAAATCTGGGACTTAATGCGCGACCTTTGTTAAATATATGAGTTTACATAGCCAATAATTGTTTTAAATAAAGATTTTGAACATTTAGTTCTTTACTGTAAGTAACCACTGCAGTTTTAACAATGCTGAGTTATAATCTTAGAATTGCTGTCTGAAACATAAGAATTGTCAACAAAGTTTGTCACTGACCGATTAATTCTAGGGTGGAACTAAAAAGAATAGCTATCAGATCTTTTTAATCATTCAAGACATACATTTGCTTTCTTCAAATTAATTAAAAAATGACTATTAGCATAACAATAGAAATGTCATTAAAATGAAAGAACAATGCTGTCGGCCATGGTTTTGATTCTTTTACTTGCATCACTGTCCACATTATTAGAATTTATTTCCAAAGCTTATTTTTCTTGTACAAACTTACTTGTATAGACAGGCCTGTCACTGGATATTGGCTTAAATTAAAACAATTTATGAATTCCACAATCCAGTCAATAAACTCCTTTGATCCAGTGACAGCTCACACAATTGGGACTGTAGATTAGTAGTCAAATGAATTATAGAAGTTTTGTTCATCAACTGGAATGTCCAGTTTTAAAACCAAGTTGGCTCAGTTGCCTTATTAGTGCAGCTGCAATGGTTATGTACATTTTCAAAGCATCTCCAGCCTTGTTCATGTAAATGGATGTTGAAAAGTTATAAAGTAGAAGGGTGCTCCTTGTCGTGTCTTAGACATGTGTAATTCGGTAGCTCAGACAGGAATAGCATCGGCCTGAACATTGGGTTGCCCAGTGTCCCAGTCCTCACTCTAACACTGTGAAATGATCATAAAATATAAGCATTTCAGGAAGGCTGGGATTTTACAATGGACAAAACTGAAAGAAGTTTAATTCATTCAATGAAAAATAATTATATTGCAAAATTAAATCATTTCATTCAGAATAAATTTTAGACTGAGAAGTCATTGGCTCTTCTTAGTGTATCCAATGTAAAAAAGGATTAATTTTAAAAAATATACAATTGATAAACTGGAACAATAGATTAATATAGGTAAACTGAAATAGTTGTTTTCAATTTCTATGAAGTTCTCTGTAACTGTATATCAATGTAAATAAAGATTTTCCCCACAGTTTCAATAAAATTTGCATTCATTTTGGCCATTGTAACAAAGGAAAAAAATCTTACCTTCAAAAGGCATTTTAGTCTAGTATCCCTTCTTGACTTGAAATCAAACCAACAAAATCATCTGAAGATAAATGTTGAGCCATTTTTGGATCATTTTGTGCTACAGGCCTTCAGTGAAGTTTGACAGGACTGGCAATACGGCGGACGAAAATAGCATCATGCACAGATCCGAAACATGATGCACAGACTAAATTTTTTTAAATTAAAAATCTAAATTTATTATTAAAATTGATATTTTTAACAAATTTATCCATGAAATTATTGTAGCACATTAAAAATAGCTTTGGTATAAGAAAAGGTGAGCAAAAAATAAAGTTATAATCTGCCAGTCACTCCTGACACCAAATCAATATAACATACTTTAAGAACTAAATCACAATCAACCCTTTAATACAGCCAAGAAAAAGTTCATCAGAGAAGCTAATACACTGGCAACTCCCACAATGACAAAGTTAGCTAATGTACAAGTAACACGAATGGACTGAAAACTTTGCCATTGTACAAGTAAGATGAATGCACTAAAAAGGTAGCTAATCTACGTACAAGTAAGTTGAATGCACTGAATGTATGAGTGCAATAAATTCAAATCAATGTCTTACCTTGAACAGCAAGGAATCAGAACCATCACGATCTGAGAACAGTGTCCCTGCAGCTCTGTGCTGACCGTCACTTGTGACTCTAGAAGTGACATCTTTAACCCTATCAACTGTAGTTGGGATGCGTCGTATGTTGGCAAATCGTGGTGTTGAGCTTGAAAGCTCTTCAGATTCACCTTGCTTTTGTGTTCCTGATTTCCTAGCAGGTGTCTTAATGGCAGAAAATGTGAAATCCAATCCAGAAATGTCCCAGGGATATCCCAACTCTGTAGAATTGACCTCATTTTCCTCTCGTCCTCCATAACCGTTTCCTTGCGGCGCGCCATCTCTGGCGCGGGGTTCCAGGTCATCACATGACACATTGCATTGTTTAGGTCTGTTGATCCATTCCCTGGATGGATCCTGTCGAGACTGGTTTCCACCAGACATGTTGCTTGTATTTCCAGGTGATTGAAGGGAAGGGGTGTTGACATGTGACAGAATGAAGGCCACGAGAGAATCTCCCTGTTGGAAGCTCAAATTTGGCTTCCTCTGTGTTGCATTGTTACTTCTTTTCTTATCTTCCTCGCATGTGACCTGAAAATAGTTGAGAAATGTCACTACTAGCATTCTCAAATGAAAAAAAGGAGATGAACCTGTGAACTTAAAACTATTTTTGTTAAAAACAATTCATTCAACAGCCAGAGGAAAATGTTAAGCCACAGTTCAATATTTTTATCTTTGCTGAGAATTTTGAAAAGTTGGGTGTTTTTGGAAGCTGTGTAACACATATGGTTTTGATTTTAATATACAACTCAAAAAGATGCTGTACTTCACCTCTAAGCCCAATTTCTCCTGCAGATTGGTTAGCATTAAGTCCATCTTGTCCTCAAGGCTGCTCAAAGCTGTGCTGCTGGCATCAATGTCCAACATTTTTAATGACAGAGTTTCATCAAGCCTGCGTGCCTCAGACCTGGGCAAAGGATGCAATCAAGTGTTAGTAACAAAAATTTCAATCATGGATCTTTTCAACCCTCCATTGTTTTATGTTGGCGTGGACTTTTTAAATGGTAATGATAAACTAGCATATATATGACTAACAAACTTGAGATGTTAATGATAAACTAGCATATATATATGGCTTAAAAATTTGAGATGTTAATGATAAACTAGCATATATATATGGCTTAAAAATTTGAGATGTTAATGATAAACTAGCATATATATATGGCTTAAAAATTTGAGATGTTAATGATAAACTAGCATATATAGGACTAACAAAATTGAGATGTTAATGATAACTTAGTGTATATATATAAGATTAACAAACTTGAGACGTTAATGATAACGTAGTTTATATATATGAGACTGACAAATTTGAGTATTGAAAAAGTTTAAAATATGCTAACCAAGTTTTTTAAAAATGGCCTAAGTTACAAAGGTCATTTAATTAACATTATTCAAAATAAAATGTGATTTTACTCAACAAAATTTGAAACACAAAATTTGTTAATGAAACCATGGAGTACGGAGTTATACAGAGTTCGTTAAGTTGCTACCTGTTCGTGTACAACTTACACAAATAAGTGATATGATTCATAGATGTGGCCACATTTCTGTTGACCACTTACTTGAGAGATTGATAGGATCCCTGGATTACTGAGTGTATGTTGACCACTTACTTGAGAGATTGATAGGATCCCTGGAGTATTGAGTTGTTGGTCTGGAGTGAATCTACAAGTCTCCGGTTGTTTTTATGCAAGTCCACTTCTGTCTCCAGCTGTGAACGAAGGTCTCCAATGGCTTCCATACACAACTTCTTCTCTGCCTCCAACATTTTAATTGTGTGTTTCAGTTCCTGGAATGTAAGGAAATAAATTTATTGTGTGTTTCAGTTACAGGAATGTAAGAATATAATTTGTGTGTTTCAGTTACAGGAATGTAAGAATATAATTTGTGTGTTTCAGTTACAGGAATGTAAGAATATAATTTGTGTGCTTGAGTTACTTGAATGTAAGGATACAAATTTTGTGCTTGAGTTCTTTGAATAAAAGGAGATAAATTGATAGCCTCAGGTACTAGAATATAACATCACAACTAACAAGGGAGTTTATAATTCAATGAGTTATAAAACAAGACCTGTTTACCCTCAAACTCTTAAAATCGTACAATATCATCACAAAATCGTTCAATACATTATCTTAATAGTAAAAAATAAACATACAGCTTATATAATGTATACACCTCAAAATCTTACACAGTACGCCAAAATCATAAGAGTAAAACCTATTCATTTATTTGATTAAAATCACCACTAACAAGGGAGATAACTCAATGAGTTATAAATCCTATTCATTTATTCAGACCTGTTTAACCTCAAACTCTTAACATCGTACAATATCATCATAAAATCTTTCAATACATTATCTTAATAGTAAAAAAAATAAACATAAAGTATATATAATGTACACACCTCAAAATCGTACATTGTGCGCCAAAATCTTAAGAGTAAACAGGTCTGTTTATTTGATGAAAAATCACCACTAACAAGGGAGATAACTCAATTGTGTTATAAAACCTAGTCCTTTATTTGAAGAATGAGCAATTTTAAAATATGCTGATTTTAAAAAATGGCCTAAGTTACAAATTTACAAAACTACGGGGCTATGCAACTCACCTCCACTTGTTCTTTCTCCGTCTCAAATGTGGCCAAGACCTTATGTAGCATGTCCAGTTCACTCGCCATTTCCTCCATTTTTATTCTGTCACTAAGCATCTGCTCTCTGAGCTCATAGAGTTCTTGCTCTGTCACTTCCTTATTGACCTCCAAGCTGTCCAGTGTGTGAAGAAGATTTTCGATATGCTGCTCCAGTCTGATAGATAATGTTGTAAGGATGACACATTTTGTGAGATGCACTGATATTTGGGTTGTAATTAGTGGCATCACAGAGTTTTTAAATTTTACGGTTGATTGGGGCATAGTAACATGCTACATACCAAGAGCATATACAAATAATAATACGCTTACTTTGACTTGGATAATTCATCATCTTCTCTCTTTTTATTCTCAATTTGTTTGGAAACATCACAACTGGAACATAGGAAAATAATATTTCTTTAAAATGTCACAAACAATATAGTTTGACTCTCATAAGTAAAATATGCAAACAAGTGGGGTGGGGTTGTAATATAGATGTTAAGAAATAATATCTGTATTTTGCAAGGAAAAACAATGTCTAGCAGAAGAATAGTCCACAAAAATGCCACATATTAAGGATATCAATTTTGTGCTTGAGTTCTTGGAAATAAAAGGAGATAAATTGATTGTATACTTCATGTCCTAGAATATCAGGAAATAAACTGATAGTGAGCTTCATTTTTTTAAAATGAAGTTCTGTACAATGTGAGCAATTAGTTTTTGCCCGGCTGTTCTCAACAGGGACAGACATGTCACACAGTCCACTGTACACAACAGACATGTCACACAGTCTACGGTACTCAACAAACATGTAACACAGTCCACTGTACTCAAGAGACAAGCAACACAGTCAACTGTACTCAGACATTCATACAATCCACTGTACTCCACAGACATGTCACACAGTCCACTGTACTCAACAGACATGTAACACAGTCCACTGAACTACCAGAAAGGTCACACAGCTCACTGTACTTACAGCTGTTCCTGTTCCATGTGTACCTGTTCAAGCTTGAAGACCTTCTTCTCTGCTTGTACTAAAGCTTGGCTTAATTTGTTTCTACTGTCCTGTAGCTCCATCAGTTGTTGTGTGAGGAGATCTTGTTTTTCAGTGAGCTCTTCAAGGGCTAAGCAAAGAATTTATTAATGGAAGCTAGTAAAAATTAAGTTGAATTGACAAAATACTGTCATTCATTTTTTTGTTATATGTAATATTTCGGTTTGATGCACCTTTTTAAGTGAAATAGAAAAAAAAGAGTGTTTACTATGAGGAATACTTATATATATCCTTACGATACATCAATGTGACACAAAAATGGCTATTTACTTGTTGCACCCATACATTATTGGACTCACTTCCAATATGGATGAATACAAATAAGTTTCCCAAACATCCCTCCTCCCACCCACCGCCTGTTTAAATTTATTTATAGAAAACTAAGATATATCTAATTACAAACCTCCTATCTCTGATTACAAAGCTGATAGCTTTGCCTTATGACAAGTCTCCTATAGTTACATGAATCCAAGACATGAAACATCCCCCACTGTAAAGGTTTTTATTGTCTAACCTTGTATTGTAGCCATCAGCTCATTACTGTAGTAGGAAACTTTGTCTTTGGACTCCTTCAGTTCTTCATTGACATTCTTGTACATGACCTCCATCTTGGGATAAGTACAGTAAGGGATTTTTTAACGAAAATTGTTTTTAATTTAAATGGTTTTTATCTGGTGCAGTCCTGCATTTGCTACTTAATACATTACATGTGCTATGTGACATTGCTACGTAAATGATGGTGCTATGGGACAATACTATAAATGTTTCATTGCTTCAATGCTCCTTGTGGTACGAGACATGGTTTCAAATGCCACAGACGTTTGATACTGCTCTAATGTTGAATGTGCTATGTGACATTGCTAAAATGTTGATTGTGCTAGGTGAACATTGCTGGTCTGACTTTACTCTAAAGTTGGATCTGAACCTTGCAGTCAGAAATTGCTCTGATGTGCTATGTGAACAGTGCCGTCAGACATGGCTCTAATGTTGGATGTATTATGTGAACGGTGATGTCGGATCTCTATTGCTGAATGATCTAGCCGACATTTCTTCACCAACAAAAATTTAGATGTATTTGACCAACCAATTAGAAAATATTTAACATTCAGCATGAACAAGATGTCATTTTAAATATTAAGTAAGGGGAACGTCACTGATGGAGCAACAGCATACAGGATCTTTGTTTCGGTCTTAATATTATGGCTTTTTAAAGATTAAATGTTATATTTACTTGTGAAAGAATATAAGATGAGAGATAAACTAAAAGATTAAGTTGTTAATGCTGACATTGAAGCAGTGTTTCTACATTAATAATATTATATGTTACTGATTGTTTTGTGGTACCGTATTTTACGGACTATAAGACACACTTTTTTCTTCCAAAAATTGCCTCCAAAATGCAGGTGCGTCTTATACTCAAAATTAATATAAAAATGTCCAGCATTTGATTTAAAATTCCCGCCAGTCTTAAAATGTCCATATATTCGATGCCACAGGAAACCTATCTCTATCTGGCAACATTGGATTCAACTTGCAGCAGTTGACGATTTTCAGCGATTTTAAAGGTCAGTTTGGTTTTATAAAATAAGAATTTTTTTTTTTTGTCTGGCTTTGCAATCTAATAATAAAAATGGGTAAAAATGTTATTTAAAAAAAAATTGCTTAAAAATTAAGGTGCGTCTTATAGTCTGTAGCATCTTATAGTCTGTAAAATACGGTAGTAGGCTGGCACCTTCTTATTTGTGCTGACATACCTCCACCAAGCACTTGTTACTCCGGTTCAAAATGTCACTCAGGTTTTGTATATCCACTTGCAGCTCTCTGTTCTCGGATGAAAGGTTCTCAAGCTCTTCTTGCTGGGAATTGTATTTCTTTTTCATGTTGTCAAACTGGTCAGAAAAAAGTCATTTTACATAAATTAATCAAATATTTATAAAAATTGGAACTAATAAAAAAATGAGATAAACATTATTCTGACACAGCTGACAGAGACGGTGACGCACAGCAGACAGAGAGACACAGCTGACAGGCAGATTCAGATGACAGGGAGAAAGCTGACAGGCAGATTCAGGGGGGGGGGGGAGCCGGCCACAACACAGCAGACAAGCATACACAGCTGACAAGCAGACACATCTTTACCTCAAAAACAAGTTGCTCATGTTCCTGCCTATTCTTCCAGGCTGAGCCCTTGACTTTCTTGTCCAGCAAGAAGAGGCCGTCAGCCAATTGAAACTGTTTGATTAAATTATTCCACAGTTGCATACATTCTGTCCTACTGAATACATTCTACAATATTTAACAATCATGTATTCCAGTATACTTTAGCACTAAGACCCGTTACGTACGTAGCACATGCCACATATGCCCATATAACCAAACCTACATAAAACCACCATAGTTTTCAATCACCATAGAGCACATGGAAAATTTTCATTTTATAAACTGAGCTGAAATAGTAACACTCATGATGTCAAATAGATTTTGACCCAAAAAAAAATGGTTTTACATTTTATAATTTAAAAAATTATTTGTGAGCCTAGAATATGATAGTTATGCAGGATAGTTTGAGAACTATGCATTAAAAACCTAAGTATTGAAATTTAATTCTACCTGTAGAGTTACATTTCTTTCTAGATCGTCAAAAACTTCAAGTAACTCTGTCTTCTCTGCCTGGAGCTCCTGAATGATTTGTAATGAGGATTCTAACTGACGCTTGCTGTTACTCTCATCATAACGTCTTCGTAACTTGACCAGCTGGGGGAAAGACTTTCTTTTATTTAACCAAAGACACAAAAAGTTGAATAGTTCAAATGAAACATACAACACTTGTACAGTTGACAAAATGGTGAACACCAGTTAATACATAGATAAATCTAAATAAGAATGTTGTATTACTTAGAAGGTTAATACACACAGTTAATGTTGAAAGTAAATTAATAATAGAACAATAACAAGTGTTTCAACAACCTATAAAATGATGATAAATAGTAGAGATTCTGAAAGGCAGTACATTCATACAGACATCACCAGCACATTAACACAGATAGCAGTAAGTTCAAAGTTGTAAGCTGTACATTCACCAATATCAGAGTACATTCCCATATATCAACAGTAAATTCACACAGATATCATCAGTACTTTCACACATATAGCCATACATTCACAGAGACATGATGTTTTACTTATATCTTAACCACTATTTAAGGAGTTTTATTCTAACCCCATCAAACAGGGTAGTTAATATTTTTATGAAGACCATGCCACTCCATAGGTCTCTCAGTGCTAGTTCTTACCTCCGTCTCAAAGTGGCACTTTGACTCCGCTTGCAGCTGTTGTAAGGTTTCAATCTTATCTGCCAGGTCTTGCTCTAGGGTAATCAATCTGACCTCGGCTTCTTTACGTTTTTCTTGGCTACATTTTAGCTCCTGCTCTAGGTTGTAGATGGTTGCCTGTTTCTCCTGGATGCAGGCTTGTAATCCAAGTGTTGCTTCCTCATGGAGGTCCTTAAAGAATAATTTCATGAGGATACAAAACATTGTCTCACCCTTCTACAAGACATATCAAAATATACAATGATAATGCACTTCATTTAGAGCAGTGTTTCTTGAATGTTTTGGCCCAGCCCCACCTAATCACTTAGCAAGCACTGATGCACCCCTCCTCCATTAACTCTTGACATTCTTTGAATTTTTCGTTACTATCTTAAGATTTCTAGTGAAGCCACAAAAGAGGCAATATTATTAAGAATGTTTGTCTAAAGTTAATGATGTTACATATAAATTTGTAGGGAAATGCATGAAGCTTTCAAAAATTGATGTTTCTTAACATTTAAATTCAATACTTTGAAGTTTTGAGAAGAAAAAAGAAAAGAAAAACTATTTGGACATTTTTCATAAAGTCTGTGTATTCAGAAAGAAAATTCATTTTTGTATGTCATATGAAGAAATCAACATTTTGAATGGCATGTTATTAAAATATGAAAGATTGTGTAAAATATGTCAAAAAGGGGAAATGATTTTAAAAAATCAATTGACCGCCCCTTCACAAAAATTCATAAGAATTACAGGTAATCATTATTTTACATGTTTATAAGTATTTACACCAAAGAAAATACATATGTGGACAATTTAAACTTTATGGTACCGGTACTCAAGACAAGTTCTTGTTTTATTAAAGCCAGGGTAAGTGCACAATTTGACTGTTTTTTTTTAAGTCCCAATTTATAGCACACTTTAGAATTTCTCTATAAATATGTGCACTCAGTGAGTGTTGGATGCACTGTCTGGTAATATGAGGTGTTAACATTTGGAACATCCTCAGTTTTTTGTAATCCACTCTAATACAAGCCCACTTGGCGGCCCGTGAAGTAACGAAATATTCTTTATTATTATTAATTTCTTAATAGCTCCCCACCCCCCCCCCCCCCCCCAACATCTTTGGACATGCACAAGTTTTTCATAAAGTATTACGCCCCGCACAAGTTTTTCATAAATTATTGGCCCCGCATTACATTTTGAGTTTTGCAGGCCTGCTCTAATACGTTCCTCCGTAAAATCAATTTGGAGTTAGCAGTTAGGCTGCTTTAGTTCCTCTAAGTCAGGATTTTATTTTCTCCACTCCTGGAAGATGGATCTAGCTGTTTACCCTGGCAATATCAACAAAATCCAAGAAAAGGGGTTCCTAGTACTTTTTTTGTTTCCTTATGGTGTTGTATTTAATTATCAACTGACCTCTTTTATCCACACCACACAATGCATTGTATGACTTTACAATATTTGGTTGTCTCACCAATAACTGTCTAAAAACACTATCAGCTTTGGTTCTCCTTTTCACATGGGAAAATCTATTAGCTGTCATATCATTGGAGACAAGAGAGACTGTTTTAAAATGTCTCCATTGGACAGTTAAAATTTCATCCTGTCTAATCCACCTCATGTATCCTCTTTAGATTTGTTGTCCATAAGTTTTGATGTCTTTCAGTTCATTAGGCAAAACTTTTCTATTTTTCATTACGGTCCCCACAAGCAAGTATTCCAATTATCAACAGAGTTTTTTTTTTTAGTAATTGATAGCCTTCACAGAGATGATCAACCAAAGAAAATCCACTCGGTAGCCTTGGTTTTTTAGCCTACTTGATAAGGTTCATAAGAAAATCATAGGCCAAGCCATTTTTTGATGATTGAGTCTGCTTTCCTAAAGGTACATCAAAATCATAAGTGTAGCCTGTTATTGCCTCTGCTTGGACCCAAACTGCCATACTCCATTTTGTTGGCTTGTCTCTTATTTATTTAGGCATTTTTTTATAGCGCTTACCTTACAGCTCTAAGCGCTTTACATATTATTAAAAATATGTAAACTATTTAAACTGCAAAAGTAAAATAAAAATGAAAAACCAGAGACACTAGAACAGTAACTACTATATTAAAAATTACTATAGAAACAGTAGCTTAAACATTAAAATGGCTATAAAAACGAGTACACTTTGGCACGTTTTGGCCTACACTACAGGATCAACCTGAGACAGAAAATGAGGCAGGGCAAGGAGGGTGCATCACTGGTCATAGGCGGACCTAAACAGATAAGATTTTAAGGGACTTTTTGAAAGTGGACGAGGTTTCACAATGACAGATGTGGAAGGGGAGCTGGTTCCAGAACCTGGGCGCATGGAAGTAGAAGGAGCGTTCACCAATGGTCTTAGTTTTGGTTCTTGGGATTGAGAGGGTTCTATTGTCAATTGAAGAACGTAGTTGTCTTGTGGGGATGTAAGGAAGCAACAGTTCAGAGAGATAGACAGGAAAGTGAGGGTCAGTGAACGAGTTGAAGCATAGATTGGCAGACTTATACTTGATGCGAGTGGATATTGGAAGCCAGTGGAGTTGCTGCATGTGTGGTTGAATGTGATCATGTTTCTTTGATTTAAAAATGAGTCTGCATGCTGAGTTCTGTGCCTTCTGAAGTTTGTCTATGTGGTGTTGAGGGATGCCTGCGAGAGGAGTGTTACAGTAGTCAAATTTTGAAAGAATGAGTGAAGAGACGAGAGTCTTTGTGGCATCAAAGGAGAGGTGTCTAATAGTGCTGATTTTTCTAATTTCATTGTATGCTGATCTGCATATGTTCGTGACATGTTTGTCCATGGAGAGGGTGTCTGTAAGCATGACTCCAAGGTTTCTGGCAGAGGAAGAGAATGTGATGTCAGAGTTGCCAATAGATATAGAAGAAGGAGCGGATGGATGGAGAGGTTTGTTTTGAGAGTGGATGAGAAGGATTTCCGTTATATCATCATTTAGCTTCAGTTTGTTGCAAGTCATCCAACGCTTTACGTCGTCCACGCACTCCTGTATGCGAAGGATTGTGGCATCAAGTTGATCAGGAAAGCAAGAGTCACTGATTTGAGTGTCATCAGCAAAGGATTGACTAGAAACTGAGTGGTGGCTAATGAGAGATGATAGAAAGTGCCTGAAAGTGTATTGCCCTTTGTTTTTCACCATGCGTTCATCTATCGCTCACTGTTGGCGAGGCTGGTACAGCTTTTGGCATTTTCTTCTTATAAAATCAGACAATCTAACTTTACAAAGTTTGGCCTCCTCATTCTCTGAATTTTAGAAACTTTGAGGAAAGTCATCATTTAAATAAATCTTTTTGGTCAACAAGGCTACGGCCTAAAGTCCATGGTACAAAGTTGCTGCAGACCAGTATTTTTGTACAGTGGGGACCTGTACAATTGACATGTACGTTAGAAGTCCTAGAAATTGCCTCACTGTATCCCTTGTTGACATTTCTTCTCTCAGCATTCAAGTCACAGTCAGTAACAATCTGTTAAAGGAAGTCTTAACCACTATACTGGTTACATATTTCTCTCTTACCTCCTTATTAACAACGTATATTTCTCATACCTGAACCATTTCCCTCCTCATACCACATCATTGTTCCCCCATATTTCTCACATACCTCAAGCATTGTTATGTGTTTGCTCTGACCAAGTTTCTCCAACTCAAGTTGTTTCTCCACATCAAGCAGCTTGGACTTGACTACCCTAAGTTCAGCTTTGAGATGAACCATCTCCTGAACCGAACTCTTCACTTCCTTTTCCAGTCTTTCGTTCACTGTCATCAAGGTGTCCAGCTGGTTGGCAAGTGTACGAGGGTGAAGCTGTCTCACTGAATCTGCTGTTAACCTGCACAAAAATCAAGATTCTCATAGTAAGTGTGCATCAGCATAACATCAACTATGAGACATAACATTAACTATGAGACATAACATTAACTATCAAACAAAAGACATAACATTAACTATCCAACAAAAGACATAATTAGCTATCAGATAACCAAGTGACAATTTCATTCAAGTCTACTTTAATATAAAGCCTCAAATAACAATTCCGGTAAAGTGAGAAGGAAAATTCCCATTACTGTAAGGTACTCTCAACTATTACTTCATTATGCTGTTACCGTCAGTTTCCACTATAAGCTCAGATAATTGGTGATGCATCCAGTGGCGTAGCGAGGGTGTTTGGCGCCCGGGGACAAGATTCGCGCCCAGGGACAAGGTCCATTTTTAGCGCCCCTTTTTCTTTTTTTTCAACTCTCATCAATAAAATAATATCAAAGCACATTTTGGCGCCCCTAACTAGCTGGCGCCCGGGGACATCTGTCACCCCCTGCCCCCACCACGCTACGCCTCTGGATGCATCTACTGATATTTACAATCGAAAGAAAATGTGTTTTGTCTGACCTTTGACCCTGTTTAGCAATTTTGATGGGGGTCATCGAGGAGCAAATATCCATCACCAACTTTTTATCCGTCATAGTCAGTTTGTTGACGACATCCGGCACAGCCATCATACTATAATCCAGGGTCTCTGGATGATCTGTAATCATAGACACATCAGTTACTTGGCATGGCTCAGTATGATCCGTAATCATAGACACATCAGTTACTTGGCATGGCTCAGTCAATGAAGATGTGTTGACTAACAAAGGCACTGCCATCATACTTAGATCGCATGTGTCTACAATGTCAGCCCTCAGTGCCATATCATCATCGACTTGGCACGACGCATCCAGCATGTGTGTATGGATCAAGTTTTCCATCATCTCACCAAGTTCAGGTGACACTTCATTGTCAGAGTTTGTGTACTTATTTGTGAATGTGGTAACTTGGCTAGCTGACCATCTGTGATGATTGACTTGTTGACTTCCTCTCACCAAGGGTCTGCTAGGACTTGTCATGTCATCCCCACAAGCCGGAGCACTGAGTGATTGACACAGTGCCATATTTGTGTGTGGTGTCTGACAGCACTGGGTGACGTCACAATCATCTTGACTAAGAATATCACAGGCCTCCATCTCAGAGTGATGTGTCACTGACAATGAATTTACAAAATCTTGAGACAAACGACAGCTGTTAGACGCCTTGCTGTCCCATTTAATTGTGTTTGTGCTAAAACTGTCTTCATGCAGCAGTTGCCTGTTGGCGAATGGTACTGACGGTCGTGAAATAGTTTTCTCTGCCGATTCATCTGTTAACACGTCGGCAGTTTCTTGATTATCATTTAGTTCATTGTTGACAGGGGAATTCTGAAGGTCCCTATGATTAGATATTCTAGGTGTGTGTTCAATTTCCAGCAAGCGTTCAATAGTAGATTCAGATAGTTCTTCAAAATAACTGTCATCACTGTTTGAATATGTCTCTATAAACTCTGAATAGTTCACCCTTTCAAGGTTAGCATCATTAGGGATTTCCTTAAAGGCCATAAATGGTGGCACAGTATGAAAAGAGTTTACTGGTAAGTGAAAACAATGGTCAGTGACAGTTTGTGAAGAAATCTGACAAGATGATGACACATCCCATTGACTGTAACATTGCTGTACAGGGACAGCATATGAATGATCTGTTTTCACATAATCCATGTGATCATTAAACCCATCTGTTATCACATTGTCAATTTGGTCATTAGATGCATCTGTTGTAACATTATTTTCAATTGGATCAGAGGACCTATTAGTTGTAACATTGTCCATTTGGTCAGTGGACCTATCTGTTGTAACATTGTCCATTTGGTCAGTGGATCTATCTGTTGTAATATTATCCATTTGGTCAGTGGATCTATCTGTTGTAATATTATTGTCAATTGGATCAGTGGACCTATCTGTTGTAACATTGTCCATTGGATCAGTGGACCTATCTGTTGTAACATTGTCCATTTGGTCAGAGGACCTTTCTGTTGTCACATCAACCAACACATCAGGACAGTTCTATAAAAAAAAAGTTTAAGATAGGGATTTTCATGCAGTTATTTTTTTAAAATATATTACTTCATTAACTGTCTTCATCTATAATATAAATAATTATAAATTAATTGTAATTAGATTTTGACCAATAATATGGCTTTAAATAAAATTAATAAATGACAGTACATTTTATTTTTTTAAATTCATTACTTTTACAAATGTGTTACCCATGAACAGAGAAGCTATGGTAGGAATAGGACCAGAGAAGCTATGGTAGGAATTAGACCAAAGAAGCTATGGTAGGAATAGGACCAGAAAAGCTATGGTATTAATAGGACCAGAGAAGCTATGGTAGGAATAGGACCAGAGAAGCTATGGTAGGAATAAGACCTGAAAAGCTGTTGTTAAAATGGGTCAATGTTTATAAATATAAAATAATAACATTGGATTAGATTTTGAGCATATGTCTTGTCTCCTGGCATGTTGTATACTATAACAAAAGTATTTATAAAATTGGTGAACCAAAATGCATATGATAAATGGTGTCTTACACAGTTAAGTTTCTGAGATGTTGTATTTTCTAATAATAAAATGCATAAAAACCTTGGTGAAGTGAATAGCATACGATCCTGTAGTGGGGTCACATGTTATATCAACTTCAGAGCAGTTTGACTTGGGTCTGACCTCCGTTTCACTTATTTTCAGAAGGTCACTGCTGCTAAGCTCCCCGCTCTGAGGGATCTCTTCTTGGCCATCTCTGCCAGCCACAGTTAGTTCACCTGCCAAATCTATTTGATCAGCACAATACAAACTCTGATTGTGCAGAACTGACAACCCAGATTGCGGTGAAAAGTGTTTAGACTGACTGTGCAGAATAGGAACCACAGATGCAGATGATGTATGTGCACTACGTCCTTCTGGTGTTTTATCCTTTTCATGTCTTTTTGTTAGCGCCACTTGTGAATAAACATCTGGTTCCTCCTCAGACATTTGAGGCAATGTAATCCCTGGGACTGTCCCCTCGGAGTTAAACATGATACCAGCACGGAAGGAAGGGATGCAAGACTGTTGTATTGGACCATCAAATATTGCAATATTATTCAAAAATTATATTTTAAAAATGCATTTCTCTAATACATGTCATTAAATAACCACAAAATATTACAACCTGCAAAGTAAAAAGTTTTAAAACTCCAATTTTCTCCATTTATTATGTACTATTTCTCCATATGAAATGAATTCATTGTAGCCTGAGCCTTATTTTTGAAAATGACAAGATTGTCTTTGTGTATGTAGCTTAATCCATAACAAACTAATCTAAGCTATATCGTAATGAGTACTTTTTAAACGTACCCTTCTTTCTTTGAAAATCCTTTGTTTTCTCTTTGGAGTACCAGGAGCAGAAAGATTTGAAGCTTCACATCTGTCAACAAAAATTTCTTATAAATATTCAATAGATTCAATATAAATATAAACATTGTTTCTCTTAAATTTTAATAAACAAAATATTAATAGAGCAAAGATTTTTTTTTTTTGAATTGGCAGAGAGTGCACTCATTTGATGTTTCAACAAGAACATTAGCATTGAATTAAAAATATGAATGAAGATATGTCCATGCAGCAGTATGGTAAAATGATTTCAAATTTAAACTTACTTTGACACTAGAGACGTGGATTTTTCACATTTATTGGATGAGGTTAATTGGGAAAGAAACACTTTTGTGTCATTTTTTCTATCTCTTAGTGGAGTCCTTCCATATATGCTTTCAAAGGTAATTATTTCTTTGTTTCTCTGAAATAAAATAAAATAATGACTGTCGACTCTGAAGTCTGTTGTATTTTCTTTTCAAACATATGTTTAGGACCAAAAAAACAAGAATTGGACAGTAACAAACTTTTAGCTTGCTCTCTCTATAATTAAACTTTACCCTAACCAAACTTTTGAGTTTGAGTCTTTTGAACAGGCATTGAGCTTAGGTGGGAAAGGGGCTGGGTCACTAATTTGTGATGATGTGTAAGGAGTGTTTAAATTGCAGGGAAAACAATCTGCCAAAGTAGGGTTGACATCATTTAAAGATGGCCTCTAAGTTAGGCAAGAATTGTTTGTCATGATGATTAATAATAAAAAGCTGTAGAGAATATTCAATTTATATATATTCCAATTATATAGCTTTTTAAAGTAAAAACATCACATAGCCTCGGCTATACAGGACTGATGTAACTGAAAGTGGTATTACTTACAAGAACAAACTACTTACCAAGATTTGATTCTCCTTATCATTTACTTCTGAATCAGCAAAAATCTCCATGTTGGTGCCAAGAATTTTGTTCTCGTTTCACCTAAATTAAAAGATATGACAAATTATCACAATCAATTTCAGTTCAGACTGTGTAGAATATGAGTTTACCTAACTAGAGTGAAACTCGATTTCAAGTTTCGTTATTTACAGAATTCATGCGCTTAGTCTTAGAATAAACATGTCTAAAAGTATAATGTTGGTAAGTCTAATTTTTAAGTTTAAATTAACGTTTTGACAAACCGAATCAGAAGTTATACCTAGCATAAAGTTAGTGTAATAGTACACCATTTAAATTAAAGTTACAAGTAACAAACTACTACAAAGTTAAAATAGTGAATAAAGTAGACGGAAGTGCAGAAACTAATAATAATAATAATAAGTACTAGTCACATCAACATACATCTTTTTTTCAGAGTAAGAGAGGGCAAAAACTTTGGTACGCACCGGGCAGCTACAACCATAGCTAGCCACTTTGGTGAAAATTTCAAAACATTTTTGTTAAATATATATATATATATAGCTGTATAGAGCCTAGAAAATGGTTAACAAAAACACCAGGCTCAACTTTGTCAATTTCTAGCTCAAGTCCAAGCGGTTCAAAAGTTATGAATTTTTTAAAGGACCATACTAAAAAATTTGTATTTTGGAGTTTTCCTAGGCTTTGATGGATGGATGATGATGAGAGGGATCTACAGCACCAAGCATGGAAAAGAAAAGCATCAGTTAGGTCTGAGACTGAGTGGAAGGATGTGGTGAGGCAGGCCACAGCGGCTCAAAGTAGTCAAAGTTAAAGCCATACATGGGCCGTAATGCCACAGGAATGGAATTTTTAGAATAACTTAGCACTGAAGAGGTTAGTTTGTAGGCAGTGTCTAATTGTTCGTCAACCGGACTAATAGTGCGGTAGATATTCTTCCAGCGGGCATATCCTGTGACCGCCGGATGACTAGTATGTGTTATTATTCCGGCAGACATGTCATGTGACAAGAAGTCTGTTATCTTGATTTAAATATGTTATAAAGCCCTACCTAGTAGCCTAAATTTAAAATATAAACCCAACAAAATAAGACCAATAATTGCCAGTTGACTGTCAATAGACCTACTGTCAAAAAAGTTTTATTTTAGGCTCTTAATATTGCGTGAGAAGTAGGCTACCCTAACAGCCAAATATTGGCCCCATATATTAAGATGTTGGGCCTATTTCTTTGAGAACTTTCGACCTCCCTGCCTTAATTATCTATCACCCTCACTATCATTTTTATCCATTCTCTCTCAATATTTCCGTCGCCCCCCCCCCGCATATTTCTTGAAATGAAGTGTATACTCGTCGCCCCTATGCATCTCCGACGACAGTTTTATAATCAACTATTTGCGGTCACGTGACAAGGCTGACGGACAGATATCTCACCCAACATTGTTACGGCGGTCATGTGACCTGGTCACCAGACAAATATCTCGAGACCTTATTCATCCGGTCGCCGGACATGTAGACACTTCGTAGTTTGTATACTAAGTCTAAGTAGATCAATAAGAGACTAAATATTTTTTATAAATAAAACAGGCTATGCCTAAATTAATCTATAACAATTTAATGGTAGATTGTAGTTTTTAGTTAGCCTATGCCTATACTAAATTTACTTATTATATTATACTATTAATTATAATTAAAAATAGTCAATTATAATATAATAATATATTATTTAGTGAGCCATTGGTGACTGATTACTGTCAGTGATTGGTCTTGGTCTGTTTATTCGTGGGCAATAACTGGATGCAGACCTGGGGAGGGGGGGGGGCAGGCCATGTGTGACGTCACATATTTATTTTTTTAAATTTTATCTCCAATTTATTTTTTTAGTAGCATTTAATAGCTTTAAAAATGATTATCAAAAATTTTGTGAAACATTTGAATTAATGTTATGTCAAAATAGCATGAAATGCGTATCTCTTAAATGTGTTGTTCACGATTCCTCTCGCTAGGAGCGCTAGTAAGCTGTTGCGAAGCCTTGTTTTATGCATTGCCTTGCATTTCGTCATGCCAGAAGTATTATTATTTCTATGTCCTATGTTGTCCGCTGCATAATTATGTCACTGCCCTTTTTATTATTTAATCACTGGGTGAGGTCAAGTTTCGCTATTCTACTTCTTTTACTGTGTAAAAAGATTGCATAATCGGAAATTATCTAAAACTTGACCTCACCTATTACTATTGTAAATGAAAAAGCAGCAGATAAATGATGTGTATTATATAGAATATAGTTGTCTAGTCTAATTTTTGTTTTCAAATTCAATCTAGATTGAGCTTCAGTCACAGCTTCAATGAATAACTGTGACAACTGTTGACAATTAAATATTCTACTATTATAGTCATTTTTTTAATAATGAATAATGTGCAGTTCTTTAAGTTGGAAATTTTATATTTTAATACAGTTTAATAGTGAAGTGTGTTTTAGATTAAATTTTAATTAGGTGTAAATTTGTTTTTAAAAATTGTTCAAAAGTGTGACGTACTAGGGGGGGGGGGGTGTGGGTGATGTTCCGAGATTTGTGACGGTTTGTGACAGGGGGGTTAAAAATGGCCAAAAATATAGCGTGACGTACTTTATGGACGGCCTTTAAAACCAAGTTCCAATCCCAATTTCCAATCATTATTACTATCTATTGGATTTAATAGTGAAGTGTGTTTTAGATTAAATTTTAATTAGGTGTAAATTTGTTTTTAAAAATTGTTCAAAAGTGTGACGTACTAGGGGGGGGGGTGTGGGTGATGTTCCGAGATTTGTGACAGTTTGTGACAGGGGGGTTAAAAATGGTCAAAAATATAGCGTGACGTACTTTATGGACGGCCCTTAAAATCGAGTTCCAATTCCAATGTCCAATCATTAGTACTATCTATTGGACATATGCACATATTTTAGTTTTAATATAATCAGTATACTTTTAAACTTATAAATATCCAAGAATGACAACAAGAAATTATAACTTTACGCTTCTCAATTTAATTATTCCATTAATCGCCAAAACAACTCACTATCTGTGTTCACTGTTTCATTGAGTGTTGTTTTTTCTTTCAAAACTTCGCGGACGAGCGGCTGATCTGATTGGTTTGAAGTCCAAATCACCGGATGCTGTTCCGTATTGCATTTCATATGCCTGGAATGAGTTCTTATTCGCAATAATAATTTGAGGATTGAAATGTTGTTTTTGTTGTTTATAATTTATACACTTACCACACCTCTAACTAACCTCTTCAGTGCTTAATCATTCTAAAAATTTTATGGATGAATTTGATGAAATGATATGATAAGTGCCTTAGTATCAAAGGAGTAGCTAGGATTGTAGTCGCCCGGGGCGGGGCAAGCCTTTTGAATGCCGCCCCTTACCACGAAATGCCACCCTTCAATATGAGGGGAGAAAGTCCCGTCTGGGGTGGACACCCTTCCACACTCCCTTCCTACACCACTGCTTAATAGTACTAATTTTTCAACTCCTGGCTCACAGCTACTTGGATATTTGTGTAGAACAAAGCTCCGCAACCGGTGTGTGTGTGCCGCGAGATGATGCCAGGTGTGTTGCGCAAAATGCATCCCAGCTCCCACAGGAGGAAAAGAACAAAGTAGCCCTATATAAAGATACATTAAGAAACCATGTTTTTACAAAGGGGGAAATTTTGACCAGGGCCGGCCCTAACAATTGCGGGGCCCTTTGAGGAACGGATTGCGCGGGGCCCAGTCTGGGTAGGGATAAGGATAATAAATGAAAATTAAGATTTTGTATTAGAAAAAAGTGCGGGTCCCACTGCGGCCGCATAGGTTGCAGCGGCCTAAGGCTGGCCCTGATTTTGACAAGCAATCAAACTCTGCGATATTAGAAATGTGTCTAATACACAGCTAATATAGAACAATGCACTCTAATATTATATTTTTTTGGTGTGTGTGTTTAATGCATTACAGTTTACTTTACACATTATCCTTATGTTTATTTAGTAGCCTATGTATATTTCGGTGAAGAATTAGTGTACATCCATACCAGATCTGATGGTTAACTATTCAATATGGCCCTCTTTCCTGTTAAGACCATCGTGAAATGGATGCTAATTCGGGAACTACTGTTTCCTGGCGATGCCACCTTAAAATTGTACAAAGAAGAAGGTCTGCAGTGGTTAGTTAAACGCCTCTCTAAATCAAAGAAAATATGAAGATTTTGGACTGGCAATTTTTTCTACAAAAAGCAAATGTCACGGCGCAGTGCCCTCCAAACATAACTATTAATTGATGGCCATAATCTGTCAGTAGTTGAGAATTTTGGTTACCGGAAATTTGTTTGAAAGAAATTTCGTCGACGGAAAATTGATCGACGGAAATTTGATCGAACGGAAGTTTGGTCGATTCATTTTTTCAGTCCACACGATAAAATTTTGCGTCAAATTTCTTTTCGAACGCATTATTTTGTTTTACTATATAGGGTCATCTCATTTCTGATGCATCAACCTTGAATTTTTAATAAAGCACGCATTTGGATTGATTACATTTGTGAAAAATGTATGCGTGATCGATTATCCTTTTGTGAATCTTGGTTAGACCGAGCAGTGTGTGCTCTGAAAATATGCAATTTTGTCAATTGGGTGTCATACCCTAAAATGGTGTCACCCGGTACGGTCCGCACCCTCCGCACCCCCTTCGCTACGTCACTTGATACATGTGTAACGCGAGGGATTTTAAAAAAGGCTGTTGAGCACTGGTGTTAATACAAGCATTAAAATGTAATTAATATTATGAAACTTTTTTTAAAAGATGTAGTTACATTTTAAACTTAAACATAATATTTATTATTATTTTAAAATATAGGCTATGATTATGATATATTTTTTAAACGTTACGGATACGTAATGGGATTTATATTTATCAATTTTCATAATTCACTTAATGTTGAGAAAACTAACGAAAACATAATGCGATGATTTGCGATTTGATGAAGACATATTAAAAATAATAATAATAAGTAATGTACGATGCCGTAACTATGATATATTTTTTTTTAAAACGATTGTTGATATCACGTGATCATTTTAAAATGGATACTACACTAAATAGGATGGATGCAACTTTCAGGCGAACGATGACGTCTGTAACAGACCTATTGTTTCCCATAAATAAAGGAAAAGACGAATTAAAGCTACAAATCATTCGTAAAAGTATGTTTATTAAGGGTTACATAAACTAAATATATTGGAATATTATTTGGCATGCCAAATATTATTTCACGGCAATCATCATTCATGGCCATGGTCATGTTCGTCTTCGACTTGTTTGGGCCTAGCAGACGAGCCCGGCATAATAATAAAAAATTATGCAGCCGCATAATAATAATAAATAGTAACTACTGATTATACTTAACACTCTAAATTATATTAATACATACAAATTCTAGTAATAGTTCAAATTATTAAGAACAAGATTTATATTTCGTAAAGTAAAGCAGACTCAAACTCAATGCACTGTTACTGTTCTCAGTTTCTGAATTATGAATCTGGGTTTGAAAATATTTGGATTAATTTCTCAATTTCTGATAAATTGTAATTTTCCTCTGGCTGTCATTTTAATGTTTCTTTATAGTATAAAATGTTTGCAAAGTAAGACTCAATATAGCAAAGTTGAAAACTCACAGTAAAGTTGTAAACAAACAGGAATAAGCCTTCTAAAAATGTTGGCACTCACCCAAACTTCAAAACACTAGTAAAACACATCAAATCAGTCGTTACTGTGACATTTTAATTAATTTTTTTTTTGGAGGGGGGGGGGGAATATAATAATTGTCACTCAAGAACTTTGAATAATGTCAGAATACATATTCTTTGTGGCTTAAGTGCCACTGGAAAGCAGATAAGTAGCTTGGAAAGAAGCCATGGCGTGTTCCACCTCGTTGAACTTGAAACCAACTGCAACACTCAATTTGGATAAATTTGTTGTAGTTGACAATGGTGTCGCAAATTCAATGCTTTCGAGAAGTATTATAACATGCTTGCCTTTTACTTTGTAAACCCAATAGAATTTCATCATGTCGCTTTTCTGTGTGCTAAGCCCACGCCCACAGTTAGCAAAAAATGACCTGGTGGATACTGCAACTCATATTTCACAGACTGGATTTCTATGGGTAACCATCAGGTGATTCAGCACATCAGACTAAAGACATGGGACATTGACACTATGAGATAATGTTCAGCAAGCCACACTAACCAAAGCATGCTGTCATACAGTGCCTTCAGCATTGTGTCATAAATTTGCAGAATGTTTCCTGGCAAAATATTAATTGCATTATGAACTGGCTTTCTGATAAATTCTAATTAAATTAGACTTCATTTCAGTAGCCTACACATTTTTCTCCTCAGATCATGAATATGTGACAAATCTTCCACTTCAAATGGTGTTATATTTCAACTGTTTTTATTTCCCTTTCTGGTTTATTGGCAATTTAGTTGTCTTGGATGTCAAGGTAAACTTGAAATATAAGAGATAATGTTTTAAAGCTGAAAATAATTAAGTTAAGCCATTTTTAAAGGTGAAGGTACATTTCAGTACTCTGTATGTAAGTTGGTGTATTGAATTAGCTTTATAATTATAACCAGGAAAACTTAAAAATATTTGTCTCCTTTTATAATAAAAATTAACATGTAGAATGTAGTAATTTATATGGTTATAGCTGTAGTAAGCTATGTTAGATATATCTAATAGTAATATAAACAGTCAAGTTAAAAAATAATTACAGGGTAAATGATTTCTATTGTGTTTCTTGAGTTGGGATACAAATAAAACAAAAAAGACTTAACATTAATTTGATCACATTCATTCAAAAGCTTTTAAAGTTGTATTCTTTTTTAATGTGGTTTAAGTTTTGTTCTATTTATTTTTGCATCCTATGATTTGTTTTCCTGACTAATTAAAAGAGTGCAAAATTCATAATCTTTTTCAACAGTGGGTGCGTCTTGATGAATTGTATCGCATTGTCCTTGTTGCAATCTACATTGTTTACTTCATCATAGAAATAGTCAGACTGTATCTTGGATACTTGGGAAATTTAATGGAAAGGGTGAGTTATTTAGTTGTTATTATAACTATGCTATATAATAATAATAATAAGGGGTCTTATATAGTTGGAGTCCCGTAAGGCGCATACAATGTCAATTCCTGCAACCGTACCCATCCCTGGTCGTCTTGACGTAGAGTCTTGCCACTGGATATGGTGGGCTCGGACGAGAGAGTGAGGTTGACGCTGCGCAACTCTTCCTCACTTTAAACAAAAGTCACCCGCGCAAGTCATCAGTCACCAGACGACTCGATGGTCATCGTCGATCCTCGACGGACGAACAACAACAACAACCCCAGCCTAGGGCTGGGCTCACCGTGCGGTACATAAAAATTTTATCAAAAGAGACATAATCATGACATTAAAATAAAATACATTTATGAAATAAAGAACAACAATGTGTATTCACCCACCCCACCACATAACTTTTACAAGGCAAACCATGGACGGCAGCCAGCAAGATCATTTATCGGTCAGAGGAGGGGAATCACTCAGGGTAGTATAATTTAAAAAGATGTGTTTTGAGTGCAGTTTTGAAGGCCTGGGTGGTTGGTATATTGCGTATGTGTAGTGGCAAATAATTCCATTGTTTGGGGGCGCAGAAAGAGAAAGATCGGTCACCATATGTTTTAGTGTGTGTCATGGGAACTGACAGAATACGCGTGTCTGCAGAGGAGCGAAGCTGTCGAAGGGGTGAATAGACAGAAAGAAGTTCGGTTAGATAGGAAGGGCAGGAATCCAAGAAAAAGTTGTGACAGAGAACAGACAACTTGTAGTCAATGCGTGCCTGTATAGGGAGCCAATGAAGGGAATGGAGTAGTGGAGTGACGTGATCACGTTTTTTTTGCCTTTAAAACTAGCCTAGCAGCTGAGTTTTGAACTTTCTGCAGTTTTTCTATGCAGTGTTTTGGTGAACCTGACAGAAGAGAGTTGCAATAGTCAAGACGAGAGAGAACAAGAGCACAGACTAGAGTTTTTGTAGCGCTAACTGTGAGGTAGTGGCGTATGGAGCTGATCTGACGGATAGTGGTGTATGCTGAACGACAAATGTGAGATATGTGTTTATCGAGAGACATGTTGTTAGAAAGAATATAACCAAGATTCCTAGCAGAGGGTGTAAACCGTATGTCAGAGTTACCTACTTGAAATGAGGTAGGAAGAGTTGAGGTAGAGGATGATGTGTGATTGTGGATGAGGAGTGCTTCCGTTTTGTCATCATTAAGCTTCAACTTGCTGAGTGTCATCCATGACTTGACATCATCAATGCACCCCCGCAAAGTCTGGACAGCGGATTCAACAAGAGAAGGATGGGTATGCTTGTATAGCTGCGTGTCATCTGCAAATGACTGGCTCTCAACAGCATGCCTCCCAAGCAAGAGGAGCAGTGGTCTGGTATACAATGTGAATAGAATCGGGCCTAAAACGGACCCCTGTGGTACTCCGTACACCAAATCAGCACTGCCTGAGAGACAGCCATCGACAGAGACCGCCTGCGTTCTATCAGAGAGGTAGGACCTAAACCAAGCCAAAACTGAACCAGAAATTCCAAAGTAATTTTCAAGGGTTTTGAAAAGGATTACATGGTCAACAGTGTCAAAGGCCGCACTGAGGTCTTAGAGGATCAGGATGGAGATATCACCACTGTCCAATGCGAGCAAGAGGTCATTGGTCACTCTCAAGAGAGCCGTCTCTGTGCTGTGGAAAGGTCTTTAGGCCGACTGATTAGAACTGAGAAGAGAGTGGTCAATTAAATAAGCAAAAAGTTGTTTTAGAACTAGTTTTTCAATAACTTTAGATAAAAATGATTAGTTTGATACTAATCATTTTTATCTAAAGTTATTGAAAAAACTATTGAAATATGAGTTGCAGTTATACTAGATATAATTTTTAAAATTATTTTCATCCAGACCAGGCTTCTTAAGCAATGGTTTGATGACAGCTGATTTACAGAGGGGGAACAGTGCCAGAAGACAAGCTTTCATTTATTATGTGGGTTATCGTTGGGAGCAAATGCTCTAATGACTCAACCAACACGGGGGTGGGGATGGGATCCAAATAACATGACGTTTAGATTTTAAATTTATACTTTTGACCTCAAGATCTGAAACAGGTTTAAAAGTATCGAAATGTGAAGTAAGACAAGGAACAGGAGGCAAATCCAGGGATGGTGCATCAAAACGATCAAGCTCAGCGCAAATGCTAGCAACTTTGCTTGTAAAGAAATCACAGAAAATATCTGGTTGCTGGGGTAAAGGAAATACTGAAGGAAGAGGAGTTCCTTTGTTACTCCCTCTAAGGAAGGTGGCTACAAACATCAAACAACTGCCTGCTGGTTTTACCCATAGTTATCTTTTGGCTAAAATACGAAGTCTTAGCACGACAAACATTATATATTATTTTCCTCATGTTTCACATTGCATAGTGCTGTATTAGTATATGTTAATAAATATTCTTAATGAGAAAAATATCTAGTACTAGTACTGTAACTAAATGAGGGAAACAAGGCAGGCAGCATGAAGCACTATATTACTATTATTATACTGTCCCAAGAGTTCCGTTCTTTGAGATGTCATTAAACTCACAAGCCTTTCTGTAACATTTGGCACTGCATTTCATAATAACAGTTGAATAGATTGTTAGGTTTTTTCCATTATCAGGTTCCAGAGCTTGCTGGGAGTTGGTTGTTAACTTTGCTGTTGACCACACCACTCATCCTGCTGCTCCTAATCAATGACAACGCACTTGTCCTCCCACTCGAGAGAGCTTTGCATATAGTCAAGATCATCATGGTTTTGCTGGAAGTTTTCATTGGTTACTTCGCTATTCGTACCATGGTCAATTACCAGGTCAGTGCAAGTTTTCTAACTAACATTCATTTCAGATAAATTATATAAAGTAAAGGCCTGTCTAATATGTCGTGTAAATTGGAAAAATTCAACAGGCCATCAAGCCTGTTCTTAATACTCCCCCCCCCCCCCAAGGATAACAAAAAGGGATGTTGGCAGTGCCCTCCTTTTGTGATATCTAACTTATCCACAGTTCTATTAATAAACACTTGAACTAAAAAAAAGTATAAAGCAAATGCAAACAAAAAAATGGTCCTCTTGTCTTTGAGATCTTGTTCTATGTGTGTGCAGTTCCTGCTTATAGGGAGTGGTCAGTTACATTGTCAGGGTGTCCAATTTCAGTGAGGAGTGGTCAGTTATAATGTAAGGGTGCTAAAGTTCATTGAGAGAATGGTCATTTATTGTCAGGGTGTCAAATTTCAGTGAGGAGTGGTCAGTTATAATGTAAGGGTGCTAAAGCTCAATTAGAGAATGGTCATTTATTGTCAGGGTGTCAAAGTTCATTGACAGAGTTGTCACTTATTGTCAAAATGAGAGAGTGGTCAGTTATATTGTCAGGGTGTTAAAATTCATTGCGTCTGCTCAAGCTGCACACCAGATCTCCAACAACTATAGTTGAATTGTCCTGTGAAAGTAAGCTTTTAGTAAGTTTAAGTTTTCAATTGTTTTGTTTTTTCTTTAGTAATTGTTCAAAATTGCTGTTACGCACTGACTTATATTGGGAGAAATTAATCTCCTATTTTAATTGGCTCGTTGTAAACAGTGCCTAACAAAGGACGATACCATAGAATCAACAATATTAAAGATACGACCCAAAACAGTTTCTAGTTACAATTAATAAGATTTATTATGTCTTAAGATAATTACAAAAGAAAAGAAAAATATAATTACAATCTTCAACTTACAGTATGGTAGATCTTGTACCGGTACACAGTTAACACAGTTAGAATAATGTGCCAATAAATAATGCGAAATAAACACATATGAGCACACAAATACACAAAGAATAAAACACGCCTCGTAATGTTAAGAAAATCTATCTGAAAATCTCCGTCCTTCCGAGCCTGTTAATCCCTTATATAGGTGGATCTACCGACGCCCAAGCCCTGCCTTCGAGCAGCTACAAGGCATTTCTGGAACAATCAGATTCATTCTACAAAACACTACTTGGAACAGATTAATTATTTTTAGTAGTTGGCGGCATAAACAAGAATACATCAAAGGCCTAAGCCACACCCCTTTGTGAACACAGCGTCTCATGCGGGGTCAATCAGAGGGCACGCACGAGAAATATTATGTAAACAAGCTCTCTATAACAATTGGTATTTTTTCAATGACCTTGACCTCAGCTCCATAACCATTGGTGTCCTCAATCACACTATGTAAATGCACATCAAATAAAAATTCAAAATTGTAACAAAATGTTTCCACTTAAACAGGTCACCAAATATCACCTGCAGCAATTTTCAGATCTGGAAAACACAGATGACAGTGGTAACTACTTTCCAGAGACACGTTACACCAGCTAGTTACAAGATTGTAACTAAAGTTTAAAAAATGTGTGTATATTCTTGAATCAAAATAATGACTGTTTGAAATGAGACACATTAATTTAAATAGTTAATAAAGAACAGAACAAAAAGAATTTTTACAACTGAATTATTTTTTAATTGTACATCATGCAAATAGTTTAATGAAGAAAATAATTGTACAAATGCATCACATTTTTTTTGTTTATATAATAGAAAGTTGGAATAATGATAAAAAATGTAATCCTAATGTATCTATTTAATTTAAATACATTAATGAATTTATGTAAATATTGATATAATGTATATATATTTTTTATCCTTTTTGAAATAAAATCCTTCTAAAAGTGATAAAATTGTTTATTTTAATGAAAATGAGCTTGAGGGGAGAAGAAAAATAAAAGAACTTAGCTGCTTTCCCATGTATTTTTGAAAGTGATTGCTCATTGATAAATGCTACTGGTTGTGGTCCCTTAAATTATTTTTCTGGCTCTGTTGTCTAGGCATCGACAACACTGTAACTGTAACACTCTTTCAAAAGAGTAACACGAACACATGCTATCAACTAATAGCAGGATCATCACTCAATGAAATAAATAGCTACGGTTCTTCAATATTTTCATGAAGGCATATGCAAGTTCACAATATAATGTAAAAATTAACTTTGACAGCCTTACACTTCTGGCTCTCATCTACAATGGCAACATTATCCTATATGAACCACTGGTTGAGCAACTAAATATTCTTTATGACAATGCTAGCATAAAATGTGCACAGAATGTTTACAAAACTGCAAGTCCCAAAATTCTTGAGTAATATACTGAGTGGAATACACTTGGAAGGTGTTAAACTAATAAACGTCAATGCTCTGTTGGGCTGAGACTTAGTCTCTTAGAACCCTGGCTACTAATTTGGCGGCGAGCCTCATCTGCTGGGCATCCCCGTAAATCATATCTTCAAGGCAGGCTTCCAGGTCTCGCCCGTTTGCCCCCGTCCCCCCACTAGGACACGTGATGACCAAATGAGCCACTGTTTCTTCTGCCTCGCCACAGAATCTGCAGTTTGGTTCCCTTCGATCATCTAGTCTGTGGAGAAAGCTGCGTGTCGTGCAGAGTCCAGTCCTCATTTGGGTGATGAGGCTCTGTTCTTCTCTCTTGAGTCCCCACCATGGGTCGCTCTTGCTCGGTCGCAGTCTCTTCCGCTGCAGCTGTCATCCGGTTTCTCCTGCGTCCCACTTGCCGAACCATTTGTTCCGAAAATGGTCTTTCAGCCATGTTGTGACCCCGATACCGTTCCACTGTCGTTAGGACTGCCTTTTCCCGTCTGATTTCGAGTGGTTCAACATCTGCCAAGACTTCCACCGCGGCCGTGGGTGTCGTGCGTATCGCCCCGCAAACAAACCTGAGAGCTTGGTTTTGGATGCGTCCAGTTCCTCTAGAGCCGTTCGGCTCGCGAAGGTTTGAACTGGGAGGCTGTAATCCATGGCTCCCTTCACACCACTGAGATAGAGCGATCTCAGTAGTCTTGCGTCTGCGCCCCAGTCGGTGCATGCCAGCTTCTTCACGAGACCTAACTTTTGTGGGGTTTTAGCGCACAGTTCGCATACATGGTTATGAAGCTGGAGTTTCTGATCCAACTTCACGCCCAAGTACACTGGAGTCCGACCCCATTGCAACTCTTTCCCATTGATGGTTAATATCCACTGAGTTTTTTCCATTGAACTAACCGATTAGCAACTGCACTGAAAAACCATGTGTGGCTGAATTAAATTTTAATTAAATTTTCACAAATGCAGGTCTACGTACAATTTCAATCACTGTTTTTTTTTTTATTATTAACATAATAATATACCATTTTTCAGATAAATGAATTTTCTTTAAAATAAACCTAAAACAGTTTTTGTCACTATTGTTAACTATTTACAAGAGAAAAGCATTCAAAATTTATAAAAGTGTGCCAACTTGCCTTCCAGATTAGAATTTCCTAACATGAAATAATTATTTACACTTTTAATAATTTAGGAAATCACATCTATGCTAAATTGAAAAAGGTTTCCAAATTTAGAAAAAAGCCAAATTTGAATCTACATTTCTCCACTTATTTACAATATGTTTGCTTTTGGTTACCTTACCAGTGTTGCCATTGCCATGCAAAATACTTACAATCTACCCTCAAAATATGACAAAAATACATTTTTTTGTTTACATGTGTTTTTTTAAAATTAACTTACTGTCTGTTAATTAAAACTTCAAACTGAAACTAAAGAACAAATGTAAATATATAACTAGTTTTACTATGAACCAAACCATGATGCTCCCAGCCTATCATGGCCATGATAGAAGGAATACTTGGCGATACCAGCAACTTATGGTAGTTAACCAGCAATAGGGGAATAAACAGAGATGGTGTGAAATGTTTTAAGTGTAACTCACGGCCTGGAAGTGCAATCAACATTAAAATTTGACCAGTCCGGGTTTTCTAAACTGTTATTACTATTTATCTGCTATGAAGATGCTTTCACTTTCTAAAATATTAATCATCTTCCTAAAACAATTCTTCATCTTAATATTAATGATGTAACTAGTAAAAAGATAGTACAGAAATCAGTACCAAAGTAGAGTAAATAACACTACTTAAGCTTTCACCATCATGGGGTTGGGAGGGAGGGCTGGGTGTGTGTGTGTGTGTGTTGGCTCAGAGGGTCACTGAACTAACAAGGGGGATTAGAAAGGGTTTCCATGCTTAATTTAAGGAAACTGCAAACATAAACAGCTAAGTTTCCTGTCACATGACTACAGATATGAAGGGAAATTTGAATACCCATTTTTTCCCACAGCAGCATAGTACATCATGAGGATGATGTATGGAGCTTGATAACAGCACTATAGGAGCTCAGATGAGGCTTTGTTTGGCCAAACTAGATATGCAGTAATAATATCTATTGAGCATAGTCATGGCTCATGTTGATTAGCAGTGTGCAATATAACTGTGCTTGATACTTTGATACTAATCCGTAATGTTTTGACTTGCAGAAGCCATTGCTTGCTCATTCCTAACCAAATTGGCAGCAATAACAAATGGGTTGACATCACTTCCAGCGGGAGGACAGTAAATGGACATCAGGTTGCTTGGGATCTGAAGCCTCTGCAAACCTTTTCCTTCTGGATCCTAGATAGATGAAAACAGAGCAATGTGTCACAATTTGAAAACCGAGAAATAAATATGCAAACAGCAAAAAAAAAAAAAAATATTCATCAGTGGTTGGGACATCATGTTCTGACATCTTATTTAAATTGAACTAATCCCCAAATGAAACATTTTAAAACAGATAACTTTCAAAATCTGTGTTTCTTAAGGTTATTTGAAGTACTTATAGCAGTCTTATAATGTGGTAGTCTCACACTACCTTTCGCCTGTAAGCGCAGTGAAAAGGTAAATGGTAAAGTCTTGAAAAATTTTCAATCTCTTTAAGATCTCCACCAAAAACATCACCATCTGAGAAATAAAAATTATAATCAGCAACAACTATAAGATTGGTAGACTTGTTGTTGTTTTCTGCAATCTCAAAATGGGTGTAACAGTTTGTATGTCTGACGATTATTTTTGTGTGTATTGAGTGAACTTTGTGACCTGATTGGCCTGTGCTGTTGTCATGTGGTGTGACTGGACCAAGCTAGTGGACTAGAGCTCAATACCCGGAAAACGCCTAGACAAGTAAACCATCACCCCGGTTGGATGGGACTCGTGATCCTTGGATGGCAGCTCATCTAAGAGTAGGAAAGCTCTGAAATCAAACCCTGAGATGGATTCCTGTAGGCGTTATGACATTGAAGCAATGTAAATTCTGACTATGCCTGCAACGTTGAACCCATAAAGAGCACAGTGAAACACAAATACACACGGCTGGTCATCTACTGCATCCTGGTCTATTTCCAGTGGTCTTGACTAAGTCAAGCCATTGGATCAAATAGGCAAGAATAAGAGAAAGTGAGGCTGGCGAATTGAGCAACTCTCCCTCACTTAAAACAAAGACAGCTCAAGTCAAGGCTACAACTCAGGTTGGAATGACTGAATCATTTCTTTTATAAATGCCCAACAAGCCAACGGTAACCTGTAGGGGATTCATTTTTTTTTTTTTACATGTAAAATTAACCAACAGTAACCTAAGTTAAGTATATTACTAATATAAGCTACTCACCAGAAACCACCAATATAAAACATTGGCTAAGAAGGTATTTGATGTCAACAAGAGGTAAACTTTGCTTAATGGTGTTGAAGCTGGGTGAAAACAAGAAAAGCGGGTTAATTAAAGACTAGAGCACCCTTTAAAAAGTGTGTGAAATTAAACAAAGTGACTGTCATATCAATCTTGGAAAAACATCTAGATATTCCACATAGACAACTATAATGGTACATAATAGTAAGTTTAGTAAGTAGCATTATGAGTTGTGAAGTGAAATAAACTTGTACAACTTTTAACGGAGCCATTAACTTTTAACGAAGCCATTAACTTATAAGGAGCCATGTTTTGAGTTGCACACTTACTGCCGTACAGGGGAAAGGAAGAGTAGAAGAGAAAGGCTTCAAAAACAAAACCAAACAACTTTGTCTTCCACCTTAACACCAATGGATACCATTTTTAAGGCTGCTGCCCAGCTATCCTGTTTGCTATGCCAATGGGTACATGCAATTATTATTATATCCTAGTTTAGACTTAAGACCATGACAAGAAATATAAAACATTCCATTGGCAAAGCAGGATCTATCTTTAATGAACTAGTCACATTCTAGTGTCTTTGTTGACTGTTTTATATTTCATAAATTTCGTTTTAATTACCCCTATAAATTGTATACTCTGAATAAAATGAAAATAAAATGTCACATAAACCTTTTTAATGAACAGAAAAATAAAATTGTAATATTTAATGACATCTCAAGTACTTTGCAGATATCGATAAAGTATTTATGCTTTCTGTGAGCCAGAATAAGATATGCTTTTAAATGTGGTATAAAGGCAAGGGTTCGCATCTGGCCCCTTGAACAAAAATGACACTGTCTTTGAATATGGTAATTCATCAGCATTCAAGGTTCAATGATTATTTAATTACAAGGGCCATTGAACATATGTACTGAGGGGAGGTTCTTAATTTTGGAGTTTGCGAACAGGGGCGGTGGGGGGTTATCCTGAAATTCTGGCTGTCCATTAATAGCCCAATACTAATACTAGAAAAATATCACACTTGCATTAGTTATCAATTTATATTATCCTCCATTTGCCTTTTGATGTTTCTGTGCATGACGTAAATATTTGCCAACTTAGGTTTTCCGCATGCACCCTATAGCCTATATAATCATAATTCTAATGGAAACAATTCAAAATGGCAAAAAACTTTTTTTTCAAAAAGTTGTACAGGACATTAAGAGCCATCAAGGAACCAGTTGTAGGAGGGAGGGAGGGAGAGATAGAGAGGTGAGGACAGAATTATTTTTTAATTTGTTCTATATTTTAATGGCCACTGAATTTTTTCAGTTTTTGTTGTTAACTTACCTGTCTTTGTCACCGATCTTGTAAACCATTACAATAGCATCAATCGGAGGATGGTTAGTGTTCTTTAATGGTAATTTCTTTGTATATCGCCTTAAAAGAATAAAATATTCAGAATTATATTAAGCACAAACACACTTCCAGTCATTTAATGTGTACAAATTTTTTAAATAATAACTCCCGCATCATCCCAAAGCATCCATTGGATTAAAACTGGAATTATTACATTGTTATTTACAACTAATTTCTAAACCCAGGGGTCAGGTGGCTGTGCCATACATGGTGCTTGCTAGTGACAGAGCCAGGGGTCAGGTGGCTGTGCCATACATGGTGCTTGCCAGTGACTGAGCCAGGGGTCAGGTGGCTGTGCCATACATGGTGCTTGCTAGTGACTGAGCCAGGGGTCAGGTGGCTGTGGCATACCTGCTGCTTGCTCATGACTGAGCCAGGGTCAGGTGGCTTTGCCATACATGGTGCTAGTGAACATGATTAAACTCACACATTGACTCCATGTTCCCCTTCTGTAAAAGTCTTTAAATCATCTGGTATACGTAGACAATGCTCATGGGCAATGACCTACATGCAGAAAACATAATGAAATGGTTCAGTTAAGGTTTTAAAATCACAATTTGAAATTGAAAATTGCCAGCATAGACATTTAGCTGGAAGTACTCCTGTTTTGCAAAAATTATATTTAACTATTAGGCCTTCCTAATTACTATTAGTAGTCTTAGCTTACCTACTATTTATGACTTACTATTTTTTGTAGGCAAACTATAGGCCCTAAAATGGTAATCTCTGATTTTAGTGTACTACGTTCAATGCAAATGAACAAGTTTTTTGTTTTTGTTTCATAGTTAACTTTTTCTTTTTTTAAAATAAAAAAAATTAACTTATTTTATTATTAAATGGGTTTTATAAGTCAAATATTGCCCTTTTGTCCCAAAACAAAAACTATTAAACTTATAAAAACTTCATGGGCATGGTGCCATTGTGGTATTACTGGTATACAAGGAGAAATTAAAATTACCTTAAAAACCAACAAAAATATAAGACTCGTAGAAAAAAAAAATATTATAATTTTTTTGTATTAGGCCCTAACTATTGAAGTGTTTTTAAATGTAATTCCTTCTGGTAAATAACCAAGGCCTAGTGATTTTAAAAATAAAGCGCATAATAATTAGGCCAGTGATGGGAATAACGAGATGCGCCCTATGCATAAAATGCCTTGGGTAGTACGCAAAGCATCCTGGGCATAATCTGTTATGGATAGAGCACAATGCTTTTGTCCACACAGTTTAGGGATCAATTATTGAATGTAGTTTTTGAGCTATGAATTCAAAAAAACTTGATGAAAATGTAAGTTAGTTTGTCCTTTTTTAACGGTATGTTACTATGATAACTATGAATGTACCAGTAGGTTGGGCTGCACCCCCTCATTTTAATTTTACATAATATAATAATACTAATGACTAATAATACTGCATTTAGATAATTACAGGTTACAAAAATTGTTGCTTTAGTACGACTTGTTAATTTATGCTTTCATGGTAAAACAATGTGCATTTATTCAGCTAAACAATCTAAATAATGTGATCATTATTACAATAACAGCATGCACATAGCCAAAATAGCAAATTGAGCTTTTAGAAGCTACAATTATTTATAGGGCTCAACAACTCACCCCTTCCAGTGACTTCGTAATAATCATGATCACTCTCTATAGGCCTACACTCTATTAAGTCTATTTTCTATAATTATACACTAAATGTCAAAGAGTACTAAAATAAGAGATTACCTTTAGATTGATACTTTTTAAAAGTTACATTTGTGGTAATTTACCATTTGCGTGGTTTTCTTTTTAAATTTGTTATTCCCACTGGAAGTGCTATTTTTAAAGTAATAAATAATAAATAGTAATAATAATATAAAGAGGGAAAAATGTTTATAATTGATCCAAATAAAAGGAAATTCTTTTTATAATTATAATTATAACATTGTCATTGTGCATGCTGCATATTCCTTTCAGGCACACATTTATGAGTCAATACAATAGGCATCTCAAAACCACTAATAACGATCAATACTCTTATGGGCTGAGATCCAATCTCTTATAGCCCTGGCTATTATTGTGGCGGCTTGCCACATCTGGTAGGCATCGCCGTAAATCATATCTTCAAGGCAGGACTTTTAACAGGCTGTCTGGGTAAGCGTTAATCGTTTTTTGCACTGCCTTTAGTAGTTCTTGTTTAGGGCCGGCCTGTAACTGAAAGCAGGGTTCCTGTCTGTCCATTTGTTGTTAGGACCACCTTTTCCCGCCAAGGGTGTTGTGCCTATCGCCCCGCATACAAACCTAAGAACTCGGTTTTGAATGCTGTCCAAGCCCTCTAGAGCTGAGCGGCTCTCAAAAATTTGGACTGGGAGTCTGTAGTCCATTGCCCCTCTTATGCTACTGAGGTAAAGGGACCTCAATAGTCTTGCATCAGCAACCCAATCTGTGCTGGCTAGATTTTTCACCAGGCCCAATTTTTGTGAAGTTTTGCCACACAGTTCGTGTATGTGGTTATGGAGCTAAGCTTCTAATCCAACTACATGCCCAAATACACTGGAGTCCGATCCCATATCAATTTTTTACCATTGATGGTTAATTTCGTTACCACTTTAAGTGCATTCCTTCCATTCGTGAACATCCAGTAAACCGTCTTGTCAGTGTTCACAGCCATTTTCCACCTATTCGCATAGGCTTCAATTCGGTCTAGGTCGTGTTGCAGCGGGATCTGCAAGGTTTTGACATCCTTTCCCAAACTCCAAATTACTAAATCGTCCGTTAACATCGCGTTCTGAGATTCAATTTCTCTTGCAGGTCGTAAACATAGGCGAGGAAAAGTGTGCAGCTAAGGGCGGACTCCTCCGGGAGTCCGTCCCCTGGGACAAGCTGATCAGATATGTTATTGCCAACCTGGGCAACCCGTGTGGCAATAGTTGTTTCTCAAGAATTCCTCCCCCCATGCGGACACGGACAAGTTTCCAGAAATCCTTATACATGAGGCCCATGCGCCATACTCGTTCGTACGCATGTTTGAGGTCAAAGAACACGGTGATCATGTGATTTTTCATTTGGAGCTAATTTGTCATGGACTGAACTAGACAGATCACCTGATCCATGGCCTGGCGGCCCTTGCTGAACCACCTTGCGTAGGTGGTAAGCACTTATTTTCTCCAGAAACCAGTGGTCTGTGGGGGAGATTGGACGGTAGCTTGTCGGTAAATGACCTGGTTTTCCATTCTTTGGTATGACTATGGGCACTATGGCCTTTTTCCACATTTTCGGCAATGTGCCTGTAGTCCAGGTTTGGTTTATGAGAGCCAGCAGAAGTTCTCTCCCTTGTTTACCCAGGTGGGTTAACATTTCGTAGTGAATTGCTGCTATTTGGACCCGGGTCCCTTTATATTAAATGCTACTCGAGTGTCATTTGTGGTAGTTTATTTTAGTTAAACTGAAGAAGTAATTAGTAAGTTTACAAACATATAGTCATTCATAGTGAATAATAGTGCATTCTAAATTATCTTTCATTTGATACCAATTACCAAGTTTTGTCTTACACTTACAATGTACAAACCCAACAATAATATTTTTTAAATTTTGTTAATAAGCCCAATCTTTCATTCTTCAATCCCGGGTCCGAATAGCTGCAGCCATACATAATTTCATAAATTATCATAATGACTGCACTCATTTTGACTCATGTCATGTCCATGTCACCATAACATACTCGCACTTCTTTCTGGCACATCAACGAGAAAACAGCCCACACTAATCAATAATCGGTAATCTACCACTTGAGCGTCGGCCAAGAAAAAATCCAGCTGTTCCGGTTGGAAGGGCTATTTAAACAATTATTCATATACTATTTTTAACGACATTGGTTGTGCATATTCATTCCCATATAATAGTACTAATACAAATACACAAGAAATTTTTTTTTTTAAATAGAAAAACTATTTAAAAAATTTGAAATAGAAAAATTTAAACAATTTAATGTTTGAAAAAGGAATTATGGATAGTTCTCCCCCAAGGCGACAATGAAGTTTCAAAAAATATAAGTTCCACGAAATCGGTTGTGGTACATGAATTCATGTAAATATGAAGAGGAAAGATCACGGCTTGTTCCAAACTGTCTTTTCAGTTTACGCTTTTTGAGCATCCACGTTTTCCACATTCTGTGTGTGGACATCCGCGTCAACTGGATTAAAAAAAAATAATAATTTTGTTAATGCACCATCTTAGATGTTGAATAAGGGGTCTGACAAATTCATCAGTAGTGTGGACAGTGGACAGCCACCATTCTTGTTCATTTCGTATCTTATCTGTATCAAACATCGGCACTTTTGTAGTCTCTTTTTCTTCCTGGCATATCGGTAGCTAGGCAGTTATAATTATTTAAATGTATTAGTATTGTGCTATATAACTTTATAGCCTATGCCTATACGGAAGCAAAAATATTAACGGACTCCAATGTAAGAATAGTTGTTTAAATAGCCCTTCCAAACGGAACAACTGGATTAAGTGGATTTTTTCTTAGCCGGCCCTTGCTCAAGTGGTAGATTACCCAATAATCTATGCCCCCCAAATCCCAACAATTGTCAATAGCTAAGTATGAGTATGGGCTAAGGCCAAGGCCTACCGCATAGCTAAAAGTAAGTAAGGCTACGGACAAAAAATTATTGAATTTATAATTTAAAAAGTTTGTTAAAATACCAGCGCTGTTCGTGGACCGTACAGATTTCTTATGGTGTTATGTGGGCGTAGAATTGTAACATCTTCGGAGACCGAAGATGAGTTAGAATGTTCCATAATGATAATGTTTGGAAACACGGCAAACAAGCGAAGGTAACCTCGAATTTCAGCGAATTTCAGATTCACACTCACAATACTCGTTTAATTTTTTCAACATTCAAAATACTGCGCGGAATTGCGTTTCGTAGATTTAGTTCTAAATTTGTAATAGTAAAATAAAAAAAAGTTTTCTGTTAGGCCGAGCAGCCGAAACAAATGTAAATGAAATAACGTTAGCTAAACTTTTTTATTTTGTAGCCAACCTTTCTTATGAATTTTTATTTATTGCAAAGGCAAAAAGACTTTAAACGAGTATTCTTATTTAACATAACTAAGCCCGTTTCAAAACAATAAAAGACATAATTTATATATATTATTTATTACCTCCTCACTCGCACTGTGTTGGACCAGTCAAATTAAAGCAGGTCAAAAGTCAAGGCCGTCAATGATAGAGATAGTATTGATAAGTTAAGACTAAATCCGAACCTTGAACTTTCACTCTTTCTGTACGTGAATATTAACATGGGTGTTAACATATTTGCGCGTGTTGCAATGCATTCATGAGCAGGAGGATTTAATGACAAGGTCACTGAAATACAATTTACATAGCCTAACCCTAAACCATAATAACGCATTTACCGTGCCGTATATAAGTTTGTAAGTAACATTGCATGCAGATTGTATAATATTTTCATTTTTAAATTTGTTACTTGTAGTCTTGTAGTACACAAGTTAAAGTTGTACTTAACTTTAATTAAAATCAATTAAATGAAGTATTTTCTCATGAGTTTAGTTGGCAAAAATATGTAACATTTTAGTTTAGTCATAGTCACTCATAGACCTAACATTAAAACTAAAACATTCCTTCAGCCTGCAGACATACAATGTATGACACAATACATAGTGACATAGTATAGGCATAGGCCTAAGGGGCAGTGCAATTTCAATTATGACATTTTGGCCCACCCCTACTCCTACGCCTTGTAACATGTTCATAGACCAACCTATCCCTAATATTATATAACATCCAGTGCGGGGGGGGGGTGGAAAAAAAACAACCCCCCCCCCCCCCGAATAAAGTTTTAAATTTTAAAAAACAACAACACTGAAATAAGCAAATTGTTAGCAAAAAGCCAGAATTATTTTTTTTTATGGGCTAATACTCATAAAAGAAAATTACTTTTAGATTTAAATAAACTATGCCTATGTCGTAAATTTGAAAAACAGAATTAATAACAAAAAATAACATGAAAAGAATTTTTATTTACCATTGCTCTTGACCCAACCCCCCAATATAATAAAATGATAAACCACCCATTGCCATTACCCATATATACTATGTGCATAGTCCCAAAGGTGTTAGTTTTACAAATATATATATTAATTTAAATTACCCCTAAAGAATTTCCACAAGAGCTAAGCATAAAGTTTCATCAACTGTGTTAGTTATAAATTAAAGATTTTTTTTTTTAAAGTGTGAAGCTGTTTGCATTTTTTTAAAATGAGCTCTACCCTAAGTTTTTTTACCCTTTCATAAATCTATCCAATAGAATGCAAGTGAGGATATCTTTTTAATTCCCACTGTATGTTAGCGGAAATACTTATCCAATTTAATACAATTTTAATAATGTTTTAATTGCATTTGATCAAGTTACCTTATGACTTGAATGTGTGTATGTTGAAATGTAATATGAAATGTTGAAATTTAATGATTAATAGCAATAATGGAAATGATAAACGATGATGTAAAACAATGAAAATGTAAAGAATGAAAGCGAATTGCTGATTTAAAAATATAGGCTATATAATCCGATGAATTAAAAAATGTTTACTGTAAATGTTGTGATAAATGCGAAAGAAACTTAAACTTAAATGATAAATATGTATAGCAAACTATAATGTTAATTTACTTTTAATTTATGTGCAATAGTATAATGGAAGCAAATAAAAATCCCATATAATAACTTTTTCCCTCTATAAGTTGATTTTGTTTCTGAGCATGTACTGTCAATTGTGTTTTTGTTAGCAAGATGAGCTATGGGTTTTAAAAAGGGAGAGGAAAGTGGATATATAGTGGCATATGTTGTACAGAGATTTTATGCGGCATCAAAAAGCAATTAATTGAATTATAACTACATTAGAGGAATTTTTAAAAATAACAGTTTTGTCCAATTGCTTGATTTAACGAAAGCCAAAGTTAGTTCGAGAACCTTAAAAATGAAATGTAAAAAAACAAAAATTAAATAAGTCCATATTTATTCCATAAATTATTTAATTTCTACAATTAAAATATATTTTTGAGCATTTCAATCAAAACCACAAAAAAAAAGTCAGTCCTGTAAACAAATCAAAGAAAACCGGGAATACATGTCATGAGGCAATAGAAACAAACTAATATATATTAAAAACATCACACAAACCTTTACTGATAATCCTAGTAATCAAATGTATAGTTGAAATATCTAAAAATAAACTAATAAAGATTGTAGTGAGAGGATTCAAGAGTTCAGTCAACTTTTACTTTCACAAAATTAACATGTGTAAAGTATGCTTATTTCAACAACAACATATTGCTAGCATGACATTGGAGTAAAATAGTTCATATGATTGTAAATAATTGCAGTCAATGTTAAAACAGCCAACAATAAATGGCCTAGTAAAATTGTTCTTTTGATTTTAAATTCATCATTGCTATGGCTTTCACGGCCAAATAATAAATTATTTAAAGGATTTAAACATTTCTTTATAATAATGATCTAATTCAGGTAAGTTTAATCATTCACATCAACAGAGGTAGACAAGGAAAAACGTTTCCAGGGCAGCATCTATATTTTTTTGTTTTCTCAGCCCTCAAATGATTACTACAGAGATAAAAAGGCTGGCTAATTAATTTTATTTAGTTTTGTCTATCTCTCTGAGTATAGATAGTTTACATAAAAGGTGAACAAAATTGTACTTGCACAACTTCTTTAAAAGCAAAAAGGCACTTGCAATACACCAAAAAATCAATTTAAAATAGAAAGTGACTGGTGACCCAAAAGATGTTAAATCCCCCATTTTTAAAAATATGAAAACACTCTTAACTTGCTATTTACTCCACTATTAAAAATGGATTAAAACTGTTACTGTTGGTTTTCAGTTTTCTTATAATACTTATATGCATCATTCTTAAGTTCTTACATTAAAGTACACTTTTAAAAATGGCCATGTATGTCAACAAAGCATCTTAAAATATATAATTATAATTATTATAATAGCATCACTGGAAGCCTATGGTACTAGGAATGCAAGGCCATTCAACTACTTTTGGTCCCTTTTAATTCCAAAGGGCATGCAGTGGAGCTGCTAGCTGTTAAGCTAAAGTCAAGCACATCTTTAAGTATCAGTTTTTAATCACACCAAGTAACCAATTGTTACTGGAGTAATTGAAGATGTCACAGTTTCACAGAATGTATTATTCCCTTTATCACTAGTTGTACATTTTTAGACCAATCGTGATAGCTATCCAACACATTTTAACATGTTTCACAATGAGACAGTTCAGCAGTAGACAGTCAAGTCCTTCAAGGTATTTTCACATGGGGAGGGAATTCTTAAAGAATAATTTATTTAATTCTGATTTGTTTGGTATTTCTAATTGTATTGCACCCTAGCAGTAAACTACAAACTTGCTGCAAACTCAGATGATCTCTCTCTTGTTTATACTGGAAACTTCATAGCTCTGTTAATGAACTTAAGCTAGTTTGCTGTCCAACCTCCATCGACAATGAGGGATGTTCCTGTCATCTGGTTGGCAGCAGAGGAGCACAAAAAGGCAACACATTCAGAAATCTGTACGAAAATACAAAGAAATAAAATTATGTAATGGCTTCATTCTCCAAAAAGTTGAATAAATAAACTGTGGCATGTTGAGGAAAAAGGAACAATCCGAAATCGCCTCTGCCGAATATCTTTTTTTTTTTTTCAAGTATTCGTCAAGGTAAATATTACTGTTACTACTGATGTGGATCCGAATATTTATTTGAAAATTAAAGTTTTGGGGGATGTTCAATAAATATGTCTATTAAAGGGTGGACTAGTGTGCATTTCCAACAAAACCCAGAAAAAACTTCATCTTTTAAAAAAATACTAATTTTATATCCACGCGATTTAACCTTAGCTGCGCAGTCATTCTTACATGCTTACATCCTCCTCAAATGGATAAGTCACAACTTTAAAAAAACCCATCTTGTCTAAAGCCTGATTTTCATTAAATTTTAAGGTTGTCTTTTTTTTGTGTGCAAAATATAAGATTCAGCACCCAGTGAAAATGTCTATCCATTTGTTTCCTATTGAGGCACATCGTAACTTTATGCTCCTAATTAACAACATATCAAGGGTTCTAAATTGCATTATTTCTAATTTATTCACATTTCCTTTAATTTTTAAAACCAACTGACCTCTTCTATTTTGACAGCTTCTCCTGATGGTTGCACTCGTAGAATATATTTCTGTAAAAATGAATATTCAAATATAAGGACAAATATATTGGACTTTCTGAGAATAATCTGTTTGGTCTGGGTCTGATTAAATGAAATGTTTAAATTAAAATGTAAATAATAGCATTTTATGATTACGATACAATAATAAAATATTTTCTGTTCAGGGATTGATAGGTTGTATTTGGGGAAAGGTATTTCAAAGGTTTAAACATTCAATATTTCTCATATGGTGTACACTGTTCCATCGTTACAAAAATAGTCTTTTAATTTGTTGTGTTTAATAATCTTCGGAAATGACTTACTACATGAGCACAACCTCTGCTATTAAATTTATGTTTTCAAATGTTTTAACATTACATTAAAAATAAATGTACATAACACATAATAATTACTGTAATTACCTTTCCTTCTTCATAAGAAATCCCCTGCTTTTTTGCTATATCTTCAGCTTGTTTGATGAATACTGACCAAAAAAAAAATTATTTCAACTTTAAGTTTTCGGTTAAAAATGTATTTTGTTTAAAAATAAGTCCAAATCAATATTTACTTAAAGGAAATTTTAAAATTCTTTGCTCATCACTTAAAAAGAAATAAACAATTAATTACATGGTGTTTCAACATATCCAGGGCACAAGGCTGTGCACGTTACACCGGTTCCAGCAGACTCAATAGCAATAGCCTGTAGGGAAACAAAGAAATTTTGTATGTCATATTATGTATGAAATCTTAAAAACTCAAATATGTGGATTTGCCTTAGTGGTCATTTTAGTCAATCCTCACTTTTGATTTCTTAGGTGCTGTGTGGTGTAATTTGTGACATAATTATTTCATTCGGTGAACCACAGCGACTTGAGAAACGGAGAAAACTAGAAAATGCATTCTCAACTGTTCCGTGCAACAACATCAGATTTCAACATACTTAATAGGATACAGCCTTTATATGAGACAGCCATTACAATCTATTTTTAGAACGCACAAAACAACTGTAAAATTTTTAATACCCTGTTTGGTTCCAACACTCCTCTTCCTTTTACCATATACAACTTGTGACAGTTATCATACTATAATATATATTATTAGCGGGAAATAGATTTAATGGATATTGATGTTTTTTTAACCAGCTTTTCCTAAATTATTAATATTAAGTTACTTGGTAGGTTTTTTAAACAATGTCATAATTTGTTAATTAATTCTTATTTCAATAAATTTTATTTTATGCTTTTATCATCTGACTTTAAGATTGAACCACATTAAATTTCACCAGTAACTTTATTTTTACAAGTGACACTGTGATAATGTGATCCCTCTGTGCACTAAATATCAGTTAATATCTATAGCAAATACATGTCTGCAAAAAAAAAGTGACAGCAGATTGCAATATAAACATCGATCATCTACTTTAAGAAGATACCATTTTTTACGAAAGCTTAACTCGATCCCACTTGACACATGATGCGAGTAGTTATTGTCTACATTATATATACCCAGTACTGTATGTTTATTTATTTACCATTAAGATACTGGATTGTACGATTTTTAGACAATATTGTATAATATGAGTTTGAGGGTAAACAGGTCTGCATAAGACATTAAAATATATAAAACAATATTAAAACCTCAAAAAAGCCCCAAAAAAATAGTTCACCTTTGTTAGTCCAACAATGCCATGCTTGATGGCAACATAGGCTGTCTTGTTAGGGGAGGCAACATGACCATGTGCGGAAGCTATATTGATAATCCTTCCCCAACCTTTACAAAAACAAAACGATGAAATTCTGATCAGCTTAAATCTAGTTGCCCAAACTATTTCATGTCACATGTGAATGGAATAGATAAAAAAATATATTATCAATAAGACATAAACTCAGGTCTGTCTGTGGTGTAAAGAAATATTTGTTAATTTGTTGGAATTGAGTTACTCTTAAAACATACCTTTCTGCTTCATATTTCCAACACAGAGCTTTGAGAGATGAAAAGGAGCAGTCAACATGAGAGCTGTCATTTTGTTGAAGACATCCAATGGAAAATTTTCCAGTGGAGACACATTTTGAAAGCCTGGATTATTTAGTAATAAAAAAGGTAACATTTTACTTAATATTTTTTTAAATATAATTTTGTTGTTTCTCTTGTTCAGTTATATTATTGATGACAAAAAGATGCTTTTAAAAAAATTCAGCAGTTCATGTGTTGAAGTTCTTAGCACTGGCTCAACAAATGAAAATTTAAATCCAGTCCATATGCTGGCACCCCAACACATGATAAATAATTTCAATCAATATTAATAATTAAATCATTTGCTTATCTTTTTTTATAGTACATGAAGTTTTAATGGGAGCTAATGTGCTTGTTTCAAAATAGTTTCACATAATAAGCGGAGTTGTCTATCTTTCTATTTGTTACTAATGCTCATAAAGAGTAAACAGAGTAATGAGTGCAAGACATTTGAACTTGAACTCTTTTTTTTCAAATCGGACTAAAAACATTTAAAATTCATATCAAACATGAATGATTGCCAACAAAATAATGATACAGAATACAGAGAGGAGTACTTTTGTATTTCTTTCCCATTTTTAAAAAAAAATGTTGATATGTGTATGTGATATATTTTTTTAAATTAAGGATGTTTACCATATATTAAAAACGCAAAAAGTCAAATGTACACACCCTCACCCCTGTTGCATGCATACCTTTTTGGAAAGCCACATCTGCATATGTACAAGTTAGTAGCTTTTGAAACACACCAAGAAAACCAACAAAATTAATTTATTTATAGACAATTATAACATCACATTAAAAAAAATATGCCATGGGTTTTCTGTTGTTTTGCGTTGCTCAGTGGTTCCCTAAATGTGTGCCATGTTGCCCTGGGGAGTCACAGCTTCCTCATTGGGGTGCCAAGAATTATTACACAATTTCCATAATTTTATATCCACTTTCAATCTTATGTGACCTTTAGTTGATCTGATGCAGAACAGTAACTCACTAGAGTAATTACTGTCTGCAGTTGGTCCTAAATGCACTATATAAGTATATGTTTTTTTTTACTTTTACCCAACCCTGTAATTTAAAAAAATATGCTATTTCTAAGTGTATTTGTTGGAACTCGACTTGACATAGGGTGCCTGGTGAGAACATAAATTTTACAAGGACTCTGGGAATCAAAAGATTTTAGGAACCTACTCGCATTGCTGAACAATATACAACACTATAATAAATATTCTAAATACAAATACTGGTTTAGCCTTATAATTATCCTTAGTGTGATTATTTGATTTGGATTCTAAACAGACTAAAATATGAAAATTGGTTTTGAAAAACTAATTCTCTAAAACTGAAAATACAAAGATTGGTTTTGTCTTGTAAAATACGCTAAAATATGATTTATGAATATTTATTTCAACTAATAATTAACCACTAAAATATGAATTTACACAAAATAATAACTGAGCACATTTTCCCCCACTCCAAAAAACGATTTTAATTATTCTACAACACTTCAAAATTAATGAGCCAATTTGCAAACATGAAGTACCGGTAAGCTTAAGTTATTAGTTTGTTTTGAAATATAACACTTCAATAATTTATCTTTTTAATTATAAATGGTATCCAACTATCATTGGAAAAAATGTTAGTGCATTTTATGCATCTGTAACTTAATGTTTAGTAGTTAGCATTTGCTACAACTTACTACAAGAATAATAAAATCTTCAGTATCTTGCTAAGAAATTCTTACCAGCATTGTTGACCAAAATGTCAATCCCTCCAGGAAATTTAGACAAAGCATGATTATGCAATGCTTTTACATCTTCTTCTTTGGATAAATCGCCCCCAATAAATGTAGCATCAACATTATAGTCTCTGCAAAAAAACAACAACAAAAACTTAGACTTTAGGGCTCTTTTTTTCTTTTAATTCAAAACATTTTATTCACTTTTTTCATTGATCTTTCACCGAGCCTTGAGCACAGGCCATCTACATCTTGGTCCTGTGCTTTCCTTTTCGGTGGGCTCCTGTTGTATCCAATCCCTTTTCAGGGAAGCATAAACAACAGATTTTAATCCCAAACTAAGTTTGTTGCTGTCTTGTTTGTTTCTTCTTCTTAAACTGGTTGTCTTGCTTAGCTGACAAGTTTATTCCAACTAACCCTTAACTGCTGGCAACTTGATACTTTATACAAACTTTTTAATATGACAGAAAACATTAATATCCATTTGAATAATACATATATATATATGTCCTTATGATTATAAGACTAAACAAAATTTGAAATATCTGCTACAAATGTAATTATGACTAAGATAATTACTTTTTAACAGAAGCCACTAGTTTATTGATCTGTTCTTCATCACCAAAGCCATTGAAAACAATGTTGGCCCCTCTGCTGGCTAAGCAACGTGCAACACCCTCACCTATTCCACTAGTTGATCCAGTTATGAGGGCTACACGGCCTGATAGAAAACCTGCATAATAAAAAAAAAAGTAATTAGAGAAACGTCCAATTCATAATTTATCAACACAAAACATGTTTTCATGTATAAACACCGGTACTCTTGATAACCGCAGAGCTAAAGAAATTTAAAGTATTTAATTATAATAAAAACACACTATATAATTTCCTCTGGAAGCTCATATTGACAAACACTGTCACTTCATAAGGCTAGAAGAAATCTGGTTTTGAGGGCTACTCTTAAGTTCAGAGTCTAACTGTAAAAGAGGGTGCTTAATAGCTCAAAGTCTGATTTCTTTGCCCAAGTTCAAAGTCTGATATCCCAATACATAAAATAACTGAAGGGCTAGTGCCATGATAGTGATATCAGGAATTTCTAATCTTAAGCCAGTGTTGGTGATCCATGGTCCAGTTTTTAAGCGAATCATGCTAGCTGAGGATTCTTGCAATGTATACTGGGATACTTTTTGTTTTAAATAAATGCTAAACATAAAATGCGGATTTAAAATGTAATGCTGCACATAGTGACATAGGATGGTGTACAATGTAATTTTAATCTTGCAGTTTATATTTTGTTATAAGGCAAGGTTAGCCTTCAGTTATAAGTTATACTGATACACTGATAGTGATAGATAACTGGCCTCAATTCTAATTTATGAATAAAATTATAGAAAAAATTATACTCATGGTGACATTTGATAATATAGAATATACATTCTGCATTTTTTTAAAATGTTTATGATCAGGGTTACCTCCACTTATTTAGTAAGGGTTGACATTCTCTTTTATTGTAAATTTATGCAGATAAAAATCAGAGCTGAATAATGATTAGAGACTGGGGTATGGTGTGTGCCTTTACTATTGTTGTATTGTGAATAATCAATGCTAATTTTTTCCAAATTGCCTAAAGGCTAAAAAGGTTGTTTTTTTCTCTCTTGATTTTGGGAGGGGGAAAGATAGCATAGCCTATCTTCCACTTCTGTGTTTTAGTTAATGACACATGATAACCTAAAGTTTAAACACAACTATATAATACTAGTAGTAGTAGTAGCCTTACTATGTCTAAGCTACTAACTAAGCTTATAACTACTATAATTTGTAACATTAACTTATTAACTGTACTGTCTTTACATTACTATTATTGATAATGTAATCATCTATAGTCTCTCTATACTCTATTGACTTTATAGTAATAAGCCAGGCCATGCTAATTCACAGTTGCTAATACTAATAAAGATTATAATAAAAAAAATAAAAAAAATATAGTGTCTATATAGTTAGTCTTTAAAATTCCAGTTGCAAAATAAATACTAGGCATAATGCTAACTTTCCTAAGCTGGAGCACTATTCAAAATGAAAGTTTGGAATTGGAACTTTTTGAGTCTACACTGTACACCTGACACCCACATTCATTTAAGTCATTAGGATGACAATTCAATTATGATGAGTTTTTAATTTTATAAATAATAAAATGATATAATGTGTACTATTATTGGCAGATTTTTATCATGTTTATTAGTTAAATTACTAAAACAAATAATTAATAAATATAAAAAGACAAGATAGGAAGGTCATGTTTAATGATTTAAATGATTAATAATATTAATAAGTATAAGTATAATTTACTATAACTATAATTTAAAAATAATTATAAAATAAGTAATGTTTCGTTTTTTGTTTTTTTTTTGGTTAAAACATAATCGCCACATCAACCATACTTGCATTTAAAAAAATCATATAATATATAATGATTTGATTACCTAACATTTTACGATATTTAAGTTGTCACCGGGTTTTCTTTAGAACCTCTACCGTAGTGTAATATCGTTGATAATATAGGCTAAATGACGTTCTTGGTATGTAAAGGCCAAATGAGACATCTATTTACAGCCACTTCCGTTATTGAAAGAAAATGACGAAATTTGGAATAATTTTATGTGATGTAAAAAAATAATGTTTGGAAATTTGTATAAACGAAATAAATAACTATTTAATTCTAATTGTAGAAATGGATAAACCAGTTTAATTGTTTAATTAAACTGTGTGAGTGAACGTGCTTATCAGTGTATTGAAAGTATTGGGCTAAAAACCATTTTGAAACGATCGTAAGCTTTTATTGTATCAATCTGATGTGTGAAATTAAATTATTTTATTTTTTTCAGGAAGCAATTCTTAAATCTCTTATTTCGTTATATTTCGTGTAAATAGTCAATCAATTCAAATAAATACGTTTTATGTGACTCGATTTTAAAATAAAATTTAAAAGACTGAATTATATCTGCCTATTAATGCTCCAACCTGCGACACCTACGTTAACTTAATAAACAAGAGTAAGAAATATGTTAGTTAAATCAGGCAAATATTTCTCAGAATTCTTTTTTTTTACATTTACTAATATAAACTACCACAAATGACACACATAGCACTGAGTCAAAGTGGACCCCGACACGCAGCGCCGCCATTCGCACCCAGGTACCATTAGACTCGAGCTTAAATTTAAGCAGTCTGAGCCGAGTGCAGTTTTTTCGCACCTGGTCCGCGTATTTTAGGAAAATACCCGTCGATATGGAGTCCGGGTGTTAAAGTTAAAAATAGTTATCTTCTAATTTTTTCACGTGTTCCTCCTTATGGGGAGAAGTTAAAAAGTGCATGTCTAGAACCAGTACCGATCTTGAGGGCGTCAAAGTTAAAAGCTTCAAAACACTAATAACTTGATAATATAATCCCAACCCAATGGTTCTCAACCATTTTAGTGCCATGAACCCTGTGTAACATTTGCCAAGTTGTGGCCACCCACAAGCAGAATTGTACCTTGAAATTGAGAAAGATATGTTGAGAACGAGGGACATCTTTTTGTAAAAAGGTTTAGGTACCGTAATTTTGATCGGATGTGAAGGGAAGCAGAAATAAGGTGTTACAGAGAACTTGTTTACATCATATTTTCTCGTGCGTGCCCTCTAATTGACCCCGCATGAGACGCTGTGTTCACAAAGGGGTGTGGCTTAGGCCTTTTGAAGTAACTTGTTTACGCCGCCAACGAATTAAAAATAATTAATCTGTTCCAAATAGTATTTTGTAGAATGATTTAGATTTTCTAGAAGCTTATCGAAGGCAGGGCTTAGGCGTCGGTAGACCCACCTATATAAGGGATTGACAGGCACGGACGAGGAGAGACAGACGGAGATTTTTCACATAGATTTTCTTAACATTACGAGGCGTGTTTTATTCTTTGTGTATTTGTGTGCTCCTACTTATATGTGTTTATTCCGCATTATTTATTGGCATCATTATTTCTAATTGTATTAAGTGTGTACCGGTACGACATCTGCCATACTGTAAGTTGAAGATTGTAATTTTATTTTATTTTATAATGTAATTATCTTTAGACATAATAAATCTTAATTAATTGTGACTAGAAACTGTTTTGGGTCGTATCTTTAATAATTGTTGATTCTATGGTATCGTCCTTTGTTAGGCACTGTTTACATCGAGCCAAATTAAAATTAAAATAGGAGATTAATTTCTCCCAATACAAGTCAGTGCGTAACAAATCGGGTTGCTCGTCCCGGATATAGCGGACTCCATATTATTATTTTTCTCAAGACCCCAATTCTAACAAATTGGGGGCATCGTCCGCGATAACCGAATCCATATTTTATTCTCATTAGACCCCAATTTTAACAAATTGTGGGATTTTCCGAGGATAATTTTAATCCATAGTTTTAATACACCAATAATAAATTGAGCGTTTTTTCTGTGGATTTTGACAAACTGTTTACCTTAATACACTCAAACTAATTTGAGATCACGATACCATTTTACGACACCAACAACAGAGCTGGTTACAATTTTTTCATTAGTGTGTGCACTAAGCTTAAATTTTTATAAAAAAATCATTGTTATATTTTGCCTGTGTCAAAATGGATTTTGATATTGAAAACCCATCAGTAGTTGCATTAGACAAATGTTCTAGGAAGGAGCTATTTTCCATTGCTAAAGCTCTAGAAATAAATGTAGCTCATTCGGCCGTAAAAAAGACCATACGAGACATGATCATCGTTCACTTTGTGGATGAAGACATGTTATCTGAAGATGAACTTGCCTCAGTCACACAACCGACTGATCCAAGTATGGAGCTCCAACTAAAGCTCAAACAAATGGAACTAGATGCCCAGAGAGAAAAAGAACGAGAGCTTAAACAGCTGGAGCTAAATAAAGAACGTGAGCTGAAACAGCTGGAGCTTGAAGCTCAGAGAGAGAAAGAAGAAAAAGAACGAGAGCTTAAACAGCTGGAGCTAAAAGCTCAGAGAGAGAAAGAAGAAAAAGATAGAGAGCTAACAATAAAGTTAAAACAAATGGAAATAACGGCCAATTTAGGAGCAATGGAAAATAGACTCACGGCTCCAGCCGGTCAGGGTTGCGATGCAATTAAATTTGCAAAAGTAATCCCTAAATTTTCAGAAAAAGAGGTTGACCAATATTTTGCGCAGTTTGAGATAACTGCCCAAAATTTTAAAATTCCTGAAACTATGTGGTCCACCTTACTTCAACCAGCCTTGACCGGAAGGGCATCTGAAGTCTTTGTGTCCCTGAATGCGGAACAGCGCGGGGACTATAACCTAGTAAAATCATTAATACTTAAGGCTTATGAATGTGTCCCCGAAGCATACCGTAAAAAGTTTAGGGAACTGTGGAAACGTGATGGCCAGACTCATGTTGAGTTCCTCCGGGAAAAGGAACGGCTCCTGGACAAGTGGCTGCACGCAACCAACACCGAGACAGACTTCAAGAAATTCAAGAACCTCATTCTGATGGAGGAGTTCAAGAACTGTGTTCGTACTGAGGTGCGAATACATATTGCAGACCGTGGCGAAGGTGACGCACATACGGCAGCAGTGTTAGCCGACGACTTCACCATCTCACATCAACTTTCCAAGAATCCATCTGACACCAAAAATGACAGGCACACTAAGACAGCTGTATCAACTTACAGTAAACCTCCACAAAAACCATTCAAGCCCGGTACGAAAGAAATTGGTGCAAAAGACACATGTGCCTACTGTAAAAAAGAAGGACATACGAGGGATGATTGCTGGAAACTCAAGAAGAAAACTGAGAAGACCACACATCCTGGTACACCACACAAAGTCTCCGCTTGTACGTCTCGTCATACATCTGGAAACACATTTTCAAAATTCAAGAGTTTTTGCTCTCCAGATGTCCATACAAACTTTAAAGAGGTTTGTCATGACTCATCAAAGAGTTCCATTATGAACAATAAGGCTAGTTTTACTGACTCCAGCCAAGTTCCTGCTTCGACTGCGAGTTTTATGAGCTTGTCGCCAAGATCCTTTTGCTCCAAGAAGAGGTCTACCTCCAGAGGGCGTTTTACTGAGGACTTGTGTGCAAGTTTTGACGACTCTACCCAGAGTTTTACTTCCTCTACCCTAGCCGAATGTTCTCAAGACTCCAACAAGAGTTTACCTACCAAGGTCCAAAATTCTACATCAGAAACTACTGATGTCATACAAGACTTCATGCCTTTCATATCGGAAGGATTCGTATCACTGCCAGGTGATTTTTCCAGTCTACAACCAATCAAAATCTTACGAGATACAGGTGCTTCACAGTCCTTGCTACTTGAGGGTATACTTCCCTTATCTGAATCTACTGCTACTGGGAGCAACATCCTGTTACGAGGTGTAGAGCTGGGATGCATAGATGTACCTTTACATCTCATCAACCTAAAATCAGACTTAGTCTCCGGACCTGTGGTTGTGGGTGTCCGACCAACATTACCATTGGACGGCATCTCGTTGCTGCTAGGCAATGACTTAGCTGGTGGGAAGGTAATAGCCGAACCCATCGTTACTCATGAACCTTGTTTAAATGAAAATCAGGAAGAAGATCAAGAATTGTATCCAGCATGTGCTGTGACAAGGGCCATGAGTTCCAAGATCTCCACAAAAGAGATTTCACAAAAAAGCAATAAAATTCTTCCTGAAATTGACCTGGGAAAAACATTTTTTGCAAGTCTAAATGAAGAGGCTAGTAATTACAAGACTCCAACTCGAATGCAACTTATTGAAGAACAGAAGAGTGATCCAGAAATAGTCAAACTTCGAGAGAACGCTTTGACCCAAGAAGAAGCTGAACAATTCCCTATATGTTATTACCTTCAAGATGACATACTTTTGAGAAAATGGCGACCTCCAGACGCAAATGCTGATGAAGAATGGAGGATAGTTCATCAAATAGTAGTTCCTACCCCATTCCGGAACGAAGTCCTGAACTTAGCCCATGACTCACCACTTTCAGGTCATTTGGGAGTAAAGAAGACATATCACAAAATCACGTCGCACTTCTTTTGGCCCAAAATCAAGAAAGATGTGGTTGAATACTGCAGATCATGTCATACTTGTCAGGTTGTAGGGAAACCAAATCAGAAGATACCAGCAGCTCCTCTTCAACCCATTCCAGCATTCGAAGAACCTTTCAGTCGCGTTATTATAGACTGCGTTGGACCTCTGCCAAAGACAAAATCAGGTCACCAATACTTGCTGACAATCATGTGTGCGTCAACAAGGTTCCCAGAAGCTATTCCTCTTCGCAATATCAAGACTCCGAACATCGTCAAAGCCTTGACGAAGTTTTTTACATTGTTTGGTCTTCCGAAGTCTGTACAGTCTGACCAAGGAACCAACTTCAAGGCTGGAATATTCAAACAAGTGATGAACCAGTTGGGCATAGAACACTGCTTGTCGAGTGCATATCATCCTGAGTCACAGGGAGCACTTGAGCGATTCCATCAGACGTTGAAGAACATGATGAGAACCTACTGCCTAGAACAAGAGAAAGACTGGGATGAAGGCATCAACATGCTACTGTTCGCCGCAAGAGAAGCAGTTCAAGAATCACTTGGATTCAGCCCCTTCGAACTGGTGTTTGGCCACACGGTTCGCGGTCCCCTTAAACTTTTAAAAGACACGTGGATGTCATCGACACCCACGGAAGGACTTCTTGACTATGTCCAAAAATTTAAAACTAAACTTTTTAATGCCGTTAATTTGGCTAAAACACATTTAAAAGATTCACAATCTAAAATGAAAGTTTGGTATGACAAAAAGTCAAAATTCAGACAGTTTGCTTCAGGGGACAAAGTGCTTGTGCTTTTGCCGATACCAGGGCAAGCACTACAAGCTAGATATTTTGGTCCTTATGTTGTTGAGTCCAAAATCAATGATTTAAATTACATTGTGTTAACACCAGATCGTAAAAGAAAGAAACAGTTATGTCACATTAACATGTTAAAAGAATATTTTGATAGAAAATGTGATGATCATTGTCCATCCTCAGAAACAAATGTTAACACAATCTCAACTGTAACTTCAGTACTTAAAGAAAATGTTACTGAAACCTTTGATAGTGTCCCAGAAAAAGTTGGTAATTATAAACTTAAAAATTCAGAAGTATTGGCCAACTTAGATAAGAAACTAGGACATTTGTCATTGTCAGAGAAGGATGTTGTTAAGTCTGTTATTGCAGATTTTGTTTTACTCTTCCCTGATGTACCTAATAAAACCAACATTGCTGTACATGATGTTGACATTGGCAATGCAGTTCCGGTCAAGCAACACCCCTATAGGGTCAATCCGGAAAAACTTGAAATAATCCGGTCTGAAATAAAATACATGCTTGAAAATGATATAATTGAACCAAGCTCTAGTAACTGGAGTTCACCATGTATTTTAGTCCCAAAGCCTGACAAAAGTTACAGGTTTTGTACTGACTTCAGGAAAGTGAATGCATTCACAAAGACTGATTCCTTTCCGATTCCAAGGATAGACGATCTTATAGATCGAATAGGTGATGCCAAATATGTAACCAAGATAGACTTACTATCAGGTTATTGGCAGGTTCCTCTATCTGACAGAGCAAAAGAAATCTCTGCTTTTTGTACTCCAGATGGTTTATATCAATATAAAGTAATGCCGTTTGGAATGAAAAATGCCCCAGCTACATTCCAACGTCTTGTAAATAACATTATTGCTGACCAGGAAAATTGCAGCGCCTATATTGATGATGTAATTATTTACAGTCAAGATTTTTCATCTCATGTAAACCAATTAAGATCTCTGTTTAAAAAATTTTTGCAGGCAAATGTAACTGTAAATTTAAATAAATGTGAATTTTGTCATGCAACTGTGGAATATTTAGGTCACATAGTGGGTCAAGGTCATGTAAAGCCTGTTCAAGCTAAGATAAATGCTATTGTATCACTTCCACCACCCACTACTAGAAAACAGTTAATGAGATTTTTGGGAATGGCAGGTTATTATAGAAAATTTTGCAAAAATTTCTCAGTTATTGCTTCTCCTTTAAGTAATATGTTAAAGAAAAATGCAAAATTTCATTGGTCAGATGCTTGTCAGGAAGCATTCGAAAACATTAAAAATATACTTGCTAATGCTCCTGTTCTCATTGCACCAGACTTTAACAAACAGTTTAAATTAGCTGTAGATGCCAGTGATGTTGGCATTGGTGCAGTTCTTTTTCAAGAAGATGACCACAATGTAGATCATCCTGTCTCTTATTTCTCAAAGAAATTTAACTCACATCAGAAAAACTATTCCACAGTAGAAAAGGAATGTTTAGGTTTAATTCTTGCTCTCCAACAATTTGATTTTTATGTCAGTTGTTCTTTACATTCAGTACTTGTTTTTACTGATCACAATCCTTTAACATTTTTGAATAAGATGGTCTCCAAAAATCAAAGATTGTTAAGATGGAGCCTATTTTTACAAGAATATAATTTGGACATCAAACATATTAAAGGCAAAGACAATGTCATTGCAGATACTTTGTCCAGAAATTAATTTTCACTTATGTTATTGTTTATAAGCTGTTAAGAAGTTTTTTGTCTAATATTTTGAGAGTAAGAAATGTATTTTCTTCCATTTTAATGGAAAAAGAATTCCATTTTTGAACAATGAATTTTTTTTCTTTTAAGAGGGGAGGTGTTATAGAGAGCTTGTTTACATCATATTTCTCGTGCGTGCCCTCTGATTGACCCCACTTGAGACGCTGTGTTCACAAAGGGGTGTGTCTTAGGCCTTTGATGTATTCTTGTTTACACCGCCAAACTACTAAAAATAATTAATCTGTTCCAAGTAGTGTTTTGTAGAATGATTCTGATGGTTCTAGAAATGTCATGTAGCTTGTCGAAGGCAGGGCTTAGGCGTCGGTAGACCCACCTATATAAGGGATTGACAGGCACGGACGAGGAGAGACAGACGGAGATTTTCTTATAGATTCTCTTAACATTACGAGGCGTGTTTTATTCCTTGTGTAGTTGTGTGCTCCTACTTATATGTGTTTATTTCGTATTATTTATTGGCATCATTCTTTCTAATTGTATTAACTGAGTACCGGTACGACATCTGCCATACTGTAAGTTGAAGATTGTAATTTTATTTTATTTTATTTTGTAATTATCTTAAGACTTAATAAATCTTAATTAATTGTAACTAGTAGCTGTTTTGGGTCGTATCTTTAATATTGTTGATTCTATGGTATCGTCTTTTGTTAGGCACTGCTTACAACGAGCCAATTAAAATTAAAATAGGAGATTAATTTCTCCCAATACAAGTCAGTGCGTAACAAAGGGCTAAGACAAGTGGAGGATTCTGAGGAGGGGGCTCTGTCTATTCCCTGAAAAAATCTTTGATATAGATATAACAACAGGTTATAGTTTTGCATGGAAGCTGTCAACTTTTAAGTTAATGCAGAAAGACAACAACAACAAAAAACGAAGCAAATGATCTTTAAAAGAAATAAATAAATAACATATAATGTACGTTTTCAAAAAAAATGCAAAGAAACTGCCAAAATACTAATATTAAATTAGCTGCTGGCATCTACCGAATGAATCATAGTTTTATTGTAGTCAGACCAAGGATGCGGTCAATGATTTAGAAGGAAGCCTAACCACCACCAGGAGCAGGGAAGTAGTGCAGATGATCCCGGCACGGGACCGCACGAAAGCTGTATCCTACCTGAAATACGTCTGACTCTGTCTAATGCTGCATGCGGTCACAAAAGCCAACTCCCAGAAAGAACAAAGGGAGGAAGCACTCAGAACGATTGACGCCTACTCGAACCAAATGGTAAAAGTCTTCACAGGCGGATCAGGCTTCGGTACGGGAAATAGCAGCGGCTATTGCGCACTCATACATTATCCAGGAGAGGTACTTCCACCCGAGGAGTTGTCAGGGCCTAGTGGAAAGAATAGAACCAGGTTCGACACAGAACTAGAAGAAATACTGGCCGCCATCAAAAGAGTACACCTATGCCTAGCGAAGAGCAAGAACTTCCCGGACACTGTGGTCTTCACTGACCCACGCTTTGCTCTTGAAAGCTCGGGAAATGGCTGAAAAGAGACCACAGTGGTAAACGCCATTCTGGAGACAGTGTACGGTATCCACGCCCTGGGCGGTAAGGTCTTCATGCAGTTTATCCAAGGGCACGTAGAGGTAATGCAGCACGACAGGCCCGATGCCCTAGCGCGAGACGGTGCAGCCTAGACCCAACCCGATAAAGCGGTGACTCAATTATTTATTTATTTATTTATTTTTATTTTTTTTTGTTTTTTTTTTGTTGGGGTGGGGGGTGTCAAGGCATGGCTAAAAGATCACTTCCGAGAGGCGTGGCTTAGAGGTTTGGACGGCAGGTGCAACTGGACGACAGCTCTAACGGAACATACCGCGACCGAGCAAAAGCGACAAATGGTGGAAACTTAAGAGACATGAACAGAGGCTAAAATCACAAATGAGGACGGACCAGTGCGTGACACGCCATTACCTCGATCGTCTGGACTCGTCTGCCGACCATGTGGCCATGCCACCGAGACGGCCGAACACCTGGTGGTTGACTGCCCCAGGTAACGGCGACACAGTGGGAGGTCTAAACACGTGTACCGATACCCGTGATGCTAACTTTATTTACGGTGATGCCCACCAGATAAGGCAGGTCGCTGCTGCTATATTGGCCATAGCCTTATGAGCGTGAGCTCGGCCCTCACAGGAGAATGTAACAATGACTGACATACGATATAGCTAATGTTAATAATGGTCCAGATGACAGCAGTAATCAATTAGGATTGCTTAAAACGATTTAACTGTTGTGTTTAAAATGATCTACCTGGTACTGTTTTGATTTATCTAATGCCACCTGTCATGTAGGCCTTCCACAGGTGAAACAATTTACAAGCAGGCTTATAGAAATAATAATGTTATAAAACTAAATAAGTATAGCGATCGTTGCGGACTGCTTAAGTTAAATGTATAAGTGAATAAAGTGCCAAACAATTATTAAAATTATTTTTTTTAAAAAGAATGTCCGCTAATTACCAAATAATTGGTTAGTTAATTATCAGTTCCCACGAGTAGAAGAAATGAAACCTACATGCTATTCTTTTTTTTTTTCATCTCTCTCTGGTATGACCCTCTACTTATGCTGTTTTTAAAAAGACAAAAAAGTTTCAGGTGGGGGGGGGGGGGGGGGGGGGTTGTTAAACCTACATGCTATTCTTTTTTTTTTCATCTCTCTCTGGTATGACCCTCTACTTATGCTGTTTTTAAAAAGACAAAAAAGTTTCAGGTGGGGGGGGGGAGGGGGGGAGTTGTTAAACATAACATAATTATAGGCAATTGAAAGAATGTTATGTAGTAGGTGTTGAACGGTTCACAGTGGCGTTGCTGGAGGGTGTGGGGATGCGGACCGCACCAGGTGACACCGTCTCAGGGCGTGACACCAAATTGAAACATTGCACATTGACGGAGCACACACCGCTCGGTAGAACCTAATTTCATAACATAAAAGAATAACCGATCACACGTAAAGCTTCCACACATGTAAATGTAACCAATCCAAATGCGAGCTTTGCTAAAAGTTCAAGGTTGATGCGTCAGAAATGAGGTGCAGAGCCGGCTCAAGGTGCCGGCAGCCAGGGTTTCTTTCAGCAATATCTCCGGGGGGAGCCAAGTAACCCCCCCCCCCGAGCAAAAATATGTCCAACAATAAATCAACCGGCACTGGCCCCCGAAAAATCTGAAGTCCCCCCCCCCCCGGGCGGGTGGGGGGATATCTGAAATAATTGGCATTCTTAAATGTGCGTAACTTGAGTTCATGAGAAGTTCACGCATTGCTGTCGCCAATGTTTGGCGGGCTCCTATCTAGCATTGATAATTTTATGAAATGTTATTATTATACACGTATATCATCTTCTTCTTCTTCTATATCTTAAGGGCCCACGATCAATTTATTGATCATTTTGGCTCCTATGCATGTAGATGGGATTTGCAATGTTTCTGTGCCTGGTGTTGTTGAGGAAATTTCAATGATTTCCAGTGCCACTTTGTGAGGGAATCATGCATTAGGGGTTTGAAGGCTGGAGGCAATAGACACAAATGTGTCTAGTGTTGTCGCCTCAACCGTTTCTTTTGAAAGATGGTTCCAGTCCCTGATTGTCTTTGGCAGGAATGAGCAGCTCCTATACTGGCTTCTTGCTGGTATGAGCCTGAATTGCCTGTCATGGCCTCGTCGCTGTCTATGGGGGAGGGGGGCGAGTTTCTGTTTAATACTGGAACAGTAGTCCAGCCCATTATTTATCTTGTACATCATGGAGAGCCTGGGTTGTCGTCGTCGTTCCTCCAATGGTGACCAGCCTAGTGTTTCCAGCATGCTGCCAACACTAGAGGTATTCCTGTAGCGGTTTATGACAAAGCGTGCTGCTCGTCGCTGGACTGTCTCCAACCTGTCAATGCTCTTCTGGATAAATGGGTCCCATACTGAAGATGCATAATCTAAAACCGGACGGACAAAGGCTTTATATGCTCTTTCTTTCACACAGGAGTTGGCAATCTTTAGATTTCGCCTTGAGAACCTCAGGGTCTTGTTTGCTTGGTTACATACATTGTTAATATGCTCGTCCCAGCGGACCTCTCTTTGAATGGTAACACCCAGGTACTTTACGGAGGAAACTAGCTCAAGTATATGGCCGTGCAGTTCGTATTGGTAATGTAGAGGAGTACAACTTCTAGAGACTGATAGTGTCTTGCACTTGGCAGGGTGAAATTCCATGTCCCAGCTCATCTCCCACTCAGCTAACAGATTGAGATCCTGTTGTAGCTGGTCGCGGTCAGATCTGTTGGTGATCGTCCTAAACACCGCTGTGTCATCTGCGAACAGTCTTGCTTGTGATGTCAGTTTCTCGGGTAGGTCATTAATGTATGCAAGGAACAAACAGGGGCCCAGCACTGATCCCTGGGGGGTCCCTGACTTCATATCGACAAAGGAGGAGCTTGTACCGTCCACCACTACTGCTTGGCATCGGTGCCTTGGATCCCATATCTCTGGAGTTTGTGTAGAAGCAAACTATGATTCACATGGTCAAATGCCTTTGCGAAGTCCATTATCAGCACGTCAGTCTGCTTGTGGTTCTCCAGATTTGTCATCAGGTCTTCTACAAATTCAAGAAGCTAGGTCTCACATGATCTAATGACTCGGAAGCCATGTTGACAGTCATTGAGTATATTTTGGCTTTCAAGATGCTTCATGACTGTGCTTACGATTATGTGCTCCAACAATTTGCAGACCACGCTGGTGAGGGATATCGGACGATGGTTGGCAGGGTCGGAATGCTCCCCTTTCTTGTAGATTGGAGTGACATGCGCTGTTCTCCAGTCTGCTGGAACATTTCCTGTGCACAGTGACGATTGGAAGAGGATTGTCAGTGCAGGAGCGATTTCTTTGGCTAATTCTTTGAGCACTCGTGGTTTGATGTTGTCCGGACCACATGCTTTGTAAGGGTTAATGGTATTGAGGAGGGCAAACACACCTTGTTCTGATATCTGGATACATTTTGTAATATTGCATTTAATTATCAAATTGGAGGAATTCATGAGGTAAATCAAATCATATTTTCTTAGCATATGAAAAATTGAAATAAATCAGGGTCACTACCGTTCGGGGAATTTCGTTCACTTAAACTGAGCTGACTTTTTAGAAAGGTTTAGCAGAGTCTTATAATTATAACTATTCTGATTACGTCATTTTCTGCACGCATTTGGGAATTTGTAATAATGAGTAAAGTAAAACCATACTAGAATTTGCTAAATTTAAGTTTTTTTTCAGAATGGTGTTCCATAGTACTAGTATCATCATAATCTCTTTATTTTTATTATTATTATTTTTTTTTTGTAACACTATTTACAATCTGAAGTACATTGTATGCTATTTCAAAGAAACCTCATTTCAAAGGGATGTTTTTGTTACCTTAAAGGAAAAATCTGAATTATTCAAATAAACTCGTTAATTATTCATATGAATAAAGCCTACCTATATCAGTGTGCTGCATCGATTTTTTTTATAAAAAGGTCACAGTCAATAAAAAAAATTATATTACGAAATATCCAAATCATTTATTTGAAAGTAACTTTCCGACAAACGTATCTCAAAATGTGGAGGAAACGTCATAATAGAAGAAACTTGAAGTCTGTTATTGATTTTATTTTTTTTTTTAAATTTGAAAAAACTTGAGCTGGAAAGTTCATCTTGTTTTTAACCATGTAATTAGCTCAACGCAATACTAATACAATTGTCTGTTTTGTTTAATTAACATTTTTTTTTTTTTAAACTGACCTTTTCACGAAAGCGAAGTCCTAGTTAGATGGCCCTTATTATATTTTAAATTATTATTAACGGTATTATTAAATACGGATCGTATTACGGTAACATGTTGTCGTTGATTGTTTTAATATTAAAATTATCCTTTACCGGTAACTTTAAATGACATTGAATTAAAAAAAAAGGATGCGCTCTTAGACTCTTAGCATTAAAGTATCACTTTTTGGTCGAGCACTGGGCGTGCTACCGGGCGTCAAACACGATCGTATATCTCCTCGGTTATTATATATTTCTTTTTAAATATAATACGCGCACTTATTTGAGAGCCACTCTAAAATAAATTGGTTGTTTATCTTACGTTCTGAGTTCCCGGACATGTCAACGCACTCGGATAAGATTAAGTATCACGAAGCACGGACGACTTGGTAACTAGGACTAGTCTAGGTTAAATGAGGTCACACAATGTGAAGGGGAGTCGCGAACTGGGATTTTAAGATAACGAAACGAAAGGAGCGTGTGATTGTTCGATGATGCAACTTAATATTTACTTCTTTTTCCGGAAATGCGCAGATTATTGCGCGGAGTTGAAAATTGCCCTTTATGTGTAACGACGCCATATTGAATTGTTCATATTCTTGGAACTAACATGGATAAAGAAGAACTTTTAGAAAATAATGATCATAATTTCAAAATGCAATTTTCGAATTACGTGCGCGAATATTGTGGAGGATCTCATAACAGCTATACTTTGAATGCCATGAAAAGGGAGCGGGTTTTAAAATGTTTAAAAAATGTTAAAGACGAACCGAGTGCTAGATTCCGGTTCTGGGTGCGCTCAAAGGGATTTCGAATTGTCCAGTCTCCAGATGGCGAGGATATATTGGCACTACCACCTAAGGGAAATGATCCAAATGATGTTAGCCTATATTAATTAGCTTAATTTACCTGTAAATTTGATGTCATTGGAACATTTTCACTCCCCTAAACGATTTGAAATTTAAAGGATTTCAATACGGCGTTACTTAATCATTTTAGACCTAGACTATGACTAGGCTAATTAGTCGCAAAACTAAATCTAATAACACTAATAAGTACCGGTAAAAATTTCATGTTCATCAATTATTTAATAGTTTAATAGGGTTTAAGTTTAAGCTTCATCATGGGCAATAATATGTAGGGGATTTATGCAGAATAAAGCTGCATATTTCAAACTACTTATTGAAATAAAATACAGACATATCAATATCGTTAAAAAAATTAGTTCTGTAAGTTTGAATTGATTTGAATGGGCCCTTTTGAGATTATTATAAACCTTGACATTTTTTAATTTAAAAATCTCAAATGGGCCTATATTCTATATTGGTCTAAAACTAAAGCAGCTAAAAAAAATTTCTTTGTTATAAAATGTATCTTATGTCTGAACTAAGACTAGTAGAGTGAGTTAGTGGGGGAGGTTACCTTTCAAAACTCCTACACTATTTTCTGACTGAATTAGAATTTTTTCCCATTATTTGCATCAAATCGTTAATAAATTATGAAATTAACATCGATTGTTGTTACCAAGATCATTTTTAAGACACATTTATAAATTACTTTAAAGATAGAATCCCGATAAACACCGTATGACATGTGCAAACTTTGTTTTGTTTTATAACAGACTCTTTTCAAGAGAGTTGCAACCATTGATGATTTCTTTGACATTATCTATGCTGCACATTCAGAAAATGGTCATGTGGGACAATCTCAGACATTTCGAGCGGTGAGTCTGAATAGGATCTAATGTGTTTAATCTCTAATTATATTTAAATTATTCACATATATTATCTAATGCAGTGCTTTCCAAACTGTTTGTCTTGGCACAATATTGTTGGCTGTCAACTGTCAGTGTAGGTGTTTTGCATGAAAATAAGTCATACCAACATTCACTCATTTTTTTAGACTTAAAAAAACACTGATAACGTATTAAAAAAGTAATGGATGAAGGTGGAAATGGTAAATTGTATTAAAATCAAAACTCTTAATTCAAGACTATTTTGCTAATATTTTTTTAAGTAATGGGGGGTCAAAATTTTTAAAAACCTTTAAAAGCTACTCAGATAAATTTTTTGGCTCTGATAGGTCGGTTGCCCTTCTTGGGATGATACTTGCAATTTTGTAAGATAAATAAGCCAATTGAATTTTGTGATCTAATTTAAATCAAATTTTTTTTACTGGTGAGCATGAACTCAAGTGACATTGCTCCAAGAGAAAGTTCCTCCTTTCCTCCCAAATAGATTGGACATTATTAATTTTAAATCCAATGATATTTCAATATGGGCTATTCAAAAGATATTGCTACCAAGCTAGGCCTAGATCTATCAATTTATATAGAACCGATAGTGTTGTCTAAGCCTATTGGTATTTATATAGCTTACAATAGAAAAAAATGAAATGGGGCCTCTGGCCCCAAAGTTGTGGATATTATGAGTTCTGTAGCCTTCAGTATTTGAATATGGATAATCAAGTGTATGTGTACTAAGTTAGTCAAGATCTACCCATTTATGTTGGAGTATTCGTTGGTAATTTTATTTATATAGCTCTTATAATGGAAACAAGAATTAAAAGCCCTGGCCCCAAATGGAATGTTACAAAAAGATCAAAACCACCCAGTATTTGATTCTGAAATGATGGATATTATTATCATTATTAATAATATTGGTGGTCTCATATAGCGCAGTACCCCAGCCCTACCACAGATTTTCACTTTTTTATATATATATATATATATATATATATATATATATATATATATATATATATATATATATTTATGTGATAAGATATTATTTATTAGTTAAAGGTTGATTCTCAAGCCAATCATGGATTTTCAACTAAAAATGTTAGCTTCTAAGTTATATTTTTTACAATAAAAAACATTTTATTAGGTTAGCATTAGGTAAGATTTGACTTGTGGTGTTTCATTAAATTTATTGTCATCATTATGTAACACTTTTTGTCATTTGTTTTCTTGTACCAGATTAAAGCCATGTATGCCTTGGTGCCTCGAATTTTAGTCATCAAATTTATTGAGATGTGCCCACAGTGTTCAAACACACATTCCTACGCCTCAAGACGACGTAGTACAACAATTCAAGACAATACCATCACTTCGGATAAATTGGCAGGGGTAGGTAACAATGCCACTCATCTTTTATTTATTAGCTACAGGATCTATGTATTCTCATAGCACAAGTGTTAAGCTCAACAATTCATTCCCATGCCAAACTTGAGATAAGTCTGTCTGATTGTAGGTTGTACCATCACGCCCCTATGTTAGATTGTAGGTTGTATCAGTACACCCCTATGGGAGTTAAGTTTATCAGATTGGAAGTTGTACATTTACACCCAACTTGAGATAATTCTCATCAGATTGGAAGTTGTACATTTACACCCAACTTGAGATAATTCTCATCAGATTGGCAGTTGTACATTTACACCCAACTTGAGATAATTCTCATCAGATTGGAAGTTGTACATTTACACCCAACTTGAGATAATTCTCATCAGATTGGAAGTTGTACATTTACACCCAACTTGAGATAATTCTCATCAGATTGGCAGTTGTACATTTATACCCAACTTGAGATACTTCTCATCAGATTGGCAGTTGTACATTTACAGACCTGTTTACCCTCAAACCCTTAAAATCGTACAATATCATCATATAATCGTTCAATACATTCTCTTAATAGAGCAAAAACGTGCTGCATATATAATGTATACACCTCAAAATCGTACATTGTACGCCAAAATCGTAAGAGTAAACAGGTCTGCATTTACACCCAACTTGAGATAATTCTCATCAGATTGGCAGTTGTACATTTACACCCAACTTGAGATAATTCTCATCAGATTGGCAGTTGTACATTTACACCCAACTTGAGATAATTCTCATCAGATTGGCAGTTGTAAAATTATACCAACAATTTTGAACTTGTACTATCATGCCCTACTTTTAATTAAAAATAATTAATCTTCATCTTTCCATTCCCTAATTACTTAAAGCACTTAATATTCTTTAACTTCTCTGTTGATTTTATAGTTACTTTTACAAATACATCTAACAAATTTGATTTTAACCTCCATTATGTCACAGACTCATAATCCATTTGCCATAGTCAAGCGGGACCCAGATGACCTTGAAGAAGGAGGTTATGATGAATCAGAGGTAGGTATACTATATGGTATTAAGCAGTGCTCCACAACCTTTTTTACCTCATGGCAAACCAAGACCCTTGCCAGATGTTCACTGCGCACTACAAAAAAAAAAAATGACAAAATTTTTAAAAAAATATTTAGCACTCAACAGGAGTTTGATTGCGTCAACAAATCAGTTGAAATGTTTGCATTAGCCTCTGTCTTGACTGAAAGGCTGTGGCTTAGTTTGTGTTGGGTTTGTTGTTATTTGTTGGTGATGAAATGTTACCTCCAACTCCATAGTGTCAACAAGTTTTAAATAGCCAGCTATCAAAACCTAGTCGAAAGTATTACACGATACAGTCGTGACACGAACCTGTGCAAAGTCCAAAGCGAACGAGTAATCTATATCTCACGGCTTTAGAATTATTTGTCAAGTAACCTTTCAAATATAAACATACAGATGTGCTATGGTATTTGACGTCAAACATTTGACAGCTTGTTCATTATTCAATAAATTTTCCTTTTGTCTCAACAAATATAAATCGTCTCCCCTTAAAGGAATTTTGCAACAAGTTACCTAGCATCATCTTGCAGAACATCGATTGCGGAGCTCTGATTTAAAGGGTCAGAGATTGTATACCATAGTTTATATATGCCTATAGCTCATGTCTCCTGTATTTTTGGCCTTCCTCTCTTTTAATTTTCCCCTGTGGATTCCATGTTCAGAATCATCTAATGATGCTATCTAGGGATTTACAAGGTCTTTGTTTTGCACTGCATTTGTTGCTGGTTGTGGGACAGAAGTACAAGGTCATCTGCAAAGTCTAGGTCATTCCATTGTTCCCGGGGTTGTCCAGTGTACCCTTTCCTCTTTTTTTGGGGGGGATTCTTTCATTATCCAGTCAATGGCAAGGATGAATAGGAAGGGGGACAAGAGACATCCATTCTATCTGACTCCTGTTCAAAGGCATCTGAGAGTCTAAAAGTTTATTTATGAAACTGTTTGCTTAAAAAATCTTATTTTTGATGTAGTATTTTCCCCTATTTTAAACACTGTGATGGATGGAAAGGAAATTGCTTACTACAAATCTTTCATTTCATAGATAAGGATGTGAAAAGATAATCAGTTTAAACATTATTTTTGGTTAATTTTTACAAAATGGTGTTTAAATTTAAATTTTTTTTTTTTTTTGTCAAATGAAAAATTTTAATTTATTACAACACCAATAGTAATTAAAAAGACGAATGAAATCCCTTACAAGGAACTGACTCTGTACTAAAAGGACCAAATATATTTCTTTGATTCTCACTATCAGTATTAATCAGATATTTTAGTGAACTGTTAAAGATTCATCTATTTATAGAAAAGGACACAAGGCAAAAAATAAAAACAGAAATTTGACCTGTGCAGCATGGTGTTTAACATGGCCAGCTAATGGTGTTCTATGAAGCCAAATAAAACCAGTAATCAGTTAAAAATTAGCTTTCTAAAAACAGATCTTTCATGTCATAAATATACAGATGTCATAGTTTCGCCCCAATAAATGGAAGGTTTTTATTCTGATGTAATTCACTATTTTTTTTAAAATATTGTAGGAAGTATCTTCTAATCAACAAGAGGTAGCCAATGCTTTGAATGAAATCCTTGCGGGGAAGATTTCCAGTGGAGAGATTGAGACAGTTGTACACATTGAACCAGACGAATCAACTTCAGGGACTATTGTCCTGTTTCCTTGTCACTTGTGCAAAGAAGTTTTTAACAAAAAGAAAGCCCTTCAGAAACACATTCGATCTCACCAGGACTTTCGACCTGCAGTGGTAATGAGTTAAATAATATAGTGCCAATAACTTCATGGGAAATCAACTAAAAACTGTTAGCTTTGATAGGACTTTACGACTAGTCATTTTAACAAACTTTTAGGGGAAAAAATAATTTAAAAACATTTCTGCCATCCTTAACCAAAACATTTAATTTTTAAGGGAATATATTCAAATTTTAATTTTTAAAAATTTCAAATAGCTTTTTAAAAACCCATCAATCTTGTCTTCTTAAGGGGTAACTCTTGCTCTACACCAGGCTACCTATATCTCAGAGCAACAGAAAGATTGAAAGAATGTAAAGGTCTGTATCAGTGGAAAACAGTTTGTCTTGGTTATGTATGGCGGAATGTTTAGAAGTAAACCACTCCATCTAAAAGAAAAAAAGGAAGTCTCAGCCTATTTATCTAGGACAATGCCCTGTTTCAGCCACTTCAGAAAGCTTCTCCAGCTTTCAAAAAACGCAAATTCAATGTTGGGTTTCAAACTGTGTACCCTGTGTCAAAGACTCGGAGATCTGGGACCACAAGGCGACGTGTTATCCTCGATGTTGATTCTAGCCCAACAGCAGCACAGGTTGGTCCCAGCAATGTGTTCATTTTTTAAATCCAATCATAGCAATACCAGTAATATAGTTCTGTCCTGTCTTTCTAATGATGCTCAATCTTATGCAAGCAACACATTATTTTTTATTTAATTTTTATTTTAAAAATGATATGACTTTGTTTTATAATAAATATCTTAGCAAGTAAATATAATTAGGATTTTTAGAATGTACATATCTGGTGCCCAAACACATTCAAAAGTGGCAAAAAGACAAAATGTTTAAAACCATGATTTACTGTAATACATGAGTGTTAATAATTTCTAACCATTTTTACTTGAATGAAAATTAATATTGGTATTTTATTGAGCACTCATGACTATATTACTCCCTTGCAAGTAGGTGCAGTTGTTTAGGGAAATAATCACCGGTAGTCAATAATGTTATAAAAATTACAATGTACATCCTGTACAGTAAAAAAATAACCAAATTTCCTTACTCAGATACAGTATGCCCCAATAGTAACCGAACTGAAACTGCCGCATCTTGAAGACATTTACATGTATTAGTCAATGGTGCAAAGCTCCAGCTGCCACATGTTCCATAAGGTGTCAAGGAAGTTGTGTTAGGCAGCTGCTGTTGAAAATGGATCTCTACCGATGAAAAAAATTTCATGGTTGAGCACCATTTTAGCTGATACGGAACTGGTCGTGAAGAGGACCGGTGTTTGAAGAAGCAAAGTGTTTTATATTTGGGAACTTACCAAGTCCTTTAAATCCCCTCTGAGAATCTTGTCATCCTGCAAGTCTCTTGCAGATGGTGAGTTTGTAAATGGGGACAGAACAATTCCCTTGAGAGATTTAATGAGATGGCACCAAATAGCTTAAGTAACTTGGTTATGCTGTCTATTTTTAAGTAATCTTGCTGTTCTGGAATTGTACTGTCTCAACGGAAGGGTAAGACTGGTGGACAGTAATTCTTTCAACAAATGAAAATCGCGCACATGCTCTGCAGATTCTACATTAGCCCCCACAAAGTCGATTACAAAAATCATTGAAACTGAACATAAGAATTCCCTGTTTGTGTAAGGACATAGGTGCATTTTCGTACTGGATAAAGTTTGTACAACACTTGCCCAAGCAAGATTGGGAGCCTGGGTGATGTATTGTGAAGAATTTTTAGCCATGTGTATGAGGATCCATATATTTTTTGGAATTTGTGGTTCTCAGACAAATATCAGATGGCTACATCAATCTTCAGACAACTCGCTACCTTGGTTTTGAACCACCAGATGTTATTTTACGCTACACCTTGTACATAAGAGTGTGTTCATCTCTGAATATTCACGAAGAACTGTGCTGCATTATGCAAGGAAATAATCTCCTTTAGCTAGAGTCTGCCGCAAACATTGTTCAGTGATGTTTGAAAATCTACATCAGCGTTTCCCAAACTTTTAAGTTTGACGGACCGGGGGACAAGTTTCAAAACTGCACCAGGGACTGGTGCCAGATTTATTAATTACATTTTCTTTCTATTTAAACATCAATATTCATGCTCTCTGGACCGGTAACGTAAGGCTCGTGGACCGGTGCCGGTCCTCGGACCACCGTTTGGAGAACGCTGATCTTCATGATCGATGTAAACACTGTCTACAGTAAGGCAGCGCATACTATGAACATTTAGATTATGCAGACCAGATAAATCAACAAAGCTAATATCGTGTATGTTAGTATCTTCTAGAAGAAATGAATTGACAGATGACAAGGACATATATTTTTTTTTAAAGTACTGTTGATTTTTGATGCATGTTGTATTTAAATTTAACATCTGCCATTTAATTTTTTTTATTTTCCTTATTTACATTTTTTTCTCTAAAACTAAAAATTTAGTTTTATTGTAATGTGAAAAAGTAAATTTTCGTACCATTAAATGTATACTATATTTTCTGTGTCTAACTTAGGCTATAGTGTTGGCTGCCTCCAGACCTGACATTGAGCTCATGGCTATAAATTGTGTGGCTGGCCGGGTCTCTGTACTCAATGCTTGTGAGAATGCGCTGAGGGTGCTCCGGGCTTGTGGTAGAGACGATGTGAGAATCATTTTTTTATAAGTCATTAAATAGATGGTGTCACTTTTAATCTAATGGAAGTTCAGTAATACCTAATCAAATTGTAAGTTCTGCTCTTGGGGTATTTTTAAAGTATTTTTCTCTTTAGTCATGTTTCATTTAGGTGTTGCATTCAGTTGCTTATATTTTGTGTAATGCTACAGGGACTGATAGAAAGGTTCTCTTATGTGGTCCTGTATGGATGACACATGTCCAAGACATAGTTTTAAAATTGTTAAGTGGAGTACCAAATGCAAATGGTTTCAATATTTCAACACAACTGTTTTAATAGAATGTGTTTTAAATTTGTGTAGAAAATAATTACCCACTTTTAATTTTAAACAATGCAGAAAGCTGGTTTTTATTAATCTTTGTTTAATTTTTAAAAAATTGTTCTTGATTTTCAGATCAATGTGTGCAGGGGGGCTGAGAAGTCATTGCTGGGTCTGACTGGGAAAGAAGAGAATCTTCCTGGCTCAGCCTGGTCACGGAAAGTAGAAGGTCACGTACAAGCAGAACATTCAGTGTCATCACTCATCCGCTACGTCAATGAAAACCCAGGTTATATTTACAATCATAACTTATCTATATGGTAATGTTTGACAATCTTGTTATCTTTACTATCGCAACTCCCCTTTATGACAGTGTTTGACAACCTTTCTTTTAATTTACTTGATCTACTACAAAGAGCAATGGATTTTACTTAACGGAACTATAATTTAAGAATCAGTATACCCAGCATTGACTTTTCAGCCCTCCAGCACACACTGATCTGAACAACAAGAAAGTATTGTAAAATGTAAACAAATATTATCAAATACCATTAATTAGTTGACAAAGGGTGGTTGCAAAAAAATTCCCCCAAAAATTGCTCTATAACATAAGCTTTTATAGATGCCATCATTATAATTCTGTAGTGAAATGAATTCTAATGGTAGGTGTATGTGGATAACTCGTATGAGTTTATCACCTGTTCATGTCTAGGGGCTTTATGTTTGATCAAATTCACTCACTAAGGGACATAATTATCATATTACCATATACCTGCATATCAAAAGAATCCATAACAAAATTTCATGACATTTAAATGCACTTATTTAGTTACATGAATTTTACAACACTTCAAAGAGGTCATAATAGTTAAGAATAGGAGATACCTTTGCATATAGTTTATATCTAAGTTATGCCTAACATTTATCATAATAATCAATTGCTTTGTAACAGAATTTTATATGATCAGACCATAAAACTTAACTTTATCAAAGTAGAATTGTTTTGATGATCTGGCTTGATCAATTTGGAAGGTCACTTCAACGTTGGAACTGGTTTCTCCAGTCCTTTCCTTTGTGGCTTCTCAGGGCAGGAATGAAAATGGAAGTCACAGTAGTATGTTGTGGAATAGCTTTCCCCTTGTACATTGTGATATGTGGACTTCCCAGTGGTGTGTCGTGGGTGTAGAGTCCTATCAGCGCGTGGTCGAATCAATGCAGACTTGTTCCTCTGGATGGGTACTGGGTGGAGTTCTTGGAATTCCGGCCTCAGGGAAATGATCCTCAATCCAGCTGCTAAGGTGCTGTGATTTCTGGTGATATACATGATGGCAACCAGGCTATATGTGAAATAATGCAAGAAAAGGGAAGGTAGCAACTTTGCCAATAGTCATAAGCTGACAGATCCCTTTCCAAGAACAAATTCAGATCGAGGCATTGAAGGGGAAAGGGGCTTTGAACACATCCAATCGATAACCTTATTAGTCTGCGCAAGCATGTACAGCTAGTGTCAACATGGGGCAAAGAATCTTCTCAAACTTAATCACACAATAAATTATAAAATAAGTCAGGTATTAATACACTTTATCCCAAAAAGTTGGGTTGGATAACAAATATCTAATAGCTACATCACCATCCTAAAGATTGGGCTACATCACCATCCTAAAGATTGGATGAAGTCTTTAAATAAATTAATGTCAAAATGGCCAACACTTGTCCCATGTTGGAGACGCATGGCGAACATAGAGTTAAATGTAAAAACACAATCAATTATACATATTCATTCGAATGAGAATGATCATACATTAAAATGAATAAACAAACTTTAAATGCAATGGTGATAAATGTATCCAAGTAAAAAGGAGTGGAAGAGAAATGCCTGAACAACTCGCTAGGTTAGAATTTGCCGGCTTCAGACCTATGAAGTAACAATGTGGTCACGACGGCGTGAAGGTCTAGAAAAGAACAATTCTTAATTCTACCACGATATATGTAGTTAGTTTAATATCATTGGTCATTGGCTCATTTCAACCATTTGCTAAACAATACCAATGAAGTAAATCTTTAGAAGCGTGGTCAAAATTTTTGAGACGGTGCAATGCTGTCAGTGAGTTGTGCACAATGATATCAGGGAGAACAACTCATACTAAACAATAAAAAAATGGGGAGGGCGTTTTAGTATATCACTGTATTGGAATTTAATTGTCCAGCTAGATTTCATCACATATTCAACAAATAAGCATGAACTAAAATGTCAATTTGACTGCATTAGAATTTATGTAACACCTTAATGAGTGCAATAAAAATAAGTGGATCAAACTGAAACAAAAAATGTAAAAACATTTGTAATTTATACTTAGACTTTTTTGTGTACCCAACAGTATCATTCTTCTCATCTATTGGTCTTTAGATAACTAAATTTAAATGTTAAAATTACAATCAGTAGGATGATGAAAACTTATCTATTATTAACTTTGCTTTTGTTCGTGGGTGGCTGGCTGCGTGGCAAAATCTTTGATGGCTAATTGACCCACTTCCCACCAACTTATAGAGCTTAAACTTGACCCATAGACCTATTGCAGATGACAAAATATTCTTTCAAAATTTCAACCCCACCACCTAACCCCCCAAAATTAGTTTTTCAAGGGGAACATGGTGGAAAATTCCTGATAACTGTGCTAAATGAGATTCTTTTTAAAAAAAAAAACCCAAGTGTGTTTTGATCGTAATATTTTCTTTTGTTTCTCTGAAATAGTTTGGTGAAATAAATTTGCGGCGTAAAAAGTGGGTGGGTCATTAGAATAATATTATAATAATATAGTTCAGGGGTGTCAGAAAAATGTGTGGTTGCGAGCGGAGGAGGGGGGGGGCACATTAATTGGGATTTTTATCAAGTGCCTTACTTGTATGTGTGCTTTGTCAAATATTAGCCCCTTTCACGACATTAAATTTTATAAAGGATTTATATGAAAAACTTTGTTTTTAAGGGTTGTTTAATTTTAGATCAAATGCCTGAAGTAAAATTAAATCTGAATAACTCAAGAATTTTTAAGCACCACTAGAAAAATGTGCACATCTATCTCTGTATTTCTGTATATATGTGTTGCTAGCATATCTATGTATTACTGTATCTATGTGATGCTAGCGTATTTCTGTATCTATTTAAAGCACATCTGCATATGTAATTCTTTATCTATATATATGGAGGTAACACATCTATGTAATTCTGTATCTAAGTGGAACTAGCACATCTATTTAATTATGTATTTTAATTGGAGCTAGCACATCTATTTATGTAATTCTGTATCTTAGTGGAGCTAGCACATCTAAGTAATTCTGTATTTAAGTGAAGCTAGCACATCTATTTATGTTATTCTGTAAGTGGAGCTAGCACATTTATCTATGTATATCTGTTAATATGTGGTGCTGATATAATTTCATTGTTGACATGTTTCCAATATTTTATATAATTGTTACAGGGGAGATAACACTGATATGTCTTGGGCCTTTAACAAATTTGGCCCTGGCACTGAGACTTGATCCTCTGGTAGCTAATCACTTAAAAGAGCTCTTCATTGTTGGAGGAAACATAGAAGGTTAGTATTACCTGAGTTCATATTTTACTTATGATGGTGGGACACATTAGGATGAAATCATTGTTAAATAATATGAAATTAATAACTAAGAAAAAGAATAATTTATTGTACAATTAAAATGTTTTTAAAAAAATGTGTAATGTTTTATAAAGTGTTCTCAAAGGTTTTTTTTTTCCTTTAAGGTCAAGGTGACATATCAACATGTGCTGAACAAAACTTCCTGTTTGACCCAGAAGCTGCTTATATTGTTTTGCAAGAAATAAAAAATGCCTTTATTTTACCCTATGAAATAAGTCAGCGCCACAGCATTCCTTTTGTAAGTTCTTTGAGCAATTTTTAACACTTAAAGTGACACCAAAACCACAGAAACCTATATATAACATAAGCTTTCATCAGGGGGTGGGGGGGGGGGGAATTGAGCAATTTTTAACACTTAAAGTGACACCAAAACCACAGAAACCTATATATAACATAAGCTTTCATCAGGGGGTGGGGGGGGGGGAATGATGATAAAAAACAACTTTCTCAACCAATGACAAAGATACCTAAGGATCACTGATAATTGTTTCTTAGATAGCACAGTCTGACTAAGTGAAAATAAAGCATGGTGAAGATGATACAAAAGTTTCTTAGGGTAACTGTAGTCCCTCATATCAACCCTTTAACTGTCAAGGACAATTTTTATGTAGAGTCAAGCCATTTTTTGGAATTTTCATATGCTTTTTAAAAATGACAAAATCCCAGACTAAATGAATTGAGAGACCCTTAAAACTATACATTTTCTGAAAGTTCATTGGACAGGGTTATCTTATAGTATGAAATAAATGTGTTTGTATGTAAATATGTTGATTATTGACCTTGACCTTTACAGAGTGAGTAAAAGTTTAGACTAGTACTCAGCTTTTGAATTCACCCAAAAAAACAAACTATCATAAAATCAAATTTTTGAGATACTAGAAGCAATTTTCTTTCAGAAAATGTCAAGTTGTAGTTATTTGTTTTGACAATTATAATATTGATGATTTTTTTCCATTCACTGCCTTCACATTTCTGCCATGCATAGTAGACGACATGAAATGAGTTTGAAAATTCCTTTTCAGTTAAAGTTGTTACATTAATTTTTTTAATTAATTAATGCTCCAGATACACAAGCATAAACGTCTTTGGGGCAGATCTTTGGGATCCAATCTCTGTTCTTTTTCTGTTTGATTTCCAACCTTTCCCAAACAAATTTGTCTGTAAAAGTTTGAATAAGTTTAGGCCTAAAATTGTCAATATCTGACTCTTATTTCGCCATCACCTGCTAGAGCTAAAACTGTCATTACTAGCACTTGGAATATCTCTGAAGTAATTGTTTTCATTTTAATCTATTTTAAACAAAGAAATTCTGTTTGATTTTGCAATCTAGAGGGGGACCCGGCATTTGACATTACGGCGGTAAAAAAAAAAATGTGTGAAAATTTGGTACACCCAATTAATCACACAAAAAATTCCTGATAAAAGCACTTGAATACACAGATAGTAATGGAAATAGGAAGAAAACTCAATTATGCAGAGCTCTTTCCCCATAACCAATATGCGTTATATCATTTCGCAATTTTGATGACGATTTTGCTAGTGGATGATTATATCATCCATGACATCACAGAAAGGGGTATAACAGCAGATGATCTGCCATTATGACAGTTATAGGGTTAACACAATGCAGAATAAACTGTTAACATATATTAACAATATTAACTCACTCCCACTAGCTATGTTGATTAAAAAGTACCGCACCTAACAATTTATTTGTTCTCCATAGTTACATCCTTGTGTCTGTATTTCAGAGAAACTATGTGCTCTGGCTCAACACAGGGACAGAAATGAGCACATTCCTCATTGAATGCTTCACTCATGAAGACCTGGACCAACTGGAAAAAACCGGGATGGTCAGTCCAGAGGTATTTGCCGTTGCCACAGTGATTGACTCTACAATAATCTTGGAAAAGGAAAAAGTGTATGCAACAGTTGAGCTGAAGGGAGAGCACTCTAGGGGACTGATGGTGGTAGACAGGAGGGGTTACCTCAATAAGCCAGCCAACGTTTGCGTTGTCAAAAACATGGACTTGGGTAAAACGCAAGCTTTGTTTGGTTCAGTATTCAGTGCAGTGGATATATTCGAGTCCCCGCTGCCGATATCATTGGCGGGGACTCAAAAGGATCATCACATCCCCATTCTCTTTAAGGAAACGCGATTGAATGTGGTCTAAATGTTTTTTAATTAGGTTGAAAACTTTGATCTGAGTGCATGCAGGAAATGAACCAAATGAAGGGAGTATGCTGGCTTACTGACAACGTCAAACTGTCGAGTCAAAATGTGGAAAGGCCATTAATTTTTTAAAGCCTGAACAGATTAAAGATGGCAGCCATTGGTTATACCCGTACCATAATTTTGTGGAGTCTCCTCCTACCAATCAATAATAATATCAGTTGTACCGGTAATATACTTATTACGGTGTTGATGAAAGGTATTCAAGAAATGTACCGACAGCTGTGTCCTGATTAGATCTAAAGGTATTTGTGAATGTAAAGACTGCAGCTTTGGTGAAAGGTATAGAAAAGGAACTGTTCAATTATTGTATTATTCTCAAATCAAGAAAATTGTGATGTCAAATTGACCTTGCGTTCACGATTCACAGGGTTTAAAAGGATTATTTGATTTTAATATTGTTGTTAATAAATTGAGTTTCTTAAATTGTAAATTTGAATCATATGGTAATAAAAACAAAAATGTGAGATGAATTATGTTTGTATATGTATTTTTTTTTTTACTAATATTACATTCAGTTATGGTATATACTGTACAGCAAGCATTTAAACTTGGGATTGGAGATATTAAGATCAAAAATATAAATTGTATACAAAATAAAAACCGTTACTATTAGTAAGTCGGTTATCATTAATGTTTCTCTGCAAAAAGCTTTCAGAAAATTGATTTCACCATAACCATTCTTTACTTCTACAAGCCTTATGCTATGCATTAGTATTTCTTCTGATTTAAACACCACACCCCCACTGGACACGCCTATGCAAAATCTACTAAAGTGATCAAACACCACCCCTCACCCACACCACCCCCAGTGCTGACATATTTTATATGATGGCCCTGTACAGGTTATCATTTCACATAGAAACATTCCCCTTTTTTCAGAATTATCATTGAAGATTTCTTAAGTTTTAGGGGACCCGCGACATAGGATCCACATTTTTAAAAATTGATCTGATCTGGAACAGGTGTGTAATGACTAATGAGGTCATGGTTTAATATGCATCTTGTTTAGATGTCTTAACACAGTGGTTCTCAACCTTTCTAGTGCCGCGACCCCTTAATACTGTTTCTCGTGTCCTGGCGACCCTCAAGCCACACAATTATTTTTGTTGCTACTTCATAGCTGTAAAGATATATGTTTTCAGATGTTCTTAGGCGACCCCTGAAGGGGTCGCGACCCCCAGGTTGAGAACCGTTGTCTTAACATAACAATTTATAGAGAAAGGGGAAATAAATTTTTTAAAAAGTAAGGCACACAAGACAAGTCAAACATTTCTCTTTGGATGGTTATTATCTGATGGTGATGTGACAATTGAGGGACCGACTGACGTCATGTGGTGACAGTCGAGATGTTAAATGAACTGTGTGGGTTACATGAAAACTTAAGAACAAGTATGTTAAAGCCTTTCATGGCAGAATAATGTAAAAAAAAGTTTTAAAATTATAATAACATATGTCCCTGGTGGGCATCAACAAACTAGGCACTAGTGCACCTATGGTGTGCATCAAGTGAACTAGGCACAGAGCTCCTATGGTGTGCATAAAGGGAAATAGAGGGCCTACTGTGTGCATCAAGTGAACTAGGCACGAGTGCACCTATGGTGTGCATCAAGTGAACTAGGCACGAGTGCACCCACACCCAAGGTGTGCATCAAGTGAACTAGTGCGCCTACGGTGTGCATCAAGTGAACTAGGCACCAGTTGGACATGCTGAATGGACTTTTGATTTTTTAGTAAGATATGTTAGGGTATTTCATTAAATTATTTAAAATGAAAAAAACAAAACTTTATTTTCTATATTATAGGAACGGTACAATGGGCCTAAATAATTGTTAGGATACAGTGTAAGGGCGGTTAATATAAAATAAGTTATTTATCTCATGGAGAGCCTTGACCTATGAATGAACATCGTAAGATAATCTCATCCTCAACGAGTCAAGGAAACGCCCTCCCCTTATTTCTCAAGAAAAGGTAAGAAATTGTAAAGCCATTTTAAAAAAATAATTAAATAGCCCATTAAAAAAACACATTTTATCGCATAAATCCTTTATAAAATAAAAATATAACATCGAGCAATGGGCGATGGGGCTGAAAATTTGACAAAACTGATTCAAGTATGCACTTTATGAGAACCCCCCAATTCATGTTTCTCTTCTCCCACCCCCACCCCTTCCAGCCCTCAAGCCTTGCAACTGCACCTTTTTTTTTTTTTTTTTTTTTATGAATTTCATTGAGCCCAGTTTTTGGGAATTTTATTTTAAGCCTCCATCAAAAACAAAAGAAAAAAACAACAACTCATTTCTGGAGGGTGTGGGCTCAAAATTAGAAAGAATGTGTTATCATCGGAAACGAGTCTCAATGTGCCAAGTTTCAGCTCGATAGGTTGACAGGAAGTTGGCCAATTTGCCGTCCGTAGCTCTCTCTCTCTCTCTCTCTCTCTCTCTCTCTCTCTCTCTCTCTCTCTCTCTCTCTCTCCCCCCCCCCCCCTCCCGTCTGTCATTCTCCCTGGCTCTCTCGCTCTCTCTCTCTCTCTCTCTCTCTCGCTCATCGTTAGTTCCAGACAAACATACGACGGGAGCTGTTAATTAATTAATGTAAAATCCCACCAGGTTTTGTTTTAAGACATACTTTGTCCGATCCAGCGGAGTTACATCCGATATCAGGATCTCGGAAAACCGACATAACGGTCCGAACCGACTAAAGCATTTACCATGCGACCCTTCTCAGTTCATCACAAGATCTCTCGACCTCGCTTGCCCCGTTCCTGCCTTGTTTGGGTTGGTTTTTGTTTGGTTTTGTGTTGTTTTTGTTTGGTTTTGTGTTTGGTTTTGTGTTTGTTTTGTGTTTGTTTTGTGTTTGTTTTGTGTTTGTTTTGTGTTTGTTTTTTTGTTGTTGTTGTTTGTTGTTGTTTTTTTGTTTGTTTTTTTTTT
>CAXITT010000184.1:70017-101788 GCA_964033795.1 Lymnaea stagnalis | reverse complement strand
GTACAACTTCTACCACACATTGGGCTTACACACAATCTGTGGGGTACAACTTCTACCACACATTGGGCTTACACATAATCTGTAGTGTACAACTTCTACCACACAATTGAGCTTACACACAATTTGTAGTGTACAACTTCTACCACACATTGGGATTACAAACAATCTGTAGTGTACAACTTCTAGCACACATTGAGCTTACACACAATCTGTAGTGTACAACGTCTAGCACACATTGGGCTTACTCACAATCTGTAGTGTCAACTTCTACCACACATTGGGATTACACACAATCTGTATTGTACAATTTCTAGCACACATTGGGCTTACACATGAAAAAGACCCTCTATTGCCACTGAACACACACACAATCAGAAGCCTAGACACAGACATGATCATATACAGTAATATACACAATCAGAAGTGTTAAGCTTATACCACAAATTGAACTTACACAGAATCTGTTGTGTAAGCATTTGCTACACGACATAGAATATAAACTCAATTAGTAGAGTACAGCTTCTACTACAGCTGATAATGTACGCCTCCCACTAAAAATATCACTGAACATGTGAGCAAACGTAGTTTGTAGGCAATCTAGCAATCAAGAAAAATTGAACATCTACACAGTATGAGTTCTACTACATACTTCTGCCAATAAAAACAATGTACATACTGTACACGTACGCCTTCTTTTACACATCATGTAACGTGAAAATAATAAGTTGTGATTTAATTCTTCTACATGACGTCACTGGACATGTACACAATCGGTATAATACGCCTTCAATTACCCATGAAACATGTAAAAAATGGCATGTACGCATTCTATTAAACTTCATTTAACATGTACAATGTACACGCAGTCAAATGGCTATGTCTTCTACTGAACTTTAAAAATGCACACAATTATTGGCAATCCTCCGAAGTCCGGCCCCAAATTATTTCCAATGATTACTCCTTACTTAAAAGTCTTGGGCATCATTCTGTTTTGAAATTCATGTTTGCGGCAGTGGACGACGTTGGATGGAGGCTGTCTGCCGTCGAGATGCACAAACACTCGAGCACATTATCACTAATCATGTGTTGCCAGGGGCAACTATAGTCACGGACGCTGGGCGAGGATATCAAAATGTCGGTCTGCTCAACAACGGGATTTTTGCTCACGCTGTCATTGTGCACGCGCATGAAGTTGTTGATCCAGTAGACAGTAGACCAGGACATTGAACTATTGAAAGACTTTGGATGCAAGTGAAACGTAAACTACGCTATCAGTGGTACTAGTCGTGATCTGTTTGCCAGCTACTTGGGAGCCTTTCAGTGGCGCAACAGTCACAAGCACAACGTTTTCGGCTGCTATTTGCAAATGCTATGCGCCAATTACAACATTTAGTATTTACTGACTGGTTTGTAAAGTGACAGTTATTTGCAAAAGCTATGACGGACATTTATGGTTTTTTCTAACAATACACACTGTGCATTGCAATTTTTTTCATACGAAATAATTTGGGACCGGACTTCGGAGGATTGCCCAATTATTTGTGTATGCCTTTGATTAAAAATCATCGAACATGTACACAATCGGTAGTGTATGGCATCTAATACACATCATTGAAAAGGTACACAATCAGTAGTTAAATTCATCTAATACACATCATTGAACATGTACACAAGCCGTAGTTTTTGCCTTTACACAACATTAAACATGCATATAATCGATTTTGACTGCTTCTCTCTCACATTGAACATACAACCAAATAGTAGTGAAGTCCTTCTACTAACACTTGAACAGGGACAGAGTTGGTAGTTGGTAGTCTATGCTTTTACTACACATTCGTGATTATTTGTCTTCTACTGTAGATTAAAAATGCACACAGTCTTTCTAGAAAATGTGCATACGTGTCCTGGCCCCAACAATTTCCAGCCCTTTGTTTTCCACCATGCTGACTAAAGCCTTCGGAGAGGGATACGTTGAAATTAGTCTTGGATACTTAACTGGTGGTAAGCTATTTAACATCAAGAGACTGTATAATGCCAAATCCAAGGTCCTTACAGACTTAATCAAGGACTTCCTGCATGTCGACTATTGCTGGATCAGATTTTTTACTAATTTTCGCCAATGACTGCAAACACGTTTGTCTCACCATGGACACCACACAACATGAAGTCAACAGAACAGCGGCACGTATGGCTACACGGGCAGCAGTTTTCACATACGCGGCTTAAGGCATAGTGGCGTTGATCACTGAAAAAGGGATTGAGCCACTGAGCCACCCTCCCTAGCAAAACGCTGCTGTTGGAGAAGGGGCTGAAAATATCAAAACAATCCCTCCAAAAGTAGATGCTTGGAATATGTGCACTCTGCTGGATAAGAACAATGCAGACTGACCTCAGAAAAGAAGTGACCTTATTCCTGATTGCCAAAAGTAGGGTGAACAATGAAGCCCTTAGGAAGACCTAGCTTTCCAGGAGTGGGCGAACTATGTGAAAGGGGCTTTGGACTGACAGAATAAGCATGGAGTGACGTGAGGCTGACGTGGATTTTGCTACCAAATCTTCAATGATTGCCATCATTGCTGGTATTCCGAAAGGAGTCAGTATTATGACAATTATCGGGAATTAGGTAACTCACTATCATTAAATACTATGCTCAACAATTACAACCCAGATTAAATAAAGGCCAAGTTGTTTGTGGACTGTGTCAAAGTTGCGTTCCAAAGCAGGAAAAGCTAATAATTCTTGGCTTGAGTTCGGGTCACGACCACATCGATGCGATTTATTTTTAGGAGGAAAGTTTGTAGTGGGCCATTGCAAGAATTGCAACAGTAATAGTATTTTGTTGCTGTAGACATGATTACTAATATATTTCGCTTTCCAACGCGTAAACAGATGCCTTTAGAACCCTTTCGGAGATCATGGCCAAATAAAATGGATGCCTCAGAAAGTTCACTTCACTGATACAGCAATTCCCTGACGGTATGCAGACTAGGGTTCGGGAAAATGAGCAGACGTCTAATTTTTTCAGCCACGCTGACTGAGAGAGAGGCGTTGGAATTGGTCTCAAACACCGAACTTATGGTAAGCTGGATCAAAACATTTGTATCCGACTCTTCGGCTAGGTTAATCTCAGAATCTCACCAGAATATGTACGTTAGTTAGTACGTACGCACTGAGGGGGGAAATGGTTGGGGTGGGGGTCAATTTTGGAGATTTTGCCCCTGCGTGCGTAAGGCTGGGGGAGGGGTCAGGGGTATATCCTCAGCAGAAAGTACGTTAACAAATTCTACATATTTCATCCTGAAATTTTGACAGTCCAAAAATAGCATATTTATATCTCTAATGTTGTAAAAATATCAAGCAATATCGTCATAATATTATTGCCTTGTTTTTTCACAAATGAACTCGCTGAGATATTGCTCAAATATTACTCAGTAGTAACAGCGTTACAGTCAGTGTTTCTTTCAGACAATTTCAGAAAATGTGTAAAAATATTAATTTAAAAAAAAACAAAAAAACTACTTTAAATTTAATTTTTATAACATTTTAAAATTCTTAGAAAATTTTTGCCTTTCATCGATTACAATTAATGGAAGCAACAAAATATCGCTTTGTTTGATAAATATTGATGATCCATATCGTTCAGGTTAATCTTGTTACAGGCTCATAGAATTCGATTATAAATATCGTATTGTTTTCAAAATTGGCCGCTCCTGATCATAAGCCCAAAATTATACTTTTCTTATTCGCATTTATTTGTTATTTGTATTTATTTATATTTTGCAATTTTGCAGCTGCACAGGTTGAAAGACTTCAATAACACGGTAAGCCTTGAGACTTACGGAAAGCGCACTTTCGCATTTGCTGGTCCAACAATTTGGAACACCCTTCCAGTCGATCTCAGAAACAACCTGACATTGGAGTCCTTTAAAACCGATTTAAAGACACATCTATTTCACAAACACCTTCTGGGATGATTGTCTACCATATTTTCCATCAATTGCATATTGGCTGTGTTGCGTAGGGTTGAAATGGGTAGAAAGACTTTGACTTGGTGTGCTTGTAATTAGTTTTTGTAGCGTTGCGTTTGTTTTAAATGTGGTAAATTATAATTTAAAAAAAAAAAAATTTTTTTTTTACTTTGTACCGCACTTCGAGCTTTTGGGGATGAAGCGTGTTTTTGAAATAAACGTTATTATTATTATTATTATTAAACTACCTTTGCATTGATGTAAATGTCTACTTTTTTTTTTCTTTTTTTTTTTTGTGACTACACCAGTGGTTTCTCAAAACCTTTTAAAAATTCCCTGTGCCCATGCCAAATTTAGGTTTTCATCAGGCAAGATTTGTTAAATTGTAACAAGTACAATTGGAGATAGCGAATACATAAACAAAAATAAAATAAATTTTGGGTAAAAATCTAGTAACTGCAAACAGTAGTTACTTAATTTAAAGTGTTTGCCCCACGACCGCTAGATGTCACATTGGCTGACATTGGATTAAAAGTGGAAATAAAATTATAAAAGTGTAATATTTCGCGGCGCCCTTGTAAGGAATCCGAAGCAACCCAGGACAGGGCCATGCCAAGGAAATGCGGCACCTGTGGCGAAGTTGGTAAATGGCGCCACTTAAAATTTAGAGCCCCACCGCCCGAGGTCGGACCAGTTAAAAGTCGTTGAGTATATGTTTTAAAAAAAAAAAATTTAATTCAATATTAACATCAATATTAACATCTTGCCTGAAGACGATTTTGGCGCCCATGATGTTGGCACCCGGTGTGACTGTCCTCTTTGCCCCATTTTCATGGCTCTGAACCACTGGGCCAAACGGCGATGTAATCTGTGACACATTAAAAAAAAAATCTGTAACGTCACAATAACCTATAAATTATTTAATTTGTGTGTGTGTGTGGTGGGGGTGGGTGTGGGGACAGAAAGCTTTTTTATTCGTACACATTGAGGAGGGGGGGTCCAAAAAGTACGCGTGCGTCAGGGGTAGAGGGGTCGAAATTTTGACTTTTTTGCGTATGTACTAATGGGCCCTAGTCTAAGCCAAATGGCTAATGGTCAGAGTTAGACTCAGAGTAACTAAGAGTCTTAAAGTTGATAATATAAGAGTAAGACTAGTCCTCAGGAAATATATGTTTTGTTTCTATTAATAAGTTATACAGAAATGCCAAATATTCGTGGATATGAGGTTGGGTTCTGAGTTTATCATCCAATTACCATCTTTTGTCAATTACCGTAAACGCACGTCTCTGACTCTGGCGTAAAATATTGGTTGCTAACACAACCATAAAAGAGTCACATGACTACCGCCATTTAAATGCGGAAGAGGAATAATAAGTGGAAAGTAAACATTAGACCTGTCACCTGCATAGTTTTATAAGAAGTAAGTTAAGTAAGAGTTAATCAAGGATCAACCATTTTATCCACTAAAGCATCAAATGGGACTCGAGTCAACATCTTAATGTATTTGATAAAGGATATAGGCCTACATGAATTGGTGAGACATAATAATATCATATCACTTTGACATTGAATTGATAGTCATTGATAGTATAGCTCATACTCATTCATAAAATCAAATAATATGTTCATATCATATTCATATTGACTTGAGTATTGAGATATTGTTCAAGTTGAGTCAAAAGGCATTGCTGGATTGCTTCATTGCTGCTTGCTTCTGATGGTAAAAATGTATTGCTGGTTCGGCAGTCTCTCTTAAGTTCTGGTTCTGGTAATGTTTCGTTGCTGCATTCATGTACTGGCATCTTTGCAATGGTTGGGGTTGTGATGTTGCTACTCTAACAGCCCCTAGCTGATGCCAGTGCAGCCTTGAAGCTTTCACATATTAACTCTCATCCATATATTTTCTATAATATAATAATACTATAATAATAGTAATATAATATAGTATTATAAATTATATATTTTGTTTTTGGGTGTGTCGGTGTCAAACCACTCATTTACCACTGTTACTGTGGGCTATGTTCTGGTGCCCCACTTTGAGTTTCTGTGTACTTCTTCGAGTTTCTGTGTGCCACTTCAAATGTCTGTGTATTTGATGAAACTGTATGTTGATTTTGGGTTTTCATTATTTATAAAATATTTTGTAGGCCTATTGTTTTTCTTCATTTTTACACTTTCTCCCCACCACTGGTAACTGTAGCACACATGATTTAGTTGAGGGAAGGGAGCGACCACAGGTCATTGACTCTTCCTCCCTCATATCTAGAGGGGTACAATAAAGTTGCTACGTTAGCCATGAAATTAATGTTTTGGCTGAATTTTATGCGGGTAAACGGGTCAATTGAATGTATTTCTAAAAAAATTATTTCATTAAAATTTTAAAGTTTTGTTTCCCTATTTTTGTTTTTTCTTTTTAAGTAGCTAAAACATTCTCTCTCTTTCCCCTCCCCATTTTAGAAGACATGTGTTTAAACTACTTTTTTTTTTTTTTTTAGAATACCGCCATTTTGGTTTTCAAGACACATCTAAGGTCCTGACGACCAAGATGGCTGTCATGGGAAATAAGTGGCACCCCAAACTAAGACATGTGTTTAAACTACTTTTTTTTTTTTTTTTAGAATACCGCCATTTTGGTTGTCAAGACACATCTAAGGTCCTGACGACCAAGATGGCTGTCATGGGAAATAAGTGGCACGCCAAACGTAAATTGACCTAACTCAGTCTGTATTGCTGCATCATTTAAAATTTCCGCTGGATCAAAAATTTGAAATATGAAAAGTCTTGGTTGTCCTGCATTTTTAAAAATAAATAGTTGGTGAATAACACAGAGGTGATCGGCGAACAAATAATAAAAAATATGGTATTTGCGCAGTGAACTCCAGGAGAATGGGACTACTAGTACTAATACTTACAGCAAAATGAGTCCACATACATGCCAACCTGTATGGTTTATCAGTACTTTTTTCAGGTTTTATACATTGCCAATTTGTGCAGCTTTACAGGTTTTGTACCGTTTTTCAATGGATTAAGATCAGAAATATTTTTGCATAAGAGACATGTTCACAAAACAGACTGTGCAATAAATTCAACATTGAACAACGGGAAGTTTAAATCCTTTTGGTCCATTCAGAATGACTATGCTGATGATGGGTAGGCCTACTAAATTTAGAAATTGAACCAGTTTCATTGAAATAATTTGTTAATACTATACCCTAATTACAAATCCTTTGTGATTGTGTAATTGTTAACAAGTACCGTAGTGTTATTAAGTGTACTTTGAATTTCTATGAAACACTTAAATATATTTAATATTACTATCAATCATTAATGACTTAAATCATTTTTCTTATTTATTACTGCGGCATGGCTTAATTTAATGTAATAGCTAAATTTTATGTGAAGCGCACTAAGCCCAGCCCTAGGCCGGGGTACTGCTTTAAATAAAACCACCCTTAATAATACTAATAATATTCTTTTTGTAATATTATTTTACTCCAGCTGGGAACTTCCATTTAACACTTCATATCCACATGGTGCATGGAGTTTAAAGAAAACAACTTCTGTCAACATGACATTTTTCTCCAGGTGCAGTGAAAAATGGGGTTGTTAGTTGATGTAAACTTAACTCAATTACTTTTGCAAGAGGAACACTATTTATTTTACTTCATTAATTTAAATACAGGAATCTTTTACACTAAAGTTATAAGGCTGGCGTAATTAACAGAATAATCATGTTTAATAACCTCTAAATTGCTTTCAAATTTATTATCTGAACACATTTTTAATAAAACTGCTATTGACAGAAAAAAACAACTAAAATTTGACAAAAATAGGACTTAATTCAAGCTATTGTCATTTAAAAGATGTGATCAATCCATTTATGAATGCTGTAAAACAGGCTACATTGTACATCTAGTTTGTTGAGGGGGGGGGGGATATTTCATTTTTTAAATTCATGCATTCAAAACTGATAGAAATGAAGAAAAAGTTATAAATTATATTTTTTATAGTTTTCTTTTTTTTCTGTACCGATACAATTTGTTTTGCTGTTGTACAGTTTTTTGTATGACTTTTTTGTATAATTTTTTATCCCAAAGGTCGGGACGTATGAGTCTGTTCTATTTTATATAATCATTAGCCCTCTCTCTCATTTTAATCAGTACAATGTCAACGTAGGATCCCTCGAATATGAAGGATGGGCTCAAATAGAGCTGACCAATCACGTCACTTATACAACCTATTTGCCTACTATGAAATTACTAAATGCTATCATGGGAACCCCCTCCCCCCCAATCTCCATCGTCACAAATTATCACACATTAGGCACATTACCACACATTCAGAAATTTAGACCTGTTTACTCTTACAATTTTGGCATACAATGAAAGATTCTGTCAAAACTATGATTTTAAGACACTGGGTTAAAAAATATATTCCAGTTGTTGTTATGATTTATGAATGTTAGTTTTAACTCTTTCTAGGCCAGGTGCTGAATGGACAGAAATACAATTGGCTGGGGACCATCCATAACTCTATTACATATGCACTGAGAGGGGAAAGGGGGAGGTGTCTAAATATTTTGAAAGGCTATAAAATATCACCACCACATTTGACAAATTTAGTAAAAATTCTCTCTTTTGATGTATGACATAATTTTGTGACATAATTATTTCATTCTTCAGCTAAATGGCGGCGATTGCAAAAATGGAGAAAACTAAAAACTAAAAAAGAAAATTGCATTCTCAACTGCTCCACACAGCAGGGTTAGATTTTGACATATTTTATTTTAGAGCTATTTAGTGGCATTTGAAAGGTATTTTTAGAATTCATTAAGCAGCTGTACACTTTTATTACACCAGCACTCCTCTTACCTTCTTCCATTTCAGCTTGCAAACTACAATGTAACATAAAATAAAATCAGGCTCCTAGGCTTAAAGCTGGGGTGGGCAATTCACAACCTGATAGGTTAAACATTGTGGCCCCGGCACAAATGAACTTATTTCTTGATTCGATTAGCAATTATTTTCATTTTTGGCACAAAGGCACATTTCTAATATGTACGCATTTTTGGGACGTACGTAGCATTTTGGTGTAACTGTCCCTTTTATTGGACTTATTTAAAACAATATATTGAACTAAGTAATAAATTATACAAAAAATTTTACTATTAAAATAAAATGATTTACAGCTAGGTAAGAGTCACCGTATTTTCCACAAGCATTACAATTGTGTGTAGAATGATGCAAAACTATAATCAGGTCTGCAAATGCATGGACATGTCGCACCATGTATCTGTTCCCTGGTCCAATGGGCATTCGTTACTCTTTGTTGTTGGTAGAATCATATTATGTTGCAAAGACTCTGGGCTTTGTGTCTTTTGCCCGGGCCCATCTTTTGTCCACAGTTTCATGCTGTTTCTCCGATCAGCTGCTGATGCCACCACACTGAAACTCTGATGATGTCATTCTTTGATATATTGACATAATGCCAAGTTCCCGGTCACTCTTTATCAGATAACTTGATTCACAAATTAAAGCTGCTTATATTTGATTGTGTGTCCCCACTGGTCAGCCATCAAATTCTAATCCCCTCTCCCCAAAGCTTCAAGACACTTACCTTTTGTTCTGCACATACTTAAGGGAAAGGGTGAGGGGGGGGATGTGATCAAGAATTGTCAATAAAATACATTGAGGAAATCCTTTTCTAAAAAAGAAACGAAACACTGGAGGTATATCAGTATAAAATATTTAAAAAAAAACAACTTAATAGTGAAACAAGAAAAAGAGATATTTAGTCTAAACATATCTTGTTCCAGGGAAACGATGGGGAGCGCTGCTGTTACACCATCAATTAATACCACACCATGTGCACCATTGTAAGCTAAGGCTTTATGTTAGTCTGACTAAGTGTTGTTTTTTTAACCTTAAATTTACTGTATATATGAATATTTGCTTTTGCTCTGAGTCTATGACAAAATGAAAACAATTTGGTCATGCATCTGGCTGACAAGAAAATAAACAAACACAATTTTTTTAATGCCCCTGAACTATATCAATGTTCTAATGTCCCTGCTGCCTTTAACACCACAGAATTATTGCATCATATTTAATTTGAGACTTTTCCCCATAAAAAAAAAGAATGGAAAATATTATGCACCAAACTCACTTGTGGTAATTTTAAGAATCTCAGAGCAGTTATTGGGAATTTTATTTTGCATACTGTTGAACTCAACATTACACCATACATTTATTTATCCCTAGAGAATTATATTGATTGATATTGATATTAAAGTAGTCAAATCATTAAAAATGATTTACTGAGTCATGTGAATGCGATACCATACTATTACTAGATTTTATATTTATTAAACTCATATGTGAGCCTAACTGAATGTGGAGTAAAACAAATAATCTTAACAATTTAGCTGTTTGATTTATATGCCAATGTCACTATAATATATGATTTGGTCTAATAATTCATAGGAAATAAATGACAAACTTTAGCTTACACAAATTTTGAGCAGTTGTTAACAAACTGCATGCATACAAAATAAAATTCAACTGTTCACAACCAATTTAAATTTAAAGGCTAATTAAAATGGGTCTATTAGTCATGTATTCACCAGTACCATGATAAAAAGTGAAAATGTTTTATTGTATTTCTGTTTCTATATTGCGAAGTTTTAAAACTGATTAATTTTGTTTTTAATTATGTAGGGGAGATTTGTCACAGATACGTCTCTGCCAAATAAGTCAATGGCCATAACATGATAAATATGACATGATTATTTTCAAATATGTACATTGTTTAATTTTAAAAAATGTATTTGAAGTTTTCTGATATCTTTAAGTTTCAGATAAAAATGGGTGTGTGGAAAGAACGGGGCCTCATTTACAAAGTGGGCTTTGTTGGAGTCCTTATTGGTGCCTTGATGTTCATCATAGGTTTCTGTGCTCCATCATGGGCTTTCTTTAAGTTTCACTGGTCAGAAGATCAAACCCAAAGCATGGGCCTGTGGCAGTCTTGTACTGGAGATTTGAGCATATGTACCTTGTCGGTCAATAGCGACAACCTGGGTGAGTTTTCATTTAACTTTTGTCTCCCCCCCCCTTCTCTGAAATTTAATAATTTGTTAGCGTTTGAATTTGTTAAACCCAGATTACTTCATGTCTTCTAATAATTTGTGTATTAAAATTTATTAAAAGATTTAACTTTAATTCTCTCTGTGGTAATTTCATTTTACTGAACCCCTCCTACATCTCCCTGCTGCATCATTTTATGGTATTGCTCCCAAATGTCCCAAATGCATCTTTTCATTGCAGAAAGTATAAATTTCATGCTTGAAATAAAACTCTGTTTGAAATCGATTCTCCAAATTTTAAAAAAAAAAAAAGGATTGGAATATCACAATAACCCTTTATTTTATGTCATGTGTATCAAATAATTTTAAAATGATTTTTTCTTGCCATTAAGGTTGGTTGAAAGCAGTTCGAGCTCTGGAGTGCATATCAATGTTCTTCGCCGTTGCTTCCTGCATCAGTGGCCTATACTGCAACTGTATCTTGAAAGCTCATATGATGCCAGATTTTTTCAATAAGAATATGGAAACATCTGCCATTGTATCAGGTAACTTATTGAATTTCACCACAGATTTTTCTTTAAGTTTAACTTGAAAAAGGATAAAAATTAATTAAATTTGCCTTATCATGTTGAAATACAATTAGGGTCTGACATGTGATAAACAAATATAGTGGGGGAAGTAATGCTTTTTAAGAATTTAAATATTAACACTTAAATATTTTTAATAGTTTTTTAATAGCATGAGGGAATGCGTTCAAGCCATGTAAAGTAAATAAATTATGAAACAAGATATGTTCAGGCTTGAAGACCAGACAATTTAACAGATGTTCTGGCGACATGGCGTCTTCAGCAGACAATGCAAAACAAGAAACAACAGAACAATTAAATTTAAAAAAATGAAAACACCCAGTAAAGTAAATGTAAATATACATTTGTTAAGTTATTTTGAACCACAATGTAGTTTGTTTTATATAAATAAAAGAAATTATGATTATTTCTGTTCTAAGTTGGAATAATTTATATTACAGCTACGCTGAACTTTCAAATTTCATAAATGTTGCCCAAGAAATTGCCAAAGAAAATTTTGCTTATGGTAGAAATGGTTTAAATGAAGTAAAAACATTGTAATTCTTGTATGCATAAAAATTTATCAACTTCAGCTGCAATACCCATTTATTAAGCTTAGCTGCCAGACCCATTTATTAAGCTTAGATGCCAGAACTATTTATTAAACTTAGCTACCAGACCTAGTTATTAAACTTTACAGCCAGACCTATTTATTAAGCTTAGCTGCAAGACCTATTTATTAAACTTAGCTTCCAGACCCAATTATTAAACCTATATATCAAGCTTAACTACCAGATGTATAGCTGCCAGACCTATTTATTAAGCTTAAATACCAGACCTATTTATTAAACTTAGCTGCGAGACCTATTTATTTAACTTATCTGCCAGACCTATTTATTAAACTTAGCTGCCAGACCTATTTATTAAACAAAGGGGCCAGACCTATTTATTAAACTTCGCTGCCAGACCTATTTATAAAACTTAGCTGCTAGACCTATTTATTAAATTTAAGGGTAAAAAGGGGAGAGACTGCCATCAGGTTAGAACAAAATAAAATGAGTAAAACAAAGTAGGGTTAAACCTGAAAAAAAGGAACGCAACAAAACAACGAACGTGTCGGCAGAAAGCCTTCGTCAGCGAAGAAAACAACATAAAAACGGTATAAATATAAAAAAAAACACTTAGCTTAGAAGTAGTTATCCGTGGGCAGCAAAAGAAACACTTATCTTTGGTCATTAAAATTCATGTCATAATTTTTGCATTCACTTCTTATTAGTTTCCATTCAGTTTACATTAAATATTTGGTTGATTCAAATCACTTCATTTTGTTTATCTGACATCCACAGTTATATTTGGTTGTTTTGGCCTCATCATCTTCGCCACCCAGATCCAGCACTACTTTCCCGAACGCCGTGGCCAGGTTTCCTGGGGTTTCATTCTTGTCTGTATCTCAAACTCTTTGATTGGCATCAGTGCGTTCCTCATGCTGATCTCACATAAGCTGCACATCATGGCGGAGCAAGATCAGTTTCTTCACCGCCAGCTGAGCAGCGACCCCTACCCTCACCTGCAAGTCCCCGAATACACGCCCGACGGAAGTAACCAAGTTTACATTGCAAGCTCTGAAGGGCTCGTTGACTTTGGGCCCCCTCCGTATGAGAGTGTCGTCAGCTGTTTCCCTCAGAACGAGACACCACCGCCACCTTACTCATTGGTAGAGAAGTCGGGGAAATAACATGAAGCCCAACTCTCTGGTTGTGGAATTATTCAAGTCTCTGTGTTTAGTGTTAAAGCTGGAATCTTACAAAAACTGTAACTTCTAACTGTTGAGCAAACCTAGCCTTATAATGACCTAATTTGAGGATAAGCTGAATGTTTTTACACTTAATCATCTGATCTTTGGGGAAAACCCATTAAAACATTTAAAGAATCAACATTGCTTCTACAGCTTTAGTTAATGTTTAAAAAATTATATAAAATTGAAATGCAAATTTAGTTTTGATCCCTTTTTCAAAAATTGCTCGGGATTCAAGACCAAAGTGAAGTTGCAGATTGAAATGTTCATGTTCAGTTGAATATTTTCAGATACTTAGAAGCAGTGTTTCTATTTCAGCATATCAGTAAATATCATAACCTTATCTTCACCAGTGAATATGGATTTTTTATTTTGATAATCCTTTTAATTTAATTCCGGTGGTTCACTGTTATTCTTACTGTTGGCAACTTTTTATTTGATCATAACTAACCACTAGTCCTTGTTTATTAGTTTTGGTCTCAGTTACCCTCAGATCAGGAACATAATATATTTGAGCAGTTAATGCCTCAGAAAGTCAATCAAACAATGTGCTGGCAAACTCATGACCTTACCAACCCATGCCCCCACTCATGCCTTCACAACACATGCCATCAGCCCATGCCCCACCAACCCATGCCCCCACTCATGCCTCCAGAAACCATGCCCCCACCAGCCCACGCCACCACCACCAACCCATGCCTCCTACCAACGCATGCCTCCCACCAAGCCATGCCTCCCACCAACCCATGCCTCCTTACCAGCCCATGCCTCATACCAGTTCATCCCCAACAGCCCCTGCCCCCACCAGCCCATGCCCCAACCAAACATGTGAAGCATGCCCCCATTAACCAATGCCCTCCATCTCATCCACCCACCAACCCATAATCCCCACTCATGCCTCCACAACCCATGCTGGCCTCACCAGCCCATGCCCCCCTCAATCCATGCCCCCCATAAACCCACGCCCCCTTTCGTGTTTCTAATTGTTATGAACTTTACTGGCTTCCTTAGGCCACTATTTCTGATTGGCCGATTCAAATCGTTGTCACTTGAGATACATTTAGCCCTCTAACTTTTTTGGTTTCATGAAATTAAATCATTATATTTGTACTTTAGGATCTTTTGTCTGATACGTTATACAGATTTTTATAACTTTTCATTTGTGAATATTATCCTACAGTTACTATTTGCCATTCATTCCATGTGCAAGTTAACCTAAATGTACATACAGGTCAGGGCATATTATACCTGCTCACCTTATGTTTATTCTGACCTATTTTTTAAGTCAGACCAGCTTTGAACTAGCAAATTCAATAATTTGATTTAAACTGGAGATGCTGGATATTATGATGGTGTTAGTCACATCAAAATTATTTCCCTATAAATGAGTCATGTGATGTAAGGTTGAGATCTATTCGTTATTACCAGTTGATGTAAAGATCTATTAGTTCTTACCAGTTGATGTCAAGTTAAAAATTTGCTGATGTTCTTCACTGATCTATTTACTAATATTTTACTTCTTTATTTTAATTTACAGTAAAAAATGCCAGTATTTGATGAATCTGTACATTACAGTGTTTAAATTAATCTAAAATGTTGAGATGTATTATTGGTTAGCCTCACAAACAGCCCCTCCCCTACTGGTCTTGCACCCCTGTGTAAAATTGTTGTAAATATGTTCGTTTTTGATATGACAACTCTAGGTGCATAGACTGTCCTGTTAGTAATCAGATGTTTTTAATATGACAACTCTTGGTGCATAGACTGTCATGTTAGTTATCGGATGTTTATCATGCTATGATTACATTCAAATATTCTATTTATATAAGATACTCTAGAGCCAGTATCAGATAGAGCCAGTATCAGACATGAAATTTGTCTCTTCTTCTCCTCTGTATGACGTCATCATGTATATTACCAATGGAAGGAACTTGTCCAGAGTAATGGCATCATGTATATGACTGATGGAAGAAAGTTGCCAAATCTTAAGTTTGATGCTAAATAAACTGCAGTGGTGCCCAAATTTTGTTGTTGTCAATTATTTATGGTGATGTCCAGTAACCCAAATTATATAAACGTCAGTCTCTACTGGAGCCTATGGTTCAAATGTACCAGCAACATTATTAATTTGTACATGCTTATTTGATATTAGATAAAATCAATTGAGACACACAAATGTATTGATATAACAGACAAGGGTAAAGGCTGCCATACTGAGAGGTCATTGTGTGATTCATCTATCTGATAAATTGTAAAATAAGTGAGGACAAGAGTAGATATAACTAATCAATATAAGAAATGAAAGTGTACATATATATATATATCTATATATATATTCTGTGCTGTTATAATAATATTGTTTAAATGATTAGATATATATTATTTAAATACAGTTTCGCTTCAATAAAGTGCTTAGCAATGTCAACGTCAAGTCTGAAAATTAATTTTATGCAGAAGTGGCAGTGACAGTTACATAGAGTAAATAGAATCAGTCTTCAATAACACTTTGAAAGTAAAATAAATATTACTTGCAATAATAAATGATAAAATTTTGGCTAAAATTATGTACTGGTATAGGTTTTAACTATTTTCTATATACTTCTATTTCTAACTGCTTGAACTTTTATTTCTAACTCTGATATTTTTGTTTTAAATTCCTCATCGTCAAAATAAAGCATTAAAGTTAAAGTGCATCTATTTTTCAAGCAATACATTTATTAGTTGATCAGTGTAATAAGTCATCTACATATGAACATTAGTTCATCAGTGTAATAACGGTCCACTACATATGAACATTTCAAACTTCTCTGTTTATTACCTTTAATTGCTAATACATTTTTTATTATTATTTATGGCATCCTTCCGTCTATGTGAGACGATGGAGTAGCTGTATAGTTCTACACTTTGACGAGTGGCTCACTAGGCCAATCCTTGAATGGCAATCACGGCAGCATCTCTCGCAGGAGAATGTTGAAACCCGGTAAATTCTTGATTTTCGAATTGTTCTTTTTGATTCAAGGGCCTCGTTTTGAGTAACTTCTGCCTTTTTCAATCCTCCAAACACTGGTGTACGCCAGTTGGAGCGATGTTCGGCAATCAACTCCCATTCGTTTGTTTCAATATTGGCTTTCCTCATGCTTCGTTTGCAAACGTCAATAAATCTCAGGCGCAATCGTCCAATATGTCTTGTCCCCTCTGCCAACTCTCCATACAGCAGAATTTTGGGATACGTCCTTCCTCCATTCTCCGTACATGACCTAACCAGCGAAGCCGTCTCTTGATAAGAAAGGAGAATGTGCTAAACATGTGTGTACGTTCCAAGACCTCCACGTTAGGTACCCTGTCCTGCCAATGAATGCGCAAAATGCGATGCAGACATCTTTGATGGAAGCTGTTGAGTTTCCGCTCCTGTCTGGTATATGTGGTCCACACTTCGCTACCATATAGGAGCGTGCTAAGCACGCATGCCTGATAGACACTTATTTTTGTTTTATCATTTAGATTTATCATCTACACTACCAATACAAACTGCACGGCCATATACTTGAGCAAGTTTCCTCCGTAAAGTACCTGGGTGTTACCATTCAAAGAGAGGTCCGCTGGGACGAGCATATCAACAATGTATGTAACCAAGCAAACCAAGCCTTGGGGTTCTTAAGGCGAAATCTAAAGATTGGCAACTCCTGTGTGAAAGAAAGAGCATATAAAGCCTTTATCCGTCCGATTTTAGATTATGCATCTTCAGTCTGGGACCCATTTACCCAGAAGAGCATTGACAGGTTGGAGGCGGTCCAGCGACGAGCAGCACGCTTTGTCCTAAACCGCTACAGGAATACCTCTAGTGTTGGCAGCATGCTAGAAACACTAGGCTGGTCACCATTGGAGAAACGACGACGACAATCCAGGCTCTCCATGATGTACAAGATAAATAATGGGCTGGTCCACTGTTCCAGTATTAAACAGAAACTCGTCCCTCTCCCCCATAGACAGCGACGAGGCCATGACAGGCAATTCAGGCTCATACCAGCAAGAAGCCAGTATAGGAGCTGCTCATTCCTGCCCAAGACAATCAGGGACTGGAACCATCTTTCAAAAGGAACAGTTGAGGCGACAACACTAGACGCATTTGTGTCTATTGCCTCAAGCCTTCAAACCCCTAGTGCATAATTTCCTCATCACCACCAGTAACAGAAACATTGCAAATCCCATCTACATGCATAGGAGCCAAAATGATCAATAAATTGATCGTGGGCCCTTAAGATATAGAAGAAGAAGAAGATTGAGATTATTCCAAACCCGCGTATTCAGTTTAGCCATAGTTGCTGCTGCTTTTGCAATCCTGATATTGATCTCTTCATCAACGGAGAGAGAACTAGAAATATAAAATAATACCGGTACATAAAATTTATATATGTTTATTTATAGTTTATTAATAAAATAAATTAGGCAGACTTTTATCCTTTAATTTCCTTACAGATAGTTTTAAAAATTTGTACCAAAAAGAATTATAGGTACTGATTAATGTACGGGTACTTTAAAATATATTTTAATATATCTAATTTAATCTAGAGAAAAAAAATTATTTCATACGATTTTTTTATTTTTAAATCCTTTTTATTAACTTCGCTTTTGTTCATGCGTTTCTTTCTGTCTGGGTGTGTGGCAAAATCTTCAGACAGCTATTTGACCCGCTTCCCATCAAACTTAAACTTGGCATATAGACTCTTTGCCGATGTCAACACATGCTATCAAATTGCAGCTCCACACCCCAAAAATCAATTTTTCCTGTTTTTTTCAAGGGTAAGATGAAGGAAATATGATTTCACGAAATAAAATTCCTGATAAATGTGCTACACGAGAGTCATAAAAATATCGCAAGTGCATGCATAACATTAACATTTTCTAATATTGATTTTCTGAAATAGTTGGTGAAATAAATCAGTGATGTAAAAACGGATGGGACATTAGAATATTATTATAATATAAAATAATAAAAATGCATTTAAAGGATTGATACGAATTTTTTGTTTTTATGGGTTGTTTAATCAACAAATCTTCACTCTGCAGTTAAAGGGAAATTATCCAAGAAAAAACTTTATTGATTTTTGTAAATGCAATTATAAATAAGTTGTTAAAATTATACACTCAAATAATTATAATTAGTTTTTACATTAAATTAAAATCACCAGGAAAAAGTTGTTTCTTGCATTATCATTAGGCTAAGCCTAGGAGATAACAATTATTTTGCTTTTAAATTTGACACTTTTTTTTTAATAAACCAATTTGCTAATGAATTTTTCAAAATATGTTTCAAATTATAAGGCTTCATTTGCTAGTGGACAAGCATGATATATATGTAGCAAAGAATGAAATGAATGGTATTCAAGTTTATTACCATTTTTAATCTATATTTGTATAGTTATGACATAATATATGTACATAAATATATAATTTAACTCTTGTCACGAAACTTAGTTCAAATTTTAAAAAAATAACATCAAGCAAAACAAAATATCAATACCGGACAATAAACTCATTGGTAAAAAATCTCTATAAGAATTCATTGTTTTTCCCCCTTGGAACATAAATTGGAAGATTATTATGTTTAGAGAATTTAAGTTGAGTAACTTTAAAAAATGTTCTATATCGTACTGAAATTTTCTAGATTACATATTTTTTAATGAAATTAAAGAGAGCCCCGGTAAACAGAAAAGGAAAGTTGTTATTAAATCTGTATAGGCTCTCAGACATATTTTTAGCTCAACAAAATTCTATTTTGTTTAAATTATATTTTAGTATTTACTCAACGGTTGAGTCAACCGGTATATAAAATAATTTTTACTCATAGTCAGAATCTTTTAAAGTTATTAAAGCTACAAGCTGAGAGATTAATCAATTATCTTATTTTATTAGCAACTAGTAAATTAAATACCGAGTGTTTCAGCTCAACTATTTCTTGAGCAGATAAAATTTGTTTACGTTTATAGGAGGTGTCTTTTTGTATTGTCAGGTAGCAGATGTCTACTTCTATGGTCAGGTAGCAGATGTCTACTTCTATGGTCAGGTAGCAGATGTCTACTTCTATGGTCAGGTAGCAGATGTCTACTTCTATGGTCAGGTAGCAGATGTCTACTTCTATGGTCAGGTAGCAGATGTCTTCTTGTATGGTCAGGTAGCAGATGTCTACTTCTATGGTCAGGTAGCAGATGTCTTCTTGTATGGTCAGGTAGCAGATGTCTACTTCTATGGTCAGGTAGCTGATGTCTTCTTGTATGGTCAGGTAGCAGATGTCTACTTCTATGGTCAGGTAGCTGATGTCTTCTTGTATGGTCAGGTAGCAGATGTCTACTTCTATGGTCAGGTAGCTGATGTCTTCTTGTATGGTCAGGTAGCAGATGTCTACTTCTATGGTCAGGTAGCTGATGTCTTCTTGTATGGTCAGGTAGCAGATGTCTACTTCTATGGTCAGGTAGCTGATGTCTTCTTGTATGGTCAGGTAGCAGATGTCTACTTCTATGGTCAGGTAGATGATGTCTTCTTGTATGGTCAGGTAGCAAGATGTCTACTTGTATGGTCAGGTAGCAGATGTCTACTTTTACACAAGGGTTACAGGTGTCCACTTTTGTATGGACAAATAGTTCATGACCATTTACAATTTACATACACATATATATATCCTCAAGCCATTTCACAGTTCAAACCCTAATATTTGCACATTTTTATATGAACCTAAACAAAATAAATTACACAAGTGAAAATAAGTTTAATGGTTTTCATATTTTATTTACAATGCAATGAAATCTTTGACAGCACAAATTTTTCAATTATTTACAATAAATTCAGATGAATAAATGTACAATTGAGAAAGAATTAAAACAGAAAACACAATGTTCAAAACTTATAAATAAATTGTTTTTTTAATTGACACATTTTTTAAAGAATAACTTATAATGGAGAAAAAAAAGATAAACTGTATTACTCTACTTCATATCGAGGGGACTCTGAGAATGGGATGAAGCTGAAATACATTAATTAAAATAATTAATCAATTAAAACAGAGTTATTTATTAACAAAAAATATTAAAATACTAAAATTTCTTAAATGAAATGTAATGGAACATTTGTTTAATGTAATCTTTTTTAAAGAAAAAAAAATTATACTCAAAACTGTGTTAGGCTATGTTGTTAGCACTTATAAATTGTTTCAGTTTATTCGTTTATTCATCTTTCCATGTGTTACAATTTTGTTGGATTTAATGCACTGAAAAATAACAACATTTAATTACTTATATCAATGGCTCTACTATAACACAAGATATAGAACTCCTAATTTCAACTGCTCTAATACAAAGTGGATCATCAACAAGTAAAACAAATGTACATTTAAACACATTTTATCTATATATTGCCATAAGAATGAAAATTTTATGAATTTAAAATGTCACATCTAACTAAATACAAGGCAGTACAATGAAATGTTATTGTGAATTACGAATAGAGCACCTTATTTATTTGAAATTATAAAAAGAATATTCTTTCAAGGCAGTGTCAAAATGTAAAGGATGAAAACGCCAAATTTTCAACTTTCTTAAATATGAAGGAGTTGTTTAAAAATGACCTCTAAAAAATTTAAACCTATAGACTGTGGTTACGTCAAGTTAACTAAAAAAAGACATAAACTTAGAATACCTGCTCATCCCAATCATTAGTCACTTCCTTCATTTTATCAACTTTATCTTGCAACAGCTGGACTTCCCTGCAAAAAAATCATTACACAGATAATTCAGGTAAAAAAATAGGCAAAATTAACAACTTTAAGAAAAATAAAATATATTAAATTTGACATTTTTTGCTATAGTGTCAATAGTGATGACAATTTTTACTATAACATTTTGTAAATATTATTATTATAGAATTGAGAAATTCCATTTAAAAATTTATAATAAAATTATTCTATGATGAGCATAGAAGTATGACAAATAATAAATGGCTATGAATTACTTCATTTCCATCTCTATTGCCGATGTAAGCTTGGCCTCAGCCTCATCAAACTGCTTCTTGGTAGACTCAAGGGTGTGCTGAAGATAAAAAAACGACACTCATAGCAGAAAAAGAAACATCTTTGAAAAGAAATGAAAGTGTTCCTTGTTTCACCACTTGGTTAAATAGCCAAATGGTAAAGATAACGCTAGCTGTCAACATTACCCATTCCTGTCACTATAACTTTAACCAACACTTGACCACAGTACCGGTACTTATTACTTGTAACTATCCATATCACCCATTCCTATCACTTTTACCAATACCTGTCCCTATTACCAATCCCTGTCAAGTCTGTGACCAAATCCAGCTTATGGACTAGTTGAACATATTAAATTGTCTAACAATAATAAGGAGTAATTGTCAGGTAACGGCGTGACAAACTTTTTACAAGATTAACTAAACTTACTAATTATATCATTAATAAAATAACTGAGTTACCTTTGTATTTTTTAAAGACTTGACATCAAGCCATTTGTCCTTTGGAACTTTCAATAAGCTCAGTCTTTTCGCAACACTAAAGGAAAGGACGTTTTAAGAATAAACATTTTATTTAGACAAATTTTTCACAACACTAAAAGAATGAAACACAATCAGTAATTTATTAATGGCAACCTCATAAAAGTAATCAGAATCTTTTTAAAAGTAAAAAATCATAAAGATATTCCAGAGAAGTAAAATTAGCAAAATTTTAATTTTAAAAATGCATTCATTTAATGCTCCTCACAAGATTTCACTGATATAATGGGTTAGTGATGGGACGATTAATCGGAATCGTATCGGAATAATCAAAATATCGGGATTTTTTCAAAGCATCAGGAATCGGAGCTGAATAATTCAGACCCGATTCCGATACCAAAACGATTCTTAACTGATTAACTGCCGTAAGCCGGTGACAGTGCAAAGTTTGTTTCGCGTAATAATATTCTTTATTTTGTTCCTAGATTTTTAATTATCGGCAGGAAGTTTAGAACTTTTATAGACACATTTGAAATTTTTATCAAAGACACTAGCTACATCTTTGTATTATTAAAAGGGAATTATTGATAGATGTGTTTATATAAAACCTTTCCAAGACATTTTTATCTATCACACTGTAAAGATTCAATAGCAAGTTAATAAACTTTTATAATCAAATCTCAACTTTTATATTAATTAAATATGTTAATACCTGGGCACAGTAATACATATATGTAATGGCCAGGAATCGGAATCGTATCGATCGGGATAATTGGGTAGAATCGGAATCGTATTGGAATCATTAAAAATTTTGGTATCGTCCCATCACTATAATGGGTTTTAATTAACCATTTTCATTTGTTTGTTATACTCATAACTTATTTTTTTTTCTTTCAGATTTACTTTTTTCTGATAGACTTGATTGTTCTTTCTTCTGCTTGAGTTCGTTGTCCAGAAGTATTAAGAATAGAATCTTCCAACCAAGACATGACTAATTCTTGTAAAGAAGATGGCACAGGCTTCCATTTTGAGACAGCAGATCCAGATATCTTTCTCAGCTTGAATTGTGCCGAATTGCCATTGTCACCATGGGGTTGGTTTCCCTGGGTTCTGCTCTTAATTTTCTTGACCATCTTGTCCCTTGTTTTTGTGTGAGATTAATAGGATAGTCCCTAGGAGAAGTTGAAGCATTTATTAATTTCAGTCTTGTCAGTGCTCTATTTTCAAATAGGCCTACAGGTATTAAAGAAAAAATAACAATGATTCAATAATTTTAAAATATTTTATTACTATAATATTGGTTATATTATATACTTATTTAAATGCTGGTTTGTTTATCTGTGTATCATAGTATATGTAGGTACAGACGTATAGACTATAGAGTACACCATAACTGTCGGTAAGGATGAACAGGCTGAACAGGTTGTGAATCAAATAAAATTTGAAGTGCGACTAATGATTTGGCTAGGTTCAATAAAGTAAAATTTTAAAATTAATTTAATTGGTAATCCAGCTCAAATTTTCTGATACATCTGCTGACAAGTGACAAGCACAATTTCAAACTGCTTACCATCAATTTGTTCCAGTTGAGTTTGAATAGATTAACTCAGAGTAGGCTACACTCATCATTGATTTGCAACACAACACTACTGACCTCCAGCTCTTTGTGACATTTACAATTCAACTAAAATTATTTGAGCTTAATAATAATTTGATTAATTAACTAGTTATTAATATTAGTGAGTGACCAATTAATACTATTATTATTAATATAGTATAGTTAAGTATAGCCGAAGCCTACTATTAATTTATAATAAATAGTAATTAGGCCTACTATCAATAAATAAATCAGGCTATTTTGGCAGGTAATTTACACCACCTCCAACAAAAACAAAGTAACAAAGCAAAACAGACCCATTTTTCGTATAACTTACCCACAAAAACGTTACCCCACTTAAACTTAATGGCTTAATTATACAGAGCAGTATGAAATAAATTAAAAGCTCCCCTGTTATCTGAGGGAACTACATTTAAAGTATTTTTAAAAGTATAATTTCATCTCTTTGTTGGAATACAACAATTTAAAAAATTGTACGAGATATGATAAAAAAAGTACTTTTGCATGAATCTTTTGTCTTTCACGGCGCAATTGTGGCAAGGAGAGCTCTTCTGTCTTCAAAGATACGTTATTAAAGATGCCCAATTGGATGTATCTAGATTTAAATATATGTTGTATTTATTTATTTTAATTATGTCTGGGTGTCCAGACTCTTTCTTAACCAGTGGTGGGTTTAGACAAGTTTAAATATCTAAGTATCTCGTGTTCTAGGCATCTTGGAATATGTAAGGCCACCCGTGCAAGACCATGTAAAGAATGTAGGCCTACTCGGTAATACAGGGGTGTCAATATCAGGGGGCGCATATTCGATTTACCAGGAGCTGTAGTCTTAGGCTTCGCCAAGGACACAGCTTTTCATTTACATGATTGTGCATCCATTACGGAGGTCACCCCTATAGATTTGAGTGTGTAGGGGTTATGTGCAGTGTTTCTTTCAGACATTTCTCCCCGGGGGCGGGGGGGGGGGGCTGGGCCAGTTGCTAGTGGGCAGAGTCCAGAGGCGTATCTAAGGTTGGCAGATGGGACACACGTCCCCGGGGCGAGGGCTCCCGGGGGACCCAGATTAGGCTTGCTTTTCATTTACATGATTGTGCATCCATTACGGAGGTCACCCCTATAGATTTGAGTGTGTAGGGGTTATGTGCAGTGTTTCTTTCAGACATTTCTCCCCGGGGGCGGGGGGGGGGGCTGAGCCAGTTGCTAGTGGGCAGAGTCCAGAGGCGTATCTAAGGTTGGCAGATGGGACACACGTCCCCGGGGCGAGGGCTCACGGGGGAACCAGATTAGGCTTTGATGGTATTAAATGGTTGAGAACAATTAGATTCAGACTTGTGATTTGGGAGGGGGGGCGTAAAATAATCATACTCCCCTCTCAGTTCCCCCGGCTTCTAAGAATGACACAGAATACAGTGGAGTCAGTTAAGCACTGGATGACTATAAACAAGCTTAAATTGAACAACGAAAAGGCCGAATTGATCCACTTTGTTACCACTCAAAAGCTAAAATATATAAATAACACACAAAACCTTACTCTCTCAGGTATACAGATTGAGTTTGCTCAAACCGTGCGAAACCTGGGTGTCTACTTAGACAGAACACTAACTATGGAAAATCACATTAACATGCTTTGCAATGCGATTTTTCTAGAGCTGCGCAGGATTAATCATATCAGACCTTTCTTAACGTTAGATGCATCAAAGAGGCTGATGTTTTCATGAACTACTGCAGTGCTCTTATGGTGGGTCTTCCAGCTACGCTCCTGGATAAAATTTAAAAAAGGACGGAATAATGCGGCTCGCATTTTTCTTCTAAAACGCAAATTCGACCATGCTAAAACATTTCTGACAGACTTGCATTGGCTGGCGGTCCACGCTCGCATAGAGTACAAAATTGCAACTCTGTGCTACCGCTGCTTGCATGACCTGGCACCGTCCTATCTAAAAGCGCTACTGACGCCTTATGTACCCACTAGACAACTCCGCTCATCTCATAGTGGCAAACTCTCGATACCATGTATTGCCCTTGAGACTTACGAGGGGCGCATTTTCGCTTTTGCTAGCCCAACAATTTGGAACACCCTTCTTGTCACTCCCAGAAACAGCCAGACACTGGAGTCTTTCAAAACTGATTTGAAGACTTATCTATTTCGTAAACACCTGCTGGGGTGATATTGTCTATCTAGCTATTATCTTTTAGATGTATATTGGCCTGTGTTGTTTATGGTTGCAAGGTTTGAAAGACTTAGAATGGGTATTCTCGTATACAGTTTTTGTAATGTTGCATTTTGTACTTCAATGTGGTATGTACCGCGCTTCGAGCCTTTGGGGATGAAGAGTGATTTTCAAATAATCTTTATTATTATTATTATTAAATATCATTGTTTGTGGTATAAATATGATTATTGTCAGTAAAGCTGACAATTAAAGTACAGTTTCTAGCTGCTATCACCTTCCCAAGGAGTAGCCAGGTTTGCACTATAGTAACAGGGACATCATTTGGTTAGGGCAGGGGGCATTTGCCCCCACCCCCTAATTTGCAGGCTTTATTTAAATTGCTATGCACTGTGGCGCCTCCAGTAATAAACAATTTAACAAGCCGACCAAGTTTTGGTTTTGCCCCCCTTCCTTCATCCCCTGAAAAAAAAATGAAATGACGCCGCTCAGGGGCATAGTCTATAGTTGCTTATTTATCATTTTCATCTTGCGGCACTGATACACCAGACAAGACAACATCATCCTCATCTAACCATTCAGCATTTTTAAAATAGAACCATTGTCAGTGTGAGCAATAATTGCCACGAGCTCTCTCTGTCTCCTGGCAGCTACTTGCATTAGCCGAATCCTTTTTTGTTGAGGAACAGGTGATAATTTCTTGTGCATTGTCAGTGCTGTTGAACTTGCTTTTTCAACATGACTTGTGATGCAAAATAGATGTTACAGATTTTGCAAATCCTTTCAAGCAGCGATGTTATTATTAGTTACTCATTTTACATTCACCTAATTTTCAAAATATAGCATTTAATTTTATCTTGGCCGAACAAGACACTCGAAACTTGTCTTTGTTCCATACCTGCAACAGAATCTACAGATGAAGAGAGGTTTGTTTATCTGTGTATCATAGTATATGTACTATATGAAGAGAGGCCAACTTTTGACTTCTCTTGCAAAGTATGCTAACATTCTGACCAGCCATCTGCATTGCACAGACATACATTAAATAAATCTTATATTGTTAAAAGCCTAAGAATATATGACTATTTACACTCTCATTTACAATTAGATATATAATTTTAAAAATAATGTAATAACCAGTAAATTTTTAAGGTTAAAATTTTAATAGAGAAAACATGATTGTTGACGTCAACTAATCTACCCCCTCCCTCCCCCTTGTCAACAACTGTCAAACATTTCCACCCCCCCCTATTTTGTTGACGTAATTAATGGACGCCCCCGATACACAAAGTATGGGATACGCCTAGAAGCAACTGGAAAGGAAAGCACAGGATCATGATGAATGGGAAATTATTGTAGACGGCCTATGCCCCAGACGGGCTATGCCCCAGACGGGCTATGCCCCAGACGGGCTATGCCCCAGATGGGCTATGCCCCAGACGGGCTATGCCCCAGACGGGCTATGCCCCAGACGGGCTATGCCCCAGACGGGTAAAAGGCATACGTAAGTAAGATGAATCTTGAGCGGTAGAAGGAATTTCTCCTCAGAATTTTTTTTTATCATTTAAAAATCAAGAGATGCCTTTTGGAGTATAGTTGAATTCAATGTTTCTATTACTCTTTTTGATCAGGAGAAATACATTTTTAAAAGAACTGGGGAGGCATTTTGTTTCCAGTGCCACTCACAAACTGATATCACCCTGGTTGGGGTTTGCCCAGGGGTAATTATTTGGCACAAGCTTATATTCAAAGTCATACTGTAACATCAATGAGGGTCAGGGTAAGGGGTACATAAATTGAGGGTGTTGAAGACAGTCGCGCAAATTAAAAATGCAGGGGTGTATTTTTTTGGTGCATACTTAAATTCGGTGTCGTGTTCAGATAATTTTGAGCTGACATTTCAAACTTAATTGTGGGAAGCGCAAAAAAATTAGCGCATATTAATGATCGAAGACATCTTTAACGCCGAACCAGGAGGTCATGCCTTGAACTAAATTCATTCAAGTTGTGGGTATGCATTTTCCCGAGCTATTGGTCGTTTCTTAAATTTTTAAAGTCCCCAGAAAATATTTAAGAAATTCAAAATACAAGAATGATTTTAGTAAATAATTTTTTTTTTTTTAAAAATTCTAAACTTAATTGAAGAGCAACGGAAGAAGTTCCAGTTTAAAAAAAAAAATGTAGGTGCCACTTAACCACAGAAACATCGCCTGAGCCCAGCAACCCCTACGACCGCAAATATGCATCGATATTTCACCTGTACAAGCGTAAAGAGAACCGTCAATCATGCGACAACCATCGTGGCATATCACTGCTCTCAATTGCAGGCAAGATATCAGCCAGAATCCTGCTAAATCGTCTTAATGGGACTCTTGAAAACGGTTTACTGCGAGAAAGTCAGTGTGGCTTCCGGAAGGAACGAGGAATCATCGTTATGGTGTTTTCGCCCAGACAGCTACAGGAAAAGTGCAGGGAACACAATGTTGACCTCTTCTCTACCTTTTTAGACCTGACCGAAGCTTTCGACACTGTCAGTAGAGAGGGCCTTTGGAAGATCATGGCCAAATAGGGATGCCCCAGAAAGTTCGTGTCACTGGTACGACAATTCCATGAAGGTATGCAGGCTAGAGTTCGTGATAAAGGAGAGACGTCAAAGCCATTCTCTGTAACAAACGACGTGAAACAAGGCTGTGTACTTGCATCAACACTTTTCAGCCTCGTGTTTTCCGCAATGCTGACCGATGCATTCAGCGAGGGAGACGCTGGAATTGGCCTCAGATACCGAACTGACGGTAACCTATTCAACACCAAGAGGCTACAGACACCATCAGGGACCTCCTATATGCAGAAGAATGTGCCCTAAACGCTGTATCAGAAGTGAATATGCAACGCTGCGTCACAAGCTTTTCTAATGCCTGCACAAACTTCGGGCTCACCATTAAACACACAAAAAACTGAGGTCATATACCAACCAGCTCCTCGAAGCCCTTATGTTGAGCCCAACATCCAAGTATATGGCAAAAGACTTAAGGTGGTGAAAGGCTTTTCCTATCTCGGCAGCACACTGTCCCAAATCACAACCATCAATGACGAGGTTAACCTCCGTATTGCAAGGGCCAGTGCAACCTATGGAAAATTGACTCAGAACGTATGGACCAGGAGAGGTATCAACACTGAAACTAAACTGAAGGTATATATCAGGCGGTTGTTCTCCCTACGCTTCTCTATGCCTGTGAAACGTCGACGGTCTACCAACGCCATGCAAGAATGCTGAACCACTTTCATACAACAAGACTCAGACAAATCCCCAATGAAAAATGGCAAGACAGGGTCGCAGACACTGAGATGCTCACACGGGCAGGTCTACCCAGCATCTTCACTATCTTGATGAAGTCCCAGCTTCCGCCGGGCGGGACATGTTGTGAGAATGTCAGATGACCGTCTTCCAACAAGAATTTTCTATGGTGAGCTTGAACAAGGAAAGCGGTCTGCTGGCGGACAGAAAAAACGCTTTAAAGACAACCTAAAAGCCTCACTGAAAGCGTTCAGCATAAACCCAGACACGTGGGAGGAACGGGCAACTGGTGTTTTTTTGTTTTACCCATTTGATCGGGGGGGGGGCACTTGACGTTCCCGGGGGCAGTGCTCTCCCCCCCCCCCCCGGAGATATGCCTGAAAGAAACCCTGGGTATGTGGGGCAATGTTTGTTAAAACATTTGATTAAAGTATCATTTAAAAAAACAACAACTTTTGTGACGATTTCGTTGTCAGTAAATAGTTGATGATTTACAAAGAGGTGAAAAGCGTGAAAGTCATGAAATATACGGCAACAGGGAATTGAACACCAGAAACTAACAGATTACTAATAAAGCAAAACAAGTCCGTCCAAGTCCAAGTTTTAAAATCATTAACACCGTCTCTTCTTCTTCTTCTATATCATAAGGGCCCACGATCAATTTATTGATCATTTTGGCTCCTATGCATGTAGAGGGGATTTGCAATGTTTCTGTTACTGGTGTTGATGAGGAAATCATGCACTAGGGGTTTGAAGGCTTGAGGCAATAGACACAAATCTGTCTAGTGTTGTCGCCTCAACCGTTCCTTTTGAAAGATTGGTCCAGTCCCTGATTGTCTTGGGCAGGAATGAGCAGCTCCTATACTGGCTTCTTGCTGGTATGAGTCTGAATTGCCTGTCATGGCCTCGTCGCTGTCTATGGGGGAGAAGGACGAGTTTCTGTTTAATACTGGAACAGTGGACCAGTCCATTATTTATCTTGTACATCATGGAGAGCCTGGATTGTCGTCGTCGTTTCTCCAATGGTGACCAGCCTAGTGTTTCTAGCATGCTGCCAACACTAGAGGTATTTCTGTAGCGGTTTAGGACAAAGCGTGCTGCTCGTCGCTGGACCGCCTACAACCTGTCAATGCTCTTTTGGGTAAATGGGTCCCAGACTGAAGATGCATAATCTAAAATCGGACGGACAAAGGCTTTATATGCTCTTTCTTTCACACAGGAGTTGCCAATCTTTAGATTTCGCCTTAAGAACCCTAGGGTCTTGTTTGCTTGTTTACATACATTGTTAATATGCTCGTCCCAGCGGACCTCTCTTTGAATGGTAACACCCAGGTACTTTACGGAAGAAACTGGCTCAAGTATATGGCCGTGCATTTCGTAATGGAAATGTAGAGGAGTACAACTTCTAGAGATTGATAGTGTCTGGCACTTGGCAGGGTGAAGTTCCATGTCCCAGCTCATCTCCCACTCAGCTAACAGATTAAGATCCTGTTGTAGCTGGTCCTGGTCAGATCTGTTGGCGATTGTCCTATACACTGCTGTGTCATCTGCGAACAGTCTTGCCTGTGATGTCAGTTTCTCGGGTAGGTCATTACTGTATGCTAGGAACAAACAGGGGCCCAGGACTGATCCCTGGAGGACCCCTGACCTGTACCGCCCACCACTACTGCTTGGCGTCGGTGGCTGAGGAAGCTAGAGATCCATGTTTTAGTAGTGCCTTGGATCCCATATCTCTGGAGTTTGTGTAGAAGCAAACTATGATTCACACGGTCAAATACTCATCCTAAATCCGAGTCAACTAAGGATTCATCAATTATTTAGTCACTCCCATTGAATTAGAGCTGACCAACCACAGACCATTTAAACATATTATTTGCCTACGATGAGATGACTAACAAAAGATTTGTACATGACGTGCGTTAATGAATACACTAAATAAAGCCTACATTTTAGGCTATGCCTACTTTTATAATTTAAGTCAATAAAAACTCATAGGCTATAGGGTCTAAGCCTAATATGTTTTAGGCCTCGACTAGGTCTTGGTTACTTTATATTAGATTGAGACTGACTGATTAGACTTACTTAGGCCCATACTCAGTAGACCTGCTTTCTATTAAGAGACGAATGTTATAAAATGTAAGTTAAAATTTAAAAAATTGGTCTATAATATAATAAGTATTTCACATAGCGGCGCGCACGGATAGATTTTTCGGATTGCTGGAAACATAACAACATAAACTTGGGGATTCTTTCACGCCTGTATTTTGAGAAATAAATAATTATTTTTAAACGATGCAAAACTTGTTTATTTGTTGTTTGCTTGCGGAGTTCAAAAGCCGGTGATCGGTCAGAGGATTGAGATAACGTAAAGTGGCAAGCTCTTTTTAGTGCTCGAGATATCAGGGGTTCGGCGACATAAATGAATCGACATATCCGAGGAGAAAAGGCTAAGACAAAGAGAGAATTTGGCGGTTTCCACTTCAAAACCGTCGACGTAACAGGGTTGTCGAGATAAGCGGGTTCGACTGTCGGACAACTCAACAAGCCCGCCAAGTCTTGATTTGGACCCTGGTCCCGTCCTGAAAAAGCCTGCATGAAGTTCCTGCACACACCCCACCCCAAGGCTTGAAGGGACTAGCCGTATATTCCGAAGGCACAGAGGAGAAGGGCCCACGCTGCCAAGTGTCAGTATATTACAAACCAGGACAATGGGGGGGGGGGGGGGGGGCTGAATTTTTTTATATGGGGGGGTATGGCATTTTTTTTTTTTTTAAAAAA
>CAXITT010000184.1:3572-49830 GCA_964033795.1 Lymnaea stagnalis | reverse complement strand
CAAACCCCCCCCCCCCCCAACCAATCCCCACCAACCCGAACAAATTTATTTTCTGAAAGAAACCCTGATTAAAAATCATGGTCACATTGGCTGATTCTTAGAAATACTAGGAGCTATGAATGAACCGATATTACCGTGATGATAATGGACAGCATTTTGAGATACTTTCAGGATATATAATATACCAACATGCCCAGTGTGTAACATAGTTGCGTTTTGCGATATTTATTTCTTTAGGCATTTTTATATAGCGCTTACCTTAAATCTCTAAGAGCTTTACAATTATTAAAAAACATGTAAACTAAGTAAAATAAAATGAAAAACCAGAGACACTAGGATAGTAACTACTATACTATAGAAACAATTAAAATGGCTATAAAAACGAGTCCACTTTGGCACGTCTTGGCACGTTTTGGCCTATACTACAGGATCAACCCGAGACAGAAAATGAGGCAGGGCAAGGGGGGTGCATCACAGGTCATAGGCGGACCTAAACAGATGGGTTTTAAGGGACTTTTTGAAAGGGGACGAGGTTTCACAATGACGGATGTGGAAGGGGAGCAGGTTCCAGAACGTGGGCGCATGGAAGTAGAAGGAGCATTCACCGATGGTCTTAATTTTGGTCCTTGGGATTGAGAGGGTTCTATTGTCAATTAAAGAGCGTAGTTGTCTAGTGGGGATGTATGGAAGCAACAGTTCAGAGAGATAGACAGGAAAGTGAGGGTCAGTGAACGAGTTTAAGCATAGATTGGCAGACTTGTATTTGATGCGAGACGATATTACTATGCTGGAACAAATTCTACCCCCCCCCCAAAAAAAATCCTCCCATACACAAATATTTTATTATTAAGTTTTTAATTGTCATTAATAAAAGCCGCCCAGGGCTGTTACCGCCTCTTTGTTGCCACCACCCACTTCTTGCACCCCTGCTGGAAAAAATTCTACCCCCCCCCCCCCCAAAAAAAATCCTCCCATACACAAATATTTTATTATTAAGTTTTTAATTGTCATTAATAAAAGCCGCCCAGGGCTGTTACCGCCTCTTTGTTGCCACCACCCACTTCTTGCACCCCCCTTCGTTGCCACCACCCACTTCTTGCACGCCCCTTTGTTGCCACCACCCACTTCTTGCACGCCCCTTTTGTTGCCACCACCCACTTCTTGCACGCCCCTTTGTTGCCACCACCCACTTCTTGCACGCACCTTTGTTGCCACTACCCACTTCTTGCACACCCCAAAACTAATGAAACATGATAATGTTCCGCTCCAGTTTGACCAAACAGTGCTGCGTCGATGATAGTAACGAATGTCAATCAACACACTATCTTAAGTCTCACTTCACATTCAGATAAAGTCGTAGAAGTGAAACGTGCACTGATGTAGAATAATACTTACATATTATTAGAGATAGCATATCCTTGCCTACACGCAGATGTATTTTGTCGTATTTAATTTGATTCGATTTCCGTAAAATAATACAGAACACACTAATCACTGGGGTTTTTTTTATACAAAGAATTATGCGTTAAATGGTTAAATGAACTCAAGCGTTTGTGTTTAAATTTACTGAGCAATATTTGTATAAACGCAGTTGTCATTATTTATATAAAAATAAATGAGTATTTGATCTGATTAAAAAATAATAATAAAAAAATAATTAATAAAAATCAACCAACTTGTTTAACTTGTTTGGCTTCCAAATTTGTGTCCAATTTACTCAGTTTAAGACAAGACATTTTTCAGTTAGTAATAATTAGTATGAACTAAGCGATGGCTAAAAACATGACCGCTACTTCTACTTTATGTAACACTATATGTAACACGACATGTAACACTTATTTACCCTGAGTAACATGATGCAGACTTATTGTGAAGGGGATTGTCGTCTGCTTCAACACGCCCCTCCACCCCCCACCCCCTGCCCACCCACTGGCCATTGATCGCGTATTGACTTGTTATAGCTTTATCTCTTCATGTGGGTACACTCAATTTAATGGCTATATTTTTTTTTTTTGGGGGGTAGGGTTGGAGAAGAGAGGGGCGTTGGTTTGGTAACAGTGGAAAATTGTACACATGATGTGCGATGATCAACTAACTTCACAACAAAGGGCATTTGCATTGATTTCATCCCGCTACAGCAGCGTTTCTCAAACTGCTCTCCGCGTTTTTTTTCCAGGGGGACCGCGAGTGGGGTTACTTTGATAGAAATTTTGAGCTATTCGCGATTGTTGCCGCTGGTTGCTATATCCCGTGGAGGAATCCAATTTAATTCCCCATGAGACTTGATTATATCACTTAACTTTGAGAACCGCTAGTAAAGTGTAGTTGTAAGGGCGGTGCACCCGTTTCTCAGAATCCAGTTGAGAGTGCGTCGAATGTTTAGAGCGACTGTGTTCCCAGAAATCTTTGGTAGAATGTCAAGCGTCACCAATGTGAAGTGTCATTTTAGTTTGTATCTATCTCTCAGATCTCCAATAGCCGGCCTGTTAGTATCTATCTCTCAGATCTCCAATAGCCGGCCTGTTAGTATCTATCTCTCAGATCTCCAATAGCCGGCCTGTTCGTATCTATCTCTCAGATCTCCAATAGCCGGCCTGTTAGTATCTATCTCTCAGATCTCCAATAGCCGACCTGTTAGTATCTATCTCTCAGATCTCCAATAGCCGGCCTGTTCGTATCTATCTCTCAGATCTCCAATAGCCGGCCTGTTAGTATCTATCTCTCAGATTTCCAATAGCCGGCCTGTTGGTATCTAACTCTCAGATCTCCAATAACCGGCCTGTTAGTATCTATCTCTCAGATCTCCAATAGCCGGCCTGTTGGTATCTACCTCTCAGATCTCCAATAGCCGGCCTGTTGGTATCTACCTCTCAGATCTCCAATAGCCGGCCTGTTGGTATCTATCTATCAGATCTCCAATAGCCGGCCTATCAATTCTTAGAAACAAAGAGAACATTGGGTTGGGCGGATGATTTGTCTTCAAACACTCTTAGTGCCAACTTTATTTTTTACAGCCTCTGAAGGGGAAACGAAAGATTGTTATTTGTATAGATTATAATGACTCCAAACCCCCCACCCCCCTCCCCNAATTAAAAAACCCATTTATTAAAAAAAAAAAAAAAAAAAAAAAAAAAAAAAAAAAAAAAACCCACGTTAGTTAGATATAACGACATTTTATGTTTAAATTTTGCTTTTAGTGTAATGAAATCTAGTGGGGAAGAGAAACCGGTCGGAGAACAGTTGATTTTACATTGCTACAAATATACCATATCGAATGTGCTGGGGAGTTCTGAATTTGAGAAGCTAAAACATGTTTTCCTGCCAAACGATGCTGTCAGGTGGCGAACAGCAGAGATGTTTGATAACATACTCTCACAGTCGGTCTCGAAGAGCGAGAATTTGATGTTCAACTTCTTTGCTATCCAGCTTAGCCCAAAACTTTGCGTCTACGCACGAATATGTTTATGACAAGCAACTGGAAGGTGTCTTTTTGTTATGTTTTGCGAAACTCTCCGCACCCCGACAACTGAAAAATAAATATTTTGATAAAGTGGACTGATTTCTGTGATGCGCATGGTATCAAATGGGAACATGTCACTGGCGTGTGTACTGATGGCGCTCCGTGCTTGAATGCCGTTCTGGTTTTCAAAGTTAAGTTAAGCGAAAAATCCCCAAACATTATTTGTACACGCTGCATTATTCATCGCCAAGACTTGATGGTAATAACTATGCCTGATGAGGTGAAAAATGTTCTCAAAGAAGTGATTACAACTGTGAACTTCATCAACCCGAATGCACTCAAATCTCGTATGGTTGCTGAATTATGAAACGAGAGTGGTTCCAGAATTGAAACCCTATTGTTGCGCTCTCACGTGAGATGTCTTTCCAAAAGCAAGACAGTTTTCATACTACGTGACGAAATGCAGCAGTTTTTGCAAGACTCTAAACCAGAAATGAGTCGGAAATTATCTGTTCATTTTTCGTATATTCCTGTCATTAAAGTATCGACATATTTGAATCCTTGAATTCCCGCAACTTGGCATGCAAGGACAAGAGATCTCAGTACTACAAGGACAAGAATTCTCAGTGCTGCAAGGACAAGAGATTTCAGTGCTATATAAGAAAAAGATATCTCAGTGCTGCATGGACAAGAGATCTCAGTGCTGCTAGGAAAAGAGATCTCAGTGCTACAAGGAGAAGAGATCTCAGTGCTACAAGGACAATAGATCTCAGTGCTATAAGAAAAAGATATATCAGTGCCACAAGGACAAGATATCTCAGTGCTTCAATGACAAGAGATCTCAGTGCTACAGGACAAGAGATCTCAGTGCTGCATGGACAAGAGATCTCAGTGCTGCTAGCACAAGAGATCTCAGTGCTACAAGGACAAGAGATCTCAGTGCTTCATTGCTATAAAACATTGACAGCTTTCAAAATGAAGCTCGAACCATGGCAAGCAAAGTCAGTGAAGAAGAACTGTGTCCCATATCCACAGCTAAACATGTAACTGATGACAATGAGCTTTACGTCGATGACATTATCTTTGATGTGGAGGAAGTAGCTTACATCAATTCAACGCTACGAAATTTCTTTTTATGTTTTAGAACTATAAGGATTTTGAAAACTACTGCTGCTTTACCAGCAACCCCTTTGTACTCTCCATTAGTGATCTGCCTTCGGGGGGACAGTTTCATTAAAGAACATTTTATTGATGTGATAAGTGATGGTGGTGCACAACAGGTTTCTGTGAAATGCTTTGTAGCGATTTTTGGATTGATATGGCGCAGTCCTGTCCCGGTGTTGCAAAGATGGCTCTAAGATAGATGACGTCATCTGCAATAACCTATGAGCCGAAGGCGTTTTTTTCTCTTTCAAACTACTTGATATCAAAGCAAAATCACGTAAGACAAGGCAGATGCAGCCATCACATTAAATATAAATTCGATGTATAAGTTTCGCCATTTTCTGAATCAAAAATTGTTTGCCAAAATGTTTCGTTTAAAGTAGCTTTTACTTTAATTATAGTTAATTGTTTAAAGGGTCCGCGAGCATAAATAAAAAAAATTTAAAAAATTGTAAAAAGGCCGTCGCGCAAGAATTCATAAAAATGATTGAGAACCTCTCAGCCAAAAGTGTTATGTTTGGCCCCCAGCAGGGGAAGCCCTCATGTCTTTATGACCATAAAGGGATTAATAGGAAACTCGTTAACTGCCCCTCACATGGACTTTGTCAAATTTCTTCCATCGTAAAACCCGCCTTAGGAAACCCTTGTAAAATAACTCCCTTCCCTCAAGTTGCCCCGCAGTCGCGCTCAGCACGAGTGCGTTCCCTTGTGATATCGCATTCCTGCATCAGTTCGCTCACCTCCAGAGCGTGCTAGTTGCGGTCAACTCATCCCACCGAACAACCTTGAGGAAATAATACCATTCCCTCCCCCCCCCCCCCCCCCCTCATTTTCGCCCTGTAGCCAGCAAGGCGGAGTATCGTCCCCTGCTGGTTTTGCATTGTCTAGACAGACAACTCACGCCAAAGCCAGAATAAAGATGTTCACCTCAGCCCGATAAACTTTAAAAGGTTGAAGGTCAAACCCGCAACAGCGAAAGTGATTTTCATTGGATGGAAAAACATATAACATTTGAATCACCCAATTGAATCATCAGCTAATCGTCATGCAACTCGAATAAATAGCCTGAAAATGCAAGAATCTGTCTTTTTATGATCTGTTCACTTGACCGTGAATGCTGGAATCATCTGGTCTAAGAATTTCGTCAGCATGATTACATAACTGCAACCTAGGATATTAGCAAGTATATGACTTTTAAGATCTGATCACTTGATTGTGGACGCTTGAAGTGACTAGACTTTGTACTTCACTGGCGTGATACTTAACTGCAACTGCTACCTAGAGTACTAGTAAGTACGCAACCATGATTTTGACATTATGGTATTGCACTTGTATTGTTCATTCGCTGTATCGCAAAGATTCGATCGTGTTTGATCTTATTCTAACAATGCCTATATTTACATTATATTGATATTCTGAATTCTATTATTGCTTTTGCCGCGGGCTTCGACACGCCGCCATCCCATCATGGGGATGGTAGGTTGTTGTTCCAACTCGCCCATGTCTCTTTTAACGAGAAGACAATTCGTATACTATGTACCTGTAAATTTAATGTTTGTTAATGTTAATGATACCATGTCCCATACTTCATTAATTAAAATTTTGCGTGGTCTAACATTGTCGCGATGCAACATATGCTCTCGCCGACAATGACAAGACTTATAATTCCATCCACAAATTGGATGTATATATGTACAAGCTACGTCACCTTCCATACATCGATCTGAATTCGTTGCTGTTGGATCGGGACTTATCGGCTTATTGATATCCGCCTGGATACTTATCCATTTTTGTATCATTTTGCCTTTAGCCTTGTTTTTATTACTGGACCGACTTACCTTGAAGTTGGAACTAGGGGATTGATCAACATCCTACACCAAACTACCTGACAGCTAGGACTTCGAGATCCATGGACTCTCACCACCACGATTTATTGCGGGAGAGTCATCTTTCCCTCGCAGACATCCCAAGGAATCCACGACAGGGAACTCCGACTTCGCTACGCTTAGAACAGCTCCGAAGGCCGGAACCGGGACACGCTTCTGGAACAGAAGGACTCCCACACTGTGTGATCCACCGAGACCATCACAGCAACTATAAAGGCTAAGTTTACCAAGATCGAGCATATAACTTGAGCAATATAGCAGTAGTAATGATGATACCGTCTGTATGGTGACCGGACAACTGAACGCACGACAGGTGAACCTACGACAACTGAACCCAAGACAACCGAACCCATGACAAGTGAACCCACGGACAAGTGAACCCACGGACAAGTGAACCCACAGACAAGTGACCACACTGACAACTGAACCCATAGACAACCGAACGCACGACAGGTGACCACAAAAAATATTTAAAAACATTAATAAGATAAATATAAAAAAGCCGAAATGTCTAGAAAAATACAATGTAGTGATTTTCTACTGCTGAAGTATACAAATACAACAAAACCTGAAACTTTAGTCTGAGAAAGTGGGGCAACAAAGTTTTATCCAAGGAAAAGAACGAACAAGAGCCATCCTCCCTAAAGTTTTGGACCAAAAGCGCAACACTAATAAAAGTGAGTATTTTCAAAATCATTATTCTAGTTCCATTTTTGCTATTTAGCTTATAGCCTCACCATCACTTTGAATTGTATTAATTAATAAATAAATGAAAAGTGGTATTGGTCACTCATTGAAACATTGTCATTGAGTATAGTATAGTATAGTATAGTATTTTGAGCATTCTCATCATTGAAAATCATTTTTTATTGGTGTCTCATTCATAGGTGTCTTATAAATCATGTGTTTATGTTGAGTCATAAGCACTCTTCAAAATGATTAGACTAAAATTATTCTAAAAATAATACCTACATAATTTATAAATAAATAAAGAAAAAATATTATAATTTCATCTTTTGCAAAATTAATAGGCTAATTGTATAATTGTTATATTATAAAGTTATTTTGTTTATACTATAGTATATGTGACATTATATTATCATAAATAAATTTATTTAGATTTTCAATTGTATTTTTAAGAAAGGCATATGCTAAAACTGATAGGTGATAGTTATAATAGCCAGTGGTCGGCAAATCGCAGCTCAAGAGCCGCATGCTGGTCTTTAGTGACCTGAGGGCAGCTCGGCCAGTCGTCCACAAAATCGGTTTTGACTAAGAAAAACATGGTTCTTAACAGGTTCTTGAAACGAAATCTGGCTCTCAAAATTTTTTTAATGGTCCTGCTGCTGATAATTTATTCTTTTGACTAATGAGTTTGCCAACCACTGGTATAACCTATAGCCCTTTGGTAGTACAGCCTGTGATAAATATTAAGAAATAAATTATGATCATATTTGTTAATAAAAATAACAACTTAAATGCCAAGATTTTACCTGCCTAAAACCAAAAGAATGATATCTTGGTACTTGATTCTTACAATTTTGTTATAAATGTTTATAGGTTGACAGACATTATATAATAGAAATGATTTTAAGATCAATTCTATTCAGAAAATGTATCTACAACCTCTACTGATGAAATTCAAAGCATTCCAGATTTTTTTTACTCTTAGGGTAGATATTTGTGTCCTTACAGGTTGATTAAAAATGCTTTTGAGCACTTTATGTTTTGGATAAGTCATACATCCTTAAAATCAGTTTGACTATATTTCATGAATTAAGATTATTTTTTCCTTTCATTAAAATATTATTTTGTTATATTTTTTTTCTTTTTAAGCTTTTCCTAATGGCTATGGAATTTTCAAAGACTCAAAGAGGAAATTAAGTATTAGTATACAAAGTACTTGATTATATAATCATAGAGAAAGCAAAGACAGTGCTGTGATGACTTGGAGATGCAGACAGTATCATGCCCCGACTAGTAACTGCACAGTGTTTATAAAAACACATACAAATAATGTTATTGCAGAGCCAACAACACACACCCATGATTCTTGTCCACAAAAAGCCAAGGCTAACATTGCTGTAAGCAAAATGAAAGAAGATATTAAGGCTATTGGTGCAACACCTAAAAACATTATAGGTAATCTGCTAATAAATTTTAGCAACGATGTCCTGCAGCATATTCCCAAGCAATCATCCATATCAAGAACTTTAATTCTACACAGAGAAGAGGTGCATTTTCCTATACCAACTACTTCTTGTTTTGACATCCCACAAAAATATCTTCATTTAAATCTGTATGACTCAGGAAGCAATGATCCAAACAGAATTCTAGCAATTGAGAATAAAGATTTATTACTTGAATTTGACAAAAGTTTGGCAAAAGTTGTTTCAGAATTTCACACATCTTGGTATATGTTTGAAGGTTTTCTTTGCAAAAGAAAATATATGCATGGAGGGTAAGCATTACCAACTTTCGCATGCCACGTGTAAAGTTGGTAAAACAATTTTGGCACTTTGTCAAATGGTTCCATCCCCATAAATTTCATTCTTGCCAGAATTAAGTTTTTTAAATAATGTAACATACTAGTCTAGTAATCCTTGAGTTTACACTAGCTAAATAGTAAATTAAAATGATTCAGTAATTACTTGCTGAATTAGATCTTTGACAATACTGTCACTGTTAATTGCTCTCTGATCTATCTACTTAACTATATGCCTTTATTATACTATACTAACAATATGCAAACTGAACAAATATATCTAAACACTAGTATGCATTTTTGTATAATACTTGAATGTTTAATATAAATAATATATAAATTAGAACTTGTACTGGACTTCAGAACAAAAATACTTGAATGTTTAATATAAATAATATATAAATTAGAACTTGTACTGGACTTCAGCTTCAGCATAAGAATAGTTAATATGTAACTTAATACTTAATCACAATATAATATAAATACTAAAAAAGAACATGTGAAATTAATATTTTTTTACTTAAACTTAAAATTGACACTACAACTACAATGTAGATTACCATTAAAAACACAAGATGATTTATACTTGTTGATATGCCTAAATAATATAAAAGAAAACCATTATATTATATGTAAAGAAACTTTATTATAACTTATTATTAAAATAATGTCACACTATTCCTAGTGGGCCTTTGCTACCAAGAGATTACATAAAAGTGGTGTTAGGATCATAACTAAAAATCGTAGCATGTTCCAAGACACTTTACTTTAATCAACCTAAACTATAACTTTATAACACAGTAAAAGGGGGGGAGTCTAGGCTTTATTGGTTTTTATTTAGGATGAAAAATGACTTTAATTAGGGTTCTTGGTTTCATTATCTATAGTGTCTATACTGTATGTTGTCTAGTTTTTCTATACAATAAATTAAAAATGGGATAATTCATGGAAGTTTAACAATTATAGGAAAAAGTACCCGGTAATAAATAAAAAAAAGTCCGAGCTTACATTAATTTATATTCATTATAACTCTACTTAACACGTTTTTTTAGACTATATTTTATTTCGCATAGTTGAGCAAAGCTCTATGATAGGATTACACTGCTAGGCCTACTATTTAATATGCATCCAAGTCAATTATAAATTAATAAAAACTCAATAAAAGCCAACAATCTTAAAATATCCCGAATACTATGGCATTTGGTATGATTCTGGAAAGTATGTCATTTTGTCTTGAGGCAGGTAAAAGTGTCAAAAGAACACTTTGTGTGTGTGTGTGTGTGTCAAAGCGGAGAACCGAATGTCCAAATCTGGAAAGAACACCTTAAACTTAAAGTTAAGCTTAGGGCCAGGGCTAGGTTAGGGTTAGGGTTAGGGTTAGGGTTAAGCTTAGGGCCAGGGCCTACTTGTTGACGGCGATATTGCCGCTGATAGCATTAGGCCGTACGCTCATCATATTATAATTAGGCCTATATAAGAAATACATTTCATTGTCAGAGTCGCTCCGAGAGTGTCCGTAAGTTTACATTTCTTGAGAAGAACAAATAACTCGCAGTCTTATTCTAATTGCAAAGGTAAAATAATTTGCCAACTTTATTATTGGTCGTTTTTTCATTATTTTTTAAAGCCACAATGCTTTGCAGAGCAGAATTATTTTTTAACTTTAATTTATTAACCAATGAAACTAATTATAAAAATATATATGTATTTAAAAAGTAGAAAATTGTATGTGGCACGCTTTCTAAGTGTTTCGGGCATTTTAAAATTTAACACAAATTCTATTCAATTCATTATTTTTGTGGTCACATGTCGTGCGTTCAGTTGTCTATGGGTTCAGTTGTCAGTGTGGTCACTTGTCTGTGGGTTCACTTGTCCGTGGGTTCACTTGTCCGTGGGTTCACTTGTCATGGGTTCAGTTGTCTTAGGTTCAGTTGTCGTAGGTTCACCTGTCGTGCGTTCAGTTGTCTGGGAACCCGTCTGTATGTAAGGGACACTTGCTTTGTGTTGATATACCTTTCTAATTGGATGAAATCCGTTTGATGTATATACATTGAGCACCACGAGTGTTTCACGTAGGAAGTTGTAAATATTATTGTGTAATAAATATTTGTAGTTAATTTCACCTTTAACTAAGACTTCGTTTCAGTCTATACTATATGTATATAGATAGGTGTTATGGCTGTGTGGTAATTTGGCTCAAATAACGAATCCCTAGAAAGAGTGCCAAGAGGAGATCTCATACGAGAGATACTCCTCTCACTATTAAGTCATAAGTCAGATCACCACAATAAAGGGTCCGCGAGCACAAATAAAAAAATAAATAAAAATTGTAAAAAGGCCGTCGTGCAAGAATTCATAAAAAGGATTGAGAACCACTGAGCCAAAAGCGTTATGTTTGGCCCCCAGCAGGGGAAGGGCTCATGTCTTTATGACCATAAAGGGATTAATAGGAAACTAAAACTCGTTAACTGCCCCTCGCCTTCCTCCCCAGGCATGAGATGATTTGGCTGTTCACGATACTGCGCTGTTGAGTATCTTTACTGTTTAATAGGATTTTAATGTTTGCAGAATGCAAAAAACAAAACAAAAACAAAAAAACAAAAAAAACAAACAACGGAAATGAATGATTGATTGCATGACTTTAGGAGTTGGTCGACATCCATGGATTGTTAGTTTAACTTCGGTTGTCTATAAACTTCTGTTCATGCTTAATTTTCTTTAAAACAAATGAGATGGTCAATAAGATAGTTCTATCTATGTCACGACCACACGGGTACTACGGCAATGCGGATGCTTTAAGGACCTCCGGTGGTTTGGATCTGTCCCGAGGACCATATTTTGAGGACCACTTGCTCATTGTCTAGAGCAGGTCTGAAACATAGGAGCCAGAATGATCAATTCATTGATCGTGGGCCCTCAAAATAAAGAAGAAAGAAGAAGAACTAAAAATGTAAGTCAGGACGTAATACTTTATGAAAAACTTGTGTGGGCCAAAAGAAAATTGGACTGGGGGGGGGGCTATTAAGAAAATAATAAAAATAAAGAATATTTGGTTACTTCGCGGGCCACAAAGTGGGTGATGGCGGGCCGTATGTTGTGCAGGCCTGGTCTAGAGGTATGGTATTGGTGTCTCTGTCGCTCAAACTGAATCTTTCCTATTGTGTTTACAAGAGAAAGAAAAAACATTTCGTTCGCTGTGTGAGCTATCTGGCGTGTTATCTAACGATCATCTCTCCTCCAACCCCATATGTGGCTTGTGCTCTGAGGGAGTTATCTGGCTAAGGTTCCTCCAACCCCATATGTGGCTTGTGCTCTGAGGGAGTTATCTGGCTAAGGTTCCTCCAACCCCATATGTGGCTTGTGCTCTGAGGGAGTTATCTGCTGTGTTATCTAACGATCATCTCTCCTCCAACCGCATATGTGGCTTGTGCTCTGAGGGAGTTATCTGGCTAAGGTTTCTCAAATACCGGGGTTTTTTGCTTATCCAGGGAAAATGGGATAACAGTCACTCTCATCCCGTGATCCTGGGATTTCCTGGGCTGAAGTAAATTAAACATGAAAGTTATTAATAAAACAACCACACATCGGATTGTAATCATCTCTTAAATTGTAGAGTTTTTTTTAATGAAACAAAAAGGACGTGAGGGCCTGCTGAGAGGCTGGTCACTTGCATCTAGATGCTTCATTTCCCACTGCATTGCCCTTCTCATAGATAACTGGCTAATAGTACGCCTTTTAATCATAAGACAGATACGACCGGCCGTGGAGAATATTTTAACACTTCATTTGAGATTGGCATGCTTCACGGAATTCTAACTTCGAATCCGTCATGAAATATTTACAAACAAAATTTTAATTTCTAACAACTTGTAATAGGGGATGCTTTTCGATTAAAAAGAATCATTTTAAAAGTTAATATATGTATCCTAAATATAGAAAGTGAGTAGTTGACGAAAATATGCTGAGTCTTAAGACGGGACAATTAAAAGGGCGTTTGGGCTAGATGCCTTCTTCAGCAGACTATACAAATGGCATGTTTTAAAAATTGTATCGCTTCTTTATAAAATTAAATTATGGGATCGTGATTGTTTAAAGCAAGTTGAGCTTTATATTAGAGCCAGTGGCGGAGCTAGGGCTCTGTGTCACCCGGTGCGGTAAACTCATGGTGTCACCTCCCCCCCTCCCCCGACTTCCAAGATGGATTTGTTATAGTTAAAATAAGCCTACAGTATAACAATGCAAGAAGAGAAAAAATAATTAAAGGTCAGGAGGTAAATGTATTTAAGAACTGTAATAAGAAATTTATTGGAGCCAGAGTGATCAATACATTGATCGTGGGCCCTCAAAAATATAGATGAAGAAAAAGTAACAACGTTAATTTATAGTTACTTTTACATAAAATTTACTTTATTACATTTTTCCCTTTCCTGGTTTTCAAAGTTGAAAATCTGTCAATCACGTGATCAAATTCAATATCCTTCCCCGTATCACTTTCAAATTTCAACTGATAGTAGAGCCAGATCAGGAAGCCTTGATTATATCATGGTGGATCGTAGATAGGTCTTGATAAGCCTTAGTTTTGAAAAGCTCCGGTCACATGACGCCACGGACACACACATCGTAAGACAATGGAAGGCTTAGAGGCTAGCGAAAGTACTGGAAGAAATTCTAGGAAGTCCCATTCAGCTATGAATTTCAAAACATCAAATAATGACCAGTCGTTGAATTTGTGAAATTCTATATCAGCTGTGTAGGTGTCTTCTAAAGCTTGGCATTTCTTTTAAAAGTTCATCCTCTGATAACTCAAACGGACACCAATAAATCTTGTTCACTTGATGATAGTAGACTCTTGAGTTGAACATCCCAAAACATATCTGCTGCTTCATTGATCACTGATGATTTGATTTGGAGCTCAGAATGAAAGCGAGCAATGCACACCCGCATCTCCATTCTCTTTTCTTCTCGCAGAAAGAGTCAAGCATCTATTAATTGTTCTCCTTTCTTTCTCTTTAAACCTTTGTGTTCTCTCTACCGAAATTCCATATGGGTCTGATTTTAAAAGTACATTTTCAATAGCATGTTCCACAAAGTGAAAGCGCTGCTCGTGCAGAAACAATCTTAAGGCCTCTAGGTTTGTCACCACTTTGTCGAGCGTAAAGCCTTTAGTCTGCAGTTACTTATGTGTAAGATTAACTTCCTCAAGTAGATCATCGCAAAGGTAAAGGTAGAAGATAAACGTGAAATCACAGACAACATGTAAAAGACCCTGTGCTATAATCGTGCTCTAATGTTAAGAGGTGGTGCTAGGGACGAATCGGCGAAAATATTTATTTATGAATATTTAAGGGATTCGACAGATTTGGTTTCAAAAATATTTGTAAAAATTTTTTTTTAAATTTAAATTATTAAAAAATTATTTAGAAATTTAAAAAAAATTATTATTTTGTTGACCCTAAAAATGGGTAAAAATTCATTTTTGATGTTTTTAATTTTTACCGATTCGATTCATTTACTTAGAATCGTCCGACCATATCATATTTGGTTTCAGTGGAAAGCTTTATTTCTCAGAATTTAGATAAACATTGCTTCCTGTCATTTATGAAAGCTACCGATCAATTCAATCGGCGTTGAATAATGGTCAAAAAGGTGTTTCTGACGCATCATTGGCATTAGTTACATGTGTGGAAAATTTCGTGCGATCGGTTATCCTTTTCTGAAATTCCGTTAGGCCGAAGTAGTGACACCTGGTGTGGTCCGCAAACCCCCCCCCCCCCCCCCAAAAAAAAAACCCTAGCTACGTCACTGGTCAATGCTATAAATGGATAAAAAGTCATTTTTAAACGATGTTTTTCTGACATCATTATAGGGTCACCTTATTTTTGATGCATCAACCTATAACTTTTAATAAAGCACGCATTGGGATTGGTTACATGTGTGAAAAATTTATGTGTGATTGGTTATCCTTTTATTAAAATCGATTGGTCATGTGATCTGTTAATATGCAATTTTTGAATAGGGTGTCACCCCCTGAAATGGTGACACCCGGTGCGGTCCGCACCCCCCGCATCCCCTAGCTACGCCACTGATTAGAGCGACTGAGTTTAATATTTCAGCGCTGATTGAATCATATCTCCTGGCTTATAACTTATGGCGACTCTTTGTTACAATCTTAAATGTTAAAATTAAAAAAAAAAAAATATTTAAAAAAAAATATTTTTTTGTGTACACGGGACTTCCCGGTATAGAATATGTTGAAAGGCTACGCCAGCCTTAGGTTAACTTTCACCCTGGGGCAGGCACTCGTTTGGCGCCCCCTCCCTTGACCCTGTATGGCTCCGCTCTTTTTCTGATTACGACGTAGCTGTGGAGCATGTGTTATGATGTTATACATGTAGCTAACCATACTAATTTTAACATGCCCATTAATTTAGACTGTTTCGTTTTTCTTCGGTAATTTCCACACCACCATTGGGGTCGTCAATAATCTGCCCCCCCCCCTTGAGGTAGGAACTATCGGCGCGTTTTTTTGTTAAAGGAGTATCCCCGGGCGCCCCTATGGCCACGGCGCCTTGTGCCAGGGCACAGATCGCACACCCTAAGCGTCGGTTCACACTATCAAATTTTAATTCAAACATTTAATGCAATTCGTGTTTGAAGGCATTATTTTTTGTGCGGATTTATGGCCACAATGGAGAATTTTTTTTTTTCACGTTCAAGCAATTGTATGAGACGATAACCAATCGAAGACAATTTTTTTCGTTAACGTGATTTTACAGCTAATTTCTTTAAAATGGCAGCGATTCAAGCAAAGTGCTCTGCAATTAAAATTTTTGAAAACAAGTTATGGTCAAGTTACTCGCAACTTTGAAGGATAAATGTCATTTTTGATACTCAAAAACTTGGCTTAATTTATATTTCACCACCAGAAGCCTGGCAGCTAAAGATTGCTTAGACGATGGGCCCTGACTGCCCTGATGATTTAAAGAAGTTGAACTTGTCGTCTGTCATAATTCATAATAAATATGGCATTGTTGTATTAGTTATTAGTAGGGGCTATAAGCGCAATTAATTTATTCATAAAGGCCTAAATTTTATATTAAATAATGCTAGGCCTCTAAAGTAATATAGTCATAGTACTCATTCTCAAAGTTGAGATTGCATATTGAGAGGAAATTTCAGCAATTTAATGAAAAATTAATATAACACCCCCACTGAATATTAATATGATAGACACACTAAATAATAAATTATTATGCGTATTAGGCATAAACTTATTAAGCTAAGTAACTATAATACTTATACTACAATTGTGTAAGTAGCCTTTATACTGCATAATATTTAGTACAGTAATAGCAATAGGCTATGATACAGAACTTACCATACAAATAAATATACCCTTTTTGATAATTGATAGTGAAAAAAATTAGATAATGAATCATAATGACAGTTCAGTATACTAATATTAATATTACTAGTAATAATACATCCAACAATGATTTTTCACCAGTCTAGTTCTAATAAAATGTCATTCATTGATCATTCACATTTGCAGGCATAAAATGGGTTATATGTAGAAACTTAATTGTTTTATTGGAACTACCATAATTATTTTAATATTATACATTTCAATATATTATTAATGTATACACAAAGATACTTTAAAATTATAATTATTTTGACATTTTTAGCCAGTTTCTTAACTACAGATGTAAAGCTCTTAAATATTTATGACACTTATTTTAATATCACAATAAAATCTCATTACCATATTTGTTCTCCATTGGTGCCAATTTTATTACAATTTTATATTCTCATTAAATAACTAAAATGAAAAAAAAAAAATTTCTGCTAAAAATATACAAAATGTTAAGTAGAAAAAAGCATGATTGCAATTTTAATGATGACATTTTGTCCTTATTATTATTAAAGTTGTTATAAGGGTTTCCCCAGTTTGGGTGTGACCACCTAAAAGGGTTCGAATGGGCATTTTACCACTCATCTTCTATTAAACTAATCCATCAGGTACTTTTCCAATCAAAATTTCCACTCAAATAAAGTGGCAGCATCAATTTAACATAGAGAAATATAATTATTATAATTTATAATTGAAAACCTATGATACAAATATGGGAGGCTTTTGATTAGTCTTACTCTTTCCACCAAAAGCTTGAATAAATTAGAAAATTCCAAATTTCAGTTGCTTTATTGTCTGCTTCATTGTTCAAACAACATATATGTAATGCATGATAACTGGGAAATATAAACGTTTGCTCTTTAAAATAAGTAGTAGTTTGATCTTACCTTTATAATGTAGGCCTATATATTTTTAAAAATATTTGTATTGGTAATAAATAAAATATATTTCTTTTTTGTTTCTTTCAGAAATTATTAAACTCAACAATGACAAGCATTCACAATCCCATAACTTGAAAAAAAAAAAAAAGAAATGACAGAATCTTTATAGTCAACTATGATTGAGACATCCTTCCTGTTTGAAAATTTGGAATGGCTACTATTACTTGTAGTGCTTCTTGATAATTTCATTCAGCACTGCTTATTTTAATAAAATATTAACAATTTTATTTCTGAGTTCTTGTGAAATCTGTGATTGGATTTTTATATTTAAATTATTTTTAAAAGGAGATTACCACTCCTTAATATATTATCTGTCATAGTTTGGAGCAGATTTTAAGTTAGAGTACCAGTATTCAGTATATAAATTATAAAACTATAGATAATTGTAATCAATATAAATTTTTTAACCTATTGCAGAGTACTACAAATGAGTGTAGGCCTACTATACATTTTAATGCATAATTAAGAAATGATTTCCTTAGTAAATTAAAGTTGACAAAAATGTACCCAGTTATAAAGATTTGATAGAGCTGGAAAAGATATCTAGAGACTAGAAGGCTTGGAAAGTAATAGCGGCCTATGCTTCACTGGCAGTTATGAGACAGAGAAGAAGTCTACTGTCTACTGCATTTTCTCCTTTCTAACTATCTCAAATCTTGTCGAAAAATTCTTTAAATTAACATTTAAATGACTCAAAAAATTATATTGATTGTTTTTTTTTTCCTTCTTAATTGACTTATTTATGAATGTGGAGTAGAACATAACTTTACTTGTACAATGTAACAGTATCCTTCAGAAATGGAAGCTATTGACTGGGATTATATCTCAACTGAAGGTGAAGGTCGCCGACTTAAACATGTCTTGTATTTAAAGTCACAAGCGTCAACATACAAAAGAAGAGAAATAGAGGTCTACAATACATCTCTAACAGAATAATACTAAGTTTTATGTTTTTCTGTGGAAATATTTAAAAAGTAGACCTAACGGGTTGACACAGAAAAAACTATTTCATAATTGACCTAAAGTAAATAAGTAACTTTATCGTGAAAAAAGTTGAACAGTTTAATTTTAATTTCATTGTGGGGCATCCATGTGCTACAATATCCGGTGAGGGGGGGGTTGATTTTGGAAAATATAATTTCTAATTGTTATTTGTAATTAGAGATCTAGAGCTCTGGAGCAATATTTTCCTTGCCAGGAGCTCGTGCTGGTAAAATTTCTCACTTATCCGACATCCAGTTTAAATAACAGTAAATAGTTCTTGAAATACTCAACGTCCCTTCAGTCAACTCCTTTTAATTTTGTCGAGCCTCAGCTGGGGGATGAAAAAAAAAAAATTGTCCAGTGTCGAGTTCGTCCCAAAAAAACCCTGCTCCTAAACCATTTTTGAAGAATTTAAATAAGCTTTATTAATGTTTTTATTTTGTTTATGACTTAGTTACTTAGTACTGAAATAAAACAAAAAAATATGCTAGTCGGCACTCAAGATGGTTGACACAGTTGCCAGGTACGCCAACTCAAATTTTTAAATCCATCTGACACATACAAGGGCAAGGGGCAATATTGTTGGAACGAGCTGGCTTTAAGCTTTCCACTGATACCAAGATGATCTTTGTATCATTTATAGGGCGAAAAGTTATGAATTTTTTAGTTATTAATTAGTGATTTATTCCCCCCCCCCCCTATTTGGCTTTTTTTTTTTTTAATTTGTTTTCTTTTTTTTTGTTTTTTGGTTTTGTTGTTTTCTTTTTTTTTTTTTTTTTCTTTTTTTTTTTTTTTTTCTTTAAATTTTTAAATCCAACTGACACATACAAGGGCAAGGGGCAATATTGTTGGAACGAGCTGGCTTTAAGCTTTCCACTGATACCAAGATGGTCTTTGTATCATTTATAGGGCGAAAAGTTATGAATTTTTTAGTTATTAATTAGTGATTTATTCCCCCCCCCCCCTATTTGGCTTTGTATTTAATTAATTTGTGTTCGAATTATTGCTCTGTTGGCTTGGTAGCATACTATTTTGTTTGTATTATCCTTTTGTATCCTTTTGACTATTAAAGTTAGAGCGCTAAAATTTGGAGGGGACATGAACAATATAATGTTTAACAAAACGAAACACATGAATTGTGAATTAAATTATTTTTTTAATAACATCTGACTTTATGAGCATATGGCGTGGATAACGTCAAGTGTCGAAAAATATAATTGTACAAAAAATGACATAATTATTAAACAAATGAAGTTATTGATATACAATTTTCAAATAAAACAGATAATGTACATCTTAAAGTAAGGCAAATTTAAAATAAATAAAATGCAGATCAGAAAAATTTATGAAATATTAGAAAAATTATTTCAATAAGAGCAACCACGGCCGAGAAATTTTTTAGATTTAAATACATAACTTTTAAAATAATAAAACTACTGCAATGAAATTTTCAATACAAATAGATAGTGACAATTTAAATGTAATGGAATATTTGAATATTATAAAGGTAATTAAAATCATGCTATGCAAAATTCAAAAATGTCATGTAAGTTGTCGACTGAGTTGTGTGGATCAGAATTCCGAGAGAGTCACTTAGTTTAGACATAGTCACATAGTAATCGCTTAAAAAATTGTTTCTCAATTGCTGGCCTCGATAGAAACATTTATAAATAAAGTCGCAGATGCTAGCCGTAGCAGAAAGCAGAAACTAGTAAAAAATTATAAATTATTTATCATTAATCTAACTTAGTCTTAGTGATTAGTCACCACAATTAGTGACTAGCATAGTGCTACGGCTACATACAGTTACGGGAGTATTATTATCATTTTTAAAGTAAAAAGCCTTTTAAAAAAAATAAATATCGTGCCCTACGCCCATTTATTTTATAATTATTATCTATTATTATTTCTTTTTTCTAAATTAATTAATAATTCTTTTTTTTTTTTTTTTTTTTTTTTTTTTTTTTTTTTTTTTTTTTTTTATTTTAGTCAATAAAAACACGATCTAGATTGATGAACTTATTTTTATTTTTAGTGTTGGGCAATAATACTTAAATAAATTGCATGCCATCGTAATTTTATCAAATGATGATTTAAAAGTTGTGACAAGGCTTCACACAAAGTTGGCATTACATGTTTGAAGGAAAATTTGATAGTGTGAACCGACGCTAAGATCGGCGTTGTGAAAAGGATTAATTCTATCTACTAAATATCGGACGCATTCCTGGGGGTCCGTAGATTCCGCTTGAACAACAACAACAACAACAAAAAGAACAGCAACAGCATCAACAAAAACAACAATAACAGCAACAACAACTAGTTCCCTAGGTAAGGACTTTGCCATTGTGTGTCCACTTAAGCCAGACTTGAACATCAACTAGTTCTCTAGGTAAGGACTTGTGTTTCATCAAATCCATTCTGTGTCCACTAAAGCCAGAATCTCAAACAAATCATTTTGTTACACTATCCTACAATTCTTTAAGCAAATATATCATTATTATTATTATTATTAGTATTATTATTATCATTATCATTATCATTATTATTATTATTATTATTATCATTATTATTATTATTATTATTATTATTATTATTATTATTATTATTATTATTATATAATAATAATAATAATAATAATAATAATAATAATAATAATAATAATAATTTATTATTATTATTATTATTATCATTATTATTATTATTATTATTATTATCATTATTATTATTATTATTATTATTATTATTATTATTATTATTATTATTATTATTATTATCATTATCGTGTAGTTGACTCAGTGACGTAGGAAGAAGGCTCGTGCGGCACTTTTGTCTTTAGATGGCGGGGAGGCATTTTCGGCCAACTTTAGTGGGCGTTTTTTTTCCCGTGGAAGTGGGGCGGCAAAACCATTGGGCAGCCCCGGGTTGCACTAACCCTTCGTATGCCACAGAAAGAACACCACCCTAAAGAATTGGCTCTCTCAATTTCCGGTCCGTCAACATAAATATTTATAGTGAAATAGAAAGAAAATTAAATTTTTAATATCTCCCTTGGACCCCTGGCGACATTTGCGAAACTAGTCGACCGGTCCACCAAACTTAAGTTTGGGAAACGCTGCTCTACTTACCCGTCTGCCTCTAACGCAAGGTCACAGGGCCAAGGACGGTAATGACACATGGCAGTAGGACTGCGGGGAAACTAAGTGACATATTTAGGATGGTGCTGCATGAACTTTGAACTGTGCAGTGCGTTGCATTTGAATACACAGCCGATTCTTTCAACAGCACATCATTGATAGTCCGTGCTTATTTTCTTGTCTACGAGTTCATACATGTTGTCCACTACACAGTTAAAGGAGGATCCGTGCTCGTGACATTATAATTGTGACACTTATTATAATTGTGATACATATTACAATTGTGACATGTAATAGGGGCAGAAACATCAAAAAAAAAAAAATTGAATGAAACATGCTCAACGTGGGTAGGACTGTCCAAACTGCTGTTGAACTATCTCCACGATCACTTCTCTACTTGGGCTCCTGCAGCCACAAGGGAACGATCGGTGGTCAACGGAGAGGTCAGCGCTGCTCACGGCGTCAGGCGTCCACGACGACCAACACGACGGGGGTCCCATCACGTCACGTGACAGGGGCGCGGCCCCAGGTAGAGCAGGAGGAGGTGGGCAGCGGGAATGCTACTCCCCCGTTTGCCCACGCTAAGCTGGGCCCCTTCTTTCAAGAGAGGCCACGACTTGATAATCAGTACACCCAGGACGTTTTCTTGAAGAGTTTTTTGAAGAGGCATTTGCCTAAGGAGGTAAGTTTGAGAATGGATTTTTCATATTTCCTTGATAGATCATGTGACTTTTGTCTTTTGATACTATGCTGACGTCACATCAGTTTTGAAATCAGTTTTATCATACACGTCCCCCCTTTTTAAAACACGTTTTTATGAATCCTCCAAAGCCCTGCTCCTGGTCATCAAAGTCAAATAAAGGAACCAAACAACACTGTCACTGTCTCACTTTGTCACTGTCTCACTTTGTCACTGTCTCGATGTGTCACTATCTCACTTTGTCACTGTCTCACTTTGTCACTGTCTCGATGTGTCACTGTCTCACTTTGTCACTGTCTCACTTTGTCACTGTCTCACTTTGTCACTGTCTCGATGTGTCACTGTCTCACTTTGTCACTGTCTCGATGTGTCACTGTCTCACTTTGTCACTGTCGCACTTTGTCACTGTCTCGATGTGTCACTGTCTCACTTTGTCACTGTCTCGATGTGCCACTGTCTCACTTTGTCACTGTCTCGATGTGTCACTGTCTCACTTTGTCACTGTCCCGATGTGTCACTGTCTCACTTTGTCACTGTCTCACTTTGTCACTGTCTCGATGTGTCACTGTCTCACTTTGTCACTGTCTCACTTTGTCACTGTCTCGATGTGTCACTGTCTCACTTTGTCACTGTCTCGATGTGTCACTGTCTCGATGAGTCACTGTCTCACTGTGACACTGTCTCACTGTGTCACTATCTCACTGTGTCTCACTGTGTCACTGTTTCACTGTCTCACTGTGTCATTGTGTCACTGTCTCACTGTGTCACTGTTTCACTGTCTCACTGTCCCACTGTGTCACTGTGTCATTGTCTCCCTCTCTCACTGTGTCACTGTCTCACTGTCCCACTGTTTCACTGACTCACTGTGTCACTGTCTCACTGTGTCATTGTGTCACTGTCTCACTGTCTCACTGTCTTACTGTGTCACTGTCTCACTGTGTCACTGTCTCACTGTGTCACTGTCTCACTGTGTCACTGTCTCACTGTGTCACTGTCTCACTGTGTCAATGTCTCACTGTGTCACTGTCTCACTGTGTCACTGTTTCACTGTTTCACTGTGTCACTGTTTCACTGTGTCACTGTCTCACTGTCTCACTGTGTCACTGTTTCACTGTGTCACTGTATCAACTTGTCACTGTCTCACTGTGACACTGTTTCACTGTCTCACTGTGTCACTGTGTTACTTTGTCAATGTCTCACTGTGTCATTGTGTCACTGTGTCACTGTCTCACTGTCTTGCTTTCTCACTGTCTCACTGTGTCACTGTCTCACTCTGTCAATGTCTCACTGTTTCACTGTCTCACTGTGTCATTGTCTCCCTCTCTCACTGTGTCACTGTCTCACTGTCCCACTGTTTCACTGACTCACTGTGTCACTGTCTCACTGTGTCATTGGGTCACTGTGTCATTGGGTCACTGTCTCACTGTGTCACTGTCTCACTGTGTCACTGTCTCACTGTGTCACTGTCTCACTGTGTCACTGCCTCACTGTGAACTGTGTCACTGTCTCACTGTCTGACTGTGTCACTCTCCCTGTGCTTAAGTTCAAGTAGATATAGGAACACAAGCTGTATGTATTTATAAGAAAGCTGAAGGTGAAGTTAAGAGAAACTTCATCTTCAGATGCTACGACTGAGAGCATCTTCCACGTAACATAATATGCACAGACAACCTGGTTTAAATTAGAGGACAATATGGCAATATGCACAGAAAACCTGTTTTAAATTAGAGGACAATGATAGGACACTACGCAGAATAAAATAGTTTATAACACTAAAACAATATGATTATTCCAGAGATCTTGATGAAATAAAGATATTATGAACAGTTGAACTCATCTCTATTCGTATCAGTTAAAGATTAGCTGTGGTCTGGACTTTGGCATTTATAAAAGTGCATTTTCAGTGGCATTGTAGTAGTAGGCTTACTACACTAGCTTAGGAACAGTGTCTGTGGTGGCATGGTGGCATGGTGGCATGGGGGCATGGTGGCATGGGGGCATGGTGGCATGGTGGCATGGTGGCATGTTTTTTGGGGCAGCACGTTTGGCCCACTGCAGCAAGAAAGTTTTTTTTTATGTTTAAAATGAGATACACGATGTGACATATGTGACATGTGACACACCATTTTATAATTATCCATTATATGCTTTTTATTTTTATCTGACCTACCAAAGTGAGACTATCTCACTGGCCCAAAACCAACATAACAGCCTACCGAAATTAGGCCAAAGTTTTGACACATTTTTTTGGTGATACTAATTACCTGACCTGCGCTGAAGTATTGTTTCCGAAGCGCAAGAAATAAACAAAAGTTAAAATGTGGAACAGAAACAACTGTAACACTGCGAAGGAAATTTTCCCATAGATTTCATTAAATGAAATTTTATCTACAAGAGAAAGGAAAGTGAGGAAAAAATTGTTAAAAAAAAAGGTAATTATTGGGTAAAATAAAGAACCAAAAAAAGAAATGAATAATTGAAGGTGAGTTTAATTTTGTGTGCATTTGAGTGTGTGTGTGTGTGTGTGTGTACAATTGTGTGTGTGTGTACAATTGTGTGTGTGTGTGTGTGTGAAGAGGGGAGAGAGAGAGAGAGAGAGAGAGAGAGAGAGAGAGAGAGAGTCTGTGTGTGTGTGTGCGTGTGTGTGTAATTTATAATTTATATGTATCGTATATATGGATAAGGCCATCAGTGTTCACAAAGTACCATCAGTAGATGCAGAAACAGTTTTGTGTGTGTGTGTGTGTGTGTGTGTGTGTGTGTGTAATTGTGTGTGTGTGTGTATTTGTGTGTGTGTGTGTGTGTGAGGAGGGGAGAGAGAGAGAGAGAGAGAGAGAGAGAGAGAGAGAGAGAGAGTCTATGTGTTTGTTTGCGTGTTTGTGTAATTTATAATTTATAAGTATCGAATATATGGATAAGGCCATCAGTGTTAACAAAGTACCATCAGTAGATGCAGTAACAGGGCCCCATATAAAGCTATCAGGTTTATCAAGGTATGAGCAGTAGATGCAGTAACAGTGCTATCAAGGGCGGAGCACATGAAGAAAATATACATGCAGTAATATGGAAAGACTTGTATCAACTTCTAATCTTAATTGTAATATTGACTTTATTTATTTTTCAACAAAATATTTGGTTGTCTTTTGTCTCTCCATTGTGAATGTAGTTTTATGTTTACGTTGTTACAGCGAATTGGTTCAGGTATTGGTGTGCATGCCTTTTATGTTTCATAAAGGTCCTACATCATGTGTTTACATCAGGTGTTTGCATCAGGTGTTTACATCAGGTGTTTACATCATGTGTTTACATCAGGTGTTTACATCAGGTGTTTACGACATGTGTTTGCATCAAGTGTTTACATCATGTGTTGACATCAGGTGTTTACATCATGTGTTTACATCATGTGTTTACATCAGGCTTTTACATCATGTGTTTACATCAGGTGTTTACATCAGGTGTTTGCATCAGGTGTTTACATCATGTGTTTACATCATGTGTTTACATCAGGTGTTTACATCATGTGTTTACATCATGTGTTTACATCAGGTGTTTACATAATGTGTTTTATATCAGGTGTTTACATCAGGTGTTTACATCAGGTGTTTACATCAGGTGTTTACATCAGGTGTTTACATCATGTGTTTACATCAGGTGTTTACATCATGTGTTTTATATCAGGTGTTTACATCAGGTGTTTACATCAGGTGTTTACATCAGGTGTTCACATCAGGTGTTTACATCAGGTGTTTACATCAGGTGTTTCCATCAGGTGTTTACACGCTGCATGTTTTGTCAGGGCGTCTACCTCCCCAACTCGATTGGTGACAATTAACATACAGCCATTGGTGACAACATAAAGCCATTGGTTACAACATACAACCATTGGTGACAATTAGCATACTGCAATTGGTGGCAATTGACATACAGCCATTGGTGACAATTAACATACATCCATTTGTGACAATAAACATACAGGCATTGTTGACAATAAAGTTACAGCCATTGGTAAGCTGAAGTTCTTCCATCTCTTTCCAGCACTTCCATGTCATCAATGAGGACCTTACCAGATTTGGACAGCGTGCTGTTGGTGAGATTTATGAGCTGTCGTTGCGCATGGAAGCTGAACAGCCCAGGGTAGGTTGTTAGACATTAACACGCCAGTCGAAGAGACCTTATGGGGTACATTGAATATGAACAGACCAGGGTAGGTTGTCAGACATTAACACGCCAGTCGAAAAGACCGTATGGGGTGCATTGAATATGAACAGCCCAGGGAAGGTTGTCAGACATTAACACGCCAGTCGAAGAGACCTTATGGGGTGCATTGAATATGAACAGCCGAGGGAAGGTTGTCAGACATTAACACGCCAGTCGAAGAGACCTTATGGGGTACATTGAATATGAACAGCCCAGGGAAGGTTGTCAGACATTAACACGCCAGTCGAAGAGACCGTATGGGGTGCATTGAATATGAACAGCCCAGGGAAGGTTGTCAGACATTAACACGCCAGTCGAAGAGACCTTATGGGGTGCATTGAATATGAACAGCCCAGGGAAGGTTGTCAGACATTAACACGCCAGTCGAAGAGACCGTATGGGGTGCATTGAATATGAACAGACCAGGGAAGGTTGTCAGACATTAACACGCCAGTCGAAGAGACCGTATGGGGTGCATTGAATATGAACAGCCCAGGGTAGGTTGTCAGACATTAACAGTACACTATAGACTTGATGAGAGGCATGCGGCATATCTCCTATGTTATAAAACTACATTTAAAATTAACAAAAGAAATGTTTTAATTTATATTATACATGGTTTTAGAGCAGGCTTTTTTTTCGCCAAGATCCGCTCAAGGTCTGCTCAAGGTCCGCTCAAGATCCGCTCAAGGTCCGCTCAAGATCCGCTCAAGATCCGCTCAAGATCCGCTCAAGGTCCGCTCAAGGTCCGCTCAAGATCCGCTCAAGATCCGCTCAAGATCCGCTCAAGATCCGCTCAAGGTCCGCTCAAGATCCGCTCAAGGTCCGCTCAAGGTCCGCTCAAGGTCCGCTCAAGATCCGCTCAAGATCCGCTCAAGGTCCGCTCAAGGTCCGCTCAAGATCCGCGCAAGAGCCGCTCAAGATCCGCTCAAGATCCGCTCAAGGTCCGCTCAAGGTCCGCTCAAGGTCCGCTCAAGATCCGCTCAAGATCCGCTCAAGATCCGCTCAAGGTCCGCTCAAGATCCGCTCAAGGTCCGCTCAAGATCCGCTCAAGGTCCGCTCAAGATCCGCTCAAGGTCCGCTCAAGATCCGCTCAAGGTCCGCTCAAGATCCGCTCAAGGTCCGCTCAAGATCCGCTCAAGGTCCGCTCAAGATCCGCTCAAGGTCCGCTCAAGATCCGCTCAAGGTCCGCTCAAGATCCGCTCAAGGTCCGCTCAAGATCCGCTCAAGGTCCGCTCAAGATCCGCTCAAGGTCCGCTCAAGATCCGCTCAAGGTCCGCTCAAGATCCGCTCAAGGTCCGCTCAAGATCCGCTCAAGGTCCGCTCAAGATCCGCTCAAGGTCCGCTCAAGATCCGCTCAAGGTCCGCTCAAGATCCGCTCAAGGTCCGCTCAAGATCCGCTCAAGGTCCGCTCAAGATCCGCTCAAGGTCCGCTCAAGATCCGCTCAAGGTCCGCTCAAGATCCGCTCAAGGTCCGCTCAAGATCCGCTCAAGGTCCGCTCAAGATCCGCTCAAGGTCCGCTCAAGATCCGCTCAAGGTCCGCTCAAGATCCGCTCAAGGTCCGCTCAAGATCCGCTCAAGGTCCGCTCAAGATCCGCTCAAGGTCCGCTCAAGATCCGCTCAAGGTCCGCTCAAGATCCGCTCAAGGTCCGCTCAAGGTCCGCTCAAGGTCCGCTCAAGATCCGCTCAAGATGCGCTCAAGATCCGCTCAAGGTCCGCTCAAGATCCGCGCAAGAGCCGCTCAAGATCCGCGCAAGAGCCGCTCAAGATCCGCTCAAGATCCGCTCCTGAAGAAAAAAAAATAAAAATAAAACCGCCTCACTCCCAGCTCCGGCAAAATTGAAAAAGGAGGCGGGGTGGGGGGGTGGTCTTTTAGGGGGGGGGGGTTCTTAGTGTTTAAAGAGATGTGTTTGATACTGTCACTAACCCATTTTATGAACTTTGTCGTTGGACAGTTAGAACAGATTGACGCGTGGGGGAGGAGAGTGGACAAGCTGGTCACCTCAACGGCATGGCACAGAATGAAAGAAATCGCAGCTGAGGAAGGAATGATAGCATGCGGCTATGAGAGAGCATTTGGAGAATGGAGGTGTTTATTTTTTTACAATATTAAGAGTTGTCTTTTGTTCAACAACGAGATGTGTGTCAAACACTTTGTCAATTATCTCCACTTCACTTCTTTATGGGGTACGTTCACGAAGAAAAAAGAAATCTTCGGAAAGAAAAGAGCATGAGTTGGTGCATTTCCGCTATCATATCGTTTGTGGGTGTCATGGTTTGGCTAAGTGAACATGGATTGGATGACGTCACCATGAATTGAGATGAAAGAAACTATTCAGAGTAAAAGTATACATTTTATTTTAAAAGTATATTATAGGGTCCATTTTAATTAAGCCTGCTTACCTTCTTCTTCTTCTAAATATTAAGGGCCCACGATCAATTTATTGATCATTTTGGCTCCTATGCATATAGAGGGGATTTGCAATGTTTCTGTGCCTGGTGTTGATGAGGACATTTCCCTGATTTCCAGTGCCACTTTGTGAGGGAATCATGCAGTGGGAGGTTTAAAGGCTTGAGGCAATAGACACAATTGTGTCTAGTGTTGTCGCCTCAACTGTTCCCCTTGACAGCTTGTTCCAGTCCCTGATTGTCTTGGGCAGGAATGAGCAGCTCCTATACTGGCTTCTTGCTGGTATGAGTCTGAATTGCCTGTCATGGCCTCGTCGCTGTCTATGGGGGAGAGGGACGAGTTTCTGTTTAATACTGGAACAGTGGACCAGCCCATTGTTTATCTTGTACATCATGGAGAGCCTGGATTGTCGTCGTCGCTCCTCCAATGGTGACCCGCCTAGTGTTTCCAGCATGCTGCCAACACTATAGGTATTCATGTAGTGGTTCAAGACAAAGCGTGCTGCTCGTCGCTGGACTGCCTCCAACCTGTCAATGCTCTTCTGGCAAAATGGGTCCCAGACTGAAGATGCATAATCTAAAATCGGACGAACAAAGGCTTTATATGTTCTTTCTTTCACACAGGAGTCGCCAATCTTTAGATTACGCCTTAAGAATCCCAGAGTCTTGTTTGCTTGGTTACATACATTGTTAATATGCTCGTCCCAGCGGACCTCTCTTTGAATGGTAACACCTAGGTACTTCACGGAGGAAACTGGCTCAAGTATATGGCCGTGCAGTTCGTATTGGTAGTGTAGAGGAGTACAACTTCTAGAGATTGATAGTGTCTGGCACTTGGCAGGGTGAAATTCCATGTCCCAGCTCATCTCCCATTCAGCTAACAGATTTAGATTCTGTTGTAGCTGGTCTTGGTCAGATCTGTTGGCGATCGTCCTATACACTGCTGTGTCATCTGCGAACAGTCTCACTTGGGATGTCAGTTTCTCGGGTAGGTCATTAATGTATGCTAGGAACAAACAGGGGTCTAGCACTGATCCCTGGGGGACCCCTGACTTCACATCGACAAAGGAGGAGATTGTACCGTCCACCACTACTGCTTGGCGTCGGTGGCTGAGAAAGATAGAGATCCATGTTTTAGTGGTGCCTTGGATCCCATATCTCTGGAGTTTGTGTAGAAGCAAACTATGACTCACACGGTCAAATGCCTTTGCGAAGTCCATCACCAGCACGTCAGTCTGCTTGTGGTTCTCCAGATTGGTCATCAGGTCTTCTACAAATTCAAGGAGCTTGGTCTCACATGATCTGTTGACTCGGAAGCCATGTTGACAGTCACTGATTATGTTATGGCTTTCAAGATACTTCATGACTGTGCTTACGATTATATGCTCCATCGGACGATAGTTGGCAGGGTCGGAATGCTCCCCTTTCTTGTAGATTGGAGTGACATGCGCTGTTCTCCAGTCTGCTGGAACATTTTCTGTGCACAGCGACGATTGGAAGAGGATTGTCAGTGCAGGAGCGATTTCTTTGGCTAATTCTTTGAGCACTCGGGGTTTGATGTTGTCAGGACCACATGCTTTGTAGGGGTTAATGGTTTTGAGGAGGGCAAACACACCTTGTTCTGATATCTGGATATCTCCCATGACAGGGAAAGCTCTGCTAGCTCATCATTTTGGTCTTCAGAAGGAACTCAGCCTCCGAGTACTCTCTACCGTCACCAAAGACCAACTGAAACTGCTGATTGAGTATGTCAGCCTGTACTTTTGGGTCAGATGTCAAATGGCCATCCCACCTCAGGGGGGAAACTCCACCGTTTGAGGAATTTTGGTGCTTCACATAGCTCCAGAAGCGCTTGTTCTTGACATCTTTGGTCAGGGTGTCTTCCTCTGAGAAGATGCCGTTCATGTAGTTCCAATATGATCTGCGCAATGAGCGTTGTATGGTTCGGCGGAGCCTCAGTACCTCCTCTTTCAGTTCAATTGAGCCATTTTTCTTCATGCATTTGTTTTGGCGGTCTCTCCTGTGGATGAGCCTACGGATTTCAGCCGTGACCCATGGCTGATCTATCTTAGGTTTGGTGATCTTTTGTGGTATGCATTTTTTCACTGGAATCGAGTATAGAAAAACAAACAAACATGATTTTGGAACAACCCAAAATGGTAAAAAAAAAAGTACACGGCAACAACGGGCAAGCTACTCTGTTTTACAAAATCTTGGACGTACCCCATTGAATAATCAGTAAACTGCCAAACAATTGTACGATTTTGAAAGGATGTTATATTATCTTCTAATTCCAGTGCTTTTGTCGAATCCTGTCAACTTAAAATTTATCATCTAACTCACCAGTCTTAGTATAACAATCCCCGATCTTTGTTACTTTTTACATTCATAAAATATGCGCCATTTTAAGGAATTGGTTTTGAAGAAAAGTAACGCGCTGTGTTTGTTCTAGCCGACTGTACCAGATTTCCAAGTTCTACCTGTTTGAGCCGTCCGGTGGCCTGTACGGCTGCCCCCTGGCTATGACCAACGGAGCAGCTAAGACACTGGAGGTAATGATTTTGTTAACATTGCAGTAAATGTCTGTCATAGTATTTGATGGAGTGGGTCTAACCGGAACACGGGCGTGTGCTCTCTGCCATGAACTTTGGCCTTATAGCATGAACTTTGGCCTTATAGCATGAACTTTGGCCTTATAGCATGAACTTTGGCCTTATAGCATGAACTTTGGCCTTATAGCATGAACTTTGGCCTTATAGCATGAGCTTTGGCCTTATAGCATGAACTTTGGCCTTATAGCATGAACTTTGGCCTTATAGCATGAACTTTGGCCTTATAGCATGAACTTTGGCCTTATAGCATGAACTTTGGCCTTATAGCATGAACTTTGGCCTTATAGCATGAACTTTGGCCTTATAGCATGAACTTTGGCCTTATAGCATGAACTTTGGCCTTATAGCATGAACTTTGGCCTTATAGCATGAACTTTGGCCTTATAGCATGAATGGATCTACTGCATGAGCATTGTCCCTTACACCTTCAATGATCTCTGGCTTTAAAGTGCAAACTTTGGTCGTACAGAATTTATTTTTAAAAAAATACACAGTAGCATAGAATTCACGTGTTGACATGTTCTTCGGTCTGCCACCATGAACTTCGATCCGTCATCCATTACATTTGGTTTCTTACATGTAATCTTTTTCCCTCCAAGTGTAACTTTTGACTGACAGCATGGTGTTTAGTCTGTGAACGTATACTAAAGAAAGACTCTGATCCCATTCTTTACCTTGCTATTTTTTTCTTCTTCCTTTCCCCGTCTTTTTGTTTCATTGTTTTCGGCCAGCGACTTACTATCATTAAACTTGAGATGTCAAATTTATGTCACCATAGTTCAAGTGTTCTCATTGCTTTGAAACATTCGTCTTCAGATCTTCAGGGGCAAGCACTCGGGCGTTTACGAGAAGGCATTTTCACGTCTAACAAGCAGAGATCCCAGGACGTTCTGGACATCCGGACAATGGATGACTGAGAAACAAGGTGGCTCTGATGTCGGTAGGCGATGTGGTCTTATAAGCTATTTACAGAGGGTGATCACGAACTGTCAAGAGATTTGCTCTTCAAATCGACTGGTTGTGTCACAACCATTTCATACGTGCAGACATGGGCGCCCACAGAAAACTTTCTAGGGGGGGGGGGCAAAAAATCGATTAACTTTCCAGGGGGGGGGGGCTAACATTTTTTAGTAATGTTTTAATATAGTTTTAATTTACTGTAGGGTATTTGTATGGTGAACGAACGGACAGGACATCAGCTTAGTTACTTTCTTTTTATTTTTTCTTTACTTTAATAAATTTGTTTTTTTTTGTCTAAAATTTTTTTNGTACATTCAATTGATGAACTCACAAAGATCATTCAGTTTATGTACTTACTAAGAACATTCAATTTATGTACTCATTAAGTACATTCAATTGATGAACTCACAAAGATCATTCAGTTTATGTACTTACTAAGAACATTCAATTTATGTACTCATTAAGTACATTCAATTGATGAACTCACAAAGATCATTCAGTTTATGTACTTACTAAGAACATTCAATTTATGTACTCATTAAGTACATTCAATTGATGAACTCACAAAGATCATTCAGTTTATGTACTTACTAAGAACATTCAATTTATGTACTCATTAAGTACATTCAATTGATGAACTCACAAAGATCATTCAGTTTATGTACTTACTAAGAACATTCAATTTATGTACTCGCTAAGATTAACGGAATTACTCCACGGAAATTCGTTTTTTTTAATCACATGGACAATGGGAAGACCACCCTATATATTTCCTAAGTTTTATGCCATGAAAAAACCATTTCAGTGCCCTCCAACATTTATTTGACAGTGCTACCAAAGCTATTTGACAGTGCTCCCAAGGCTATTTGACAGTGCTCCCAAGGCTATTTGACAGTGCTACCAAAGCTATTTGACAGTGCTACCAAAGCTATTGAAGTTGTGACATACCTTTATTTTTATTTTAAAAAGTTCACAATAAATGGCATATGAATAGACAGATTAGTATTCAGACATTATCAGTGATACGTTAAGTTGTCAAGATGAGGGACTGTTTTAAAAAAAAAGGCAAAGTTCTAAAAGAAATATATATTAATTATAATTTTGTCTCTAAAAACCAAAATATATCTGGCTGAGATCCCGCCAGTGGCATATTGTGATATCTGGAAGAGATCCCATCGATGACATATGGTGATATCTGGCTGAGATCCACCAGTGGCATAAGGTGATATCTGGCTGAGATCCCACCAGTGGCATATGGTGACATCTGGCTGAGATCCCATCGGTTAAATATGGTGATATCTGGCTGAGATCCCACCAGTGGCATATGGTGATATCTGGCTGAGATCCCACTAGTGGAATATGGTGACATCTGGCTGAGATCCCATCGGTGCAATATGGTGATATGTGGCTGAGATCCCACCAGTGGCATATGGTGATATCTGGCTGAGATCCCACCGTGGCATATGGTGACATCTGGCTGAGATCCCATAGGTGCAATATGGTGATATGTGGCTGAGATCCCACCAGTGGCATATGGTGATATCTGGCTGAGATCCCACCAGTGGCATATGGTGATATCTGGCTGAGATTCTACCCGTGGCATATTGTGATAACCGGCTGAGATCCCACCAGTGGCATATGGTGATATCTGGCTGAGATTCTACCCGTGGCATATTGTGATAACCGGCTGAGATCCCACCAGTGGCATAAGGTGATATCTGGCTGAGATCCCACCAGGGGCATATGGTGATAAGATATGGACGGCCCCACATTGACGAGTATTTGTGTTGTAGTCAATTTTGAGAAACACTTTAAGTACCATACAAACATACAAGAGCGTTATTGTAATTTATGACATAAATTTGATTTCACGTTCTTTACAGCCGGTGGCACAGAAACGCTTGCTGTCGAACAGCAGGATGGAACCTACAAACTGTACGGGTACAAATGGTTTTCCTCAGCAACGGATGCTGACATGACCTTGACACTGGCAAGAGTTGTAGACAAGCATGGACGCGTTCAAGAGGTATGTGTGCTGCTGTCCTAGAACGTCAGTCTCTTGATAACTTGTGATTTTTTTTTTCAGTCACTTCAACTTGTTCAGTTCCTCTCTCTAAGTCAGTTGCTCCGTCTTGTTCATCTGCTCTGTCTTGTTCATCTGCTCTTTCTTTTTCACTTGCTCTGTCTTGTTCAGTTGCTCTGTCTTGTTCTCTGGCTCCGTCTTGTTCACTGGCTCTGTCTTGTTCATCTGCTCTGTCTTGTTCATCTGCTCTGTCTCTTGTTCAGTTCCTCTGTCTTGTTTAGTTGCTCTGTCTTGTTCACTGGCCCTGTCTTGTTCAGTTGCTCTGTCTTGTTCACTGGCTCTGTCTTGTTCACTGGCTCTGTCTTGTTCACTGGCTCTGTCTTGTTCACTGGCTCTGTCTTGTTCAATGGCTCTGTCTTGTTCACTGGCTCTGTCTTATTTAGTTTCTCTGTCTTTCCTATTAATGTGTGGGTTTTTTTTTTTTTGTTTGTTTTTTATTTTCTTGGCTTTGAAGGCGCTGGGGCCTCTATACCTTCACATGTAACAGACATACTTGGATTTTCTCATTGTCCAATGAGGTCTGTCAATATTATTTACTTCCTATTTTTTCACTGGCTCTGTCTTGTTCAATGGCTCTGTCTTGTTCACTGGCTCTGTCTTATTTAGTTTCTCTGTCTTTCCTATTAATGTGTGGGTTTTTTTTTTTTGGTTTGTTTTTTAGTTGCTTGGCTATGAAGGCGCTGGGGCCTCAATACCTTCACATGTAACAGACATACTTGGATTTGCTCATTGTCCAATGAGGTCTGTCAATATTATTTACTTCCTATTTTCGACTAATCAGATGTTATGCTGTACGCTTTTAGCTAACAGGGACGGGGCACTACTGAGCAGATTCTAAACCTCCGAAAAGAAAGTGAGAAATATGCTCAGCACCAACAAAAGCTATACCACGTCTTTGTGGACTTCAAGAAAGCATTTGACAGGGTTTGGCATGCTGCTTTATGGGCTACCATGAGGCACTACAACATCAACACAAACCTAACCAGAATGATATGCAACCTCTATGATAAGGTCACCAGTGCAGTCTTCCTCAACAACAACATCGGAGAATGGTTCAAGATCACGGTTGGAGTTCGACAAGGCTGCCTGCTCTCCCCAACCCTATTCAACATCTTACTAGAGAGAATTATGTTAGATGCTCTGGAAGCGCATGAAGGGACAGTCAGCATTGGTGGCAGAACAATCACCAACCTACGCTTTGTGGACGACATAGACGTGCTGGCTGGGAACGAAGAAGAGCTAGCCGACCTGGTAAAGCGTCTCGACAAGACCTCGTCGTCCTACGGCATGCTAATCAGTGCCGAAAAGACAAAACTGATGACAAATAATACCACAGGCATCACCACTGAAATTAAGGTCGGAGAGGAGAGACTAAAGACTGTAGGCCACGTCAAATACCTAGGAGCAATAGTCTCAGAAGAAGGCTCCAAGCCCGAACTGATGTCCAGGATTGCGCAGACTACAACAGCACTAAAAAAGCTCAAGAAAATATGGAATGACAAAAATATTGCCCCCAGCACCAAAATCAGGCTGATGCGCTCATTAGTCCTCTCCATTTTCCTGTATGCTTGCGAGTCCTGGACATTAACAGCCGATCTTGAAAGGAAAAAAAAGGCGATGGAGATGAGATGCTTCAGAAGCATTTTGGTATCTGCTATAGGGACCATATCTTCAATGTTAAAGTGAAAGAAAGGGTTCGTCAGGCAATTGGGGAGTACGATGACCTACTGCAAACTGCAATGGTACGGCCACGTAACAAGGAAACAAGGGCTTGCCAAAGAAATATTGCAGGGCACCACAAGAGGAGGGAGAAGAAGAGGAAGACAAAGAAAAAGATGGGAGGATAACATCAAAGAGTGGACAGGACTAACAATGGGCGATGCTGTGCGTAGTGCAGAAGAGAGAGACGAATGGAGGAGGATGGTTCACATGTCATCTGTGGCGCCCCAACGGTTCAAGGACTAAGGGACATGATGATGATGATGAGAATACATTTCCTTGTTTTTCGTTCTTTGTTTTCGACGGTGACTTGCCAGTCCTCTTTTGCACGTCCTGAATAAAGCATCATGTTACCAGTGGCTTTGTTTATATTTCAGGGTACCAAGGGCTTGTCCCTTTTTTACTTGGAAGTCAGAGACGAACATGGGACCATGAACAACATCCAGATGTTGAAACTGAAAAACAAACTTGGTACAAAACAGCTGCCAACAGCTGAGCTGTTGATTGACGGGGCAACAGCACAGAAGGTACCATAAAATCAGACCTTTCAACTTTTCTTATTTAAAGCTCGTATTTAATTCCTCGGGGTATTGATTTATTTTAAACAGTGCATGACGCATTTGGCCAACTTTGCATTGCTCCAGGGCAGGGGCGGCAACCTGTGTTGTGTGAGGAGAATCATATGATTAGTACATCCACACAAAAATATATATTTTGGGTTATTTTAAAAATACTTTATGTTAACTTCACTTTTGTTGGTGGCTGGCTAAATCTTGGAACAACAGAGGCCCTTTTCAGATTGACCAACAATGAAACAATCCCTCTAAAAAAAGTTGTTCATATAAATCTTTTATAAAAATCTAATGTCGAACAAGGGGGTGGGGGGATGAAAATTTGAAGAAAAAAAATGCTTTCATGTAACGCTCTTTATAAGAATCCCAGTTAGTGTCTCCCCCCCCCCCCCCGGGGCCGGGCCCCCAAAAGCAATTTTTTTACATCCCCCTTAAATCTTTTATAAAAATCTAATGTCGAACAAGGGGGTGGGGGGATGAAAATTTGAAGAAAAAAAATGCTTTCATGTAACGCTCTTTATAAGAATCCCAGTTAGTGTCTCCCCCCCCCCCGGGGCCGGGCTCCCAAAAGCAATTTTTTTACATGCCCCTGAACTCTTTAATATGGTAACGACCCACCCGCTGTTACGGCACATATTTTTGTACTATTTCAGAAAAGAAAAAGAAAAAAATTAGGCACTTAACACACTTGCGATGTTTAACAAAACATGATAATCTCGTTTAGCGCAGTTTTCAGGATTTTTATTTCCCGAAATCAGTGCCATCAAATTCCCCTTCCACTTGACCAACAGGATAAGCTGATTTTTTGGTGGTTGGGGCTGAAAATTTGAAAGAATGTGAAGGCATTGGAAACGCGTCTATGGGCCAAGCTTCAGCTCAATAGGTTGACGGGAGGTGGGTCGATTGAGCTGTCCCATGATTTTGCCACACAGCCAGATAAACAGAAAGAAACACATAGACAAAAGCTTAGTAAAAAGAAAGGATTTTAAAAAAAAATATCTCTTAGAAACTAAAAGAGGGTTACCTCTCTTTCTATGTATCTCCGTCTCGTGCCTCATTTCTTTCTCTCACTCACTTTATTTCACTCACTTTATGATTTATCAAAGTCTCTATCTCTCCCCCTGTCTCTTTTTTTTTTCTCTCTCTTTGTTGCGTTTTCTTTCGAACACTGTCACAATCTTGCTTTTCTCTCTTTCCCTATACATTTCATTTCACTCCTACCCCCCCCCCCCCCCCCCCAACTTCCTTGTACACATGATTACGTCATGAAAACATCTGTAAATAAATACTATTTTAATGCTCTCTTAATAGTTATCAGATTATTTATGCAGCACAGGTACATAAAGACACGCATGAATGAGTTGCTACATGACATAATTAACTTTTCATCACACCTGCGGCTTCATGTGTCTTCAACAAACAATAACTTATCACACCCACGGCTTGATGTGTGTTCAACAAACAATAACTTATCACACCCACGGCTTGATGTGTGTTCAACAAACAATAACTTATCACACCCGTGGCTTGATGTGTGTTCAACAAACAATAACTTATCACACCCGTGGCTTGATGTGTGTTCAACAAACAATAACTTATCACACCCGTGGCTTGATGTGTGTTCAACAAACAATAACTTATCAACCCGCGGCTTGATGTGTGTTCAACAAACAATAACTTATCAACCCGTGGCTTGATGTGTGTTCAACAAACAATAACTTATCAACCCGCGGCTTGGTGTGTGTTCAACAAACAATAACTTATCAACCCGCGGCTTGATGTGTGTTCAACATACAATCCCACACTTGCACCTACCACTTTTTATGATTGCCTTGTACAAAATGCTCTTTATAATTTAGGGAAACCTTGTTGTCCAGACACTGAACTCGCTGTTTGTTACCTTTAGATATCAGACGACGGGAGAGGTGTGTGGTCCATGAGCAGCATGCTGACCATCACAAGGATGCACACGGCCATGGGGGCTGCCTCGGCCATGAGAAGGTCAACATCTTATTCTTAAAAAGCCATTTGATAACATTTGGGCGTGAAAGATGTTTGCTTGATGTTGAATTAATTTTTTTGTTCGATGGCTGCGACTATTCGTACCCGGGTACCAGAAGTGAGAGGTTGGGATTAAAAAAAACTATTTAAAATATTATTTTTGGGTTTATAAGACAAAATGAGGTATCAAATGAAAAGTAATTTAATGGACTATATGTTTGTAAACTTACTTCTTCAGTTTAACTAAAATAAACTACCAAAAATGACTTCCGAATAGCTTGAGTCTAATGGTACCCGGGAGCGAATGGCGGCGCTGCGTGTCTGATGGGTCCATTTTGAGATCACCAAATTGGGGTTAGCCGATTCACTAGCTATCCAATCAATCTTTAAAAATGCATGTTATTTTCATTTCAAAGTATGAATATTGTGAACTTACTTTTTGAAACATATATTCCAACCCACAGGATGGTCAGTCTGGCCAGGGACTACGCCACCAGAAGGAAAGCTTTTGGGAAAGTTCTCCACAAGCATTCACTGCACGTGCACACTTTGGCCAAGATGGAGGTCGAGACGCGGGCGGCAACCATTTTCGTCCTTGAAGTCGCACGTCTGCTGGGCAGACAGGAAGTTGCCACAGAAGGGAACGAACTCAAGGCAGAGGCAGATGTCCTTAGGCTTGTCGTGCCGCTAGCGAAGCTTTATGTTTCCAAACAGGTACATGTTAAGCAGGGGTGGCCTTGGAAATCTTGGCGCCCGAGGCAGTTCTAAATTAGGGCTCCACTTCCTCCTACAAAATTTCAGGTTGATATTAACTGTTTTCACAAAGTTATTCTTTTACCTTTGTTGTTATACAAGTTCCACTCAGGATTTGAAGTTTGCATACATTAAATATTTCCTTTCTTTTACAAAAAGTTCTTTGCATCTTGTTTTTTCCCCATTCAGTCGGTAGCTGTGGCATCCGAGGGTCTGGAATGTTTTGGTGGCCAGGGATACATAGAGGATACCGACTTGCCACGAATTCTCAGGGATACCCAGGTAGGCCAGAGAGTAATTATTCTGACATGCGTTTGCGATGGCTCAGGTAGTAATTGTAGCATGCGTTCCGGTGGGTCAAAGAGTAATTGTAACATGCCTTCCGATGGGTCACAGAGTCATTGTAACATGCCTTCCGATGGGTCAGAGAGTAATTGTGACTTGCTTCCAAGGTGCTGAGTATATTCCCTGGGTATATATTATTTTTTTACAAAGTTAAATACAACGAAAAAATGTCTCCTGTGACACATTATCGAGAGGAGCAAAAGGTCAACAGGGCGAGGGTGTGGATTGTGCAAAATACGTTAACGGTGGCGCAGGCCTGCATCTTATTTTGAAATCTACTATTTTGAGACAATGTTGGAAGAGGAAAGAATTTATTTCTTGAAAGAAGTATTTTTTTTTTTTTTTAAATTTTTTTTTTTTTTGGGGGGGGGGGTGTAAAAGAAAATATGAAAAAGAAATATGACACACAAAGGGGTTAAGATCCAGTGATGTAGACTGCAAATTCCACCCTGTGCTTCCTTCACCAATCGTATTCTGACGTTGGTTAACTTGCCTACCAACTAAATTAGCCACATTTCTTTCAATACATAATGCGTTACTATTTTTGTTCCTTTATTGGAATTTGTCGTAGTATTTATTCACTTGATTACAAAAAACCTTCCTTTTTGTGTGAGCAGGTCAATGCCATCTGGGAAGGGACTACCAACATCCTGTCACTGGACGTCCTGCGGGCCATCACCAAGTCTTCCGGTTCCGTCCTTGACCACTACCGTGACGACGTTCTGCAGCGTGTCAGCCCAGCGACGTCTCACAGTGAGCTGGGAGTGGCGGCCAATGCCGTGGAGTCGGCCGTTAACAAAGTGCTGAGTTATGCTGTCAAACTACCGGCTCGTTGCACGGAGATAAGCGCCAGGGAGTTCGCTTACAGCTTGGCCAGGATTTACATGGGTAGGTGGCTCTGTTGTGAGCTTGGCCAGGATTTACATGGGTAGGTGGCTCTGTTGTGAGCTTGGCCACGATTTACATGGGTAGGTGGCTCTGTTGTGAGCTTGGCCAGGATTTACATGGGTAGGTGGCTCTGTTATCTTAGCCAGGATTTACATGGGTAGGTGGCTCTGTTGTTATCTTGGCCAGGATTTACATGGGTAGGTGGCTCTGTTATCTTGGCCAGGATTTACATGGGTAGGTGGCTCTGTTGTTATCTTGGCCAGGATTTACATGGGTAGGTGGCTCTGTTGTTATCTTGGCCAGGATTTACATGGGTAGGTGGCTCTGTTATCTTGGCCAGGATTTACCTGGGTCGGTGGCTCTGTTGTTATCTTGGCCAGGATTTACATGGGTCGGTGGCTCTGTTGTTATCTTGGCCAGGATTTACATGGGTAGGTGGCTCTGTTATCTTGGCCAGGATTTACCTGGGTCGGTGGCTCTGTTGTTATCTTGGCCAGGATTTACATGGGTCGGTGGCTCTGTTGTTATCTTGGCCAGGATTTACATGGGTAGGTGGCTCTGTTATCTTGGCCAGGATTTACCTGGGTCGGTGGCTCTGTTGTTATCTTGGCCAGGATTTACATGGGTCGGTGGCTCTGTTGTTATCTTGGCCAGGATTTACATGGGTAGGTGGCTCTGTTATCTTGGCCAGGATTTACCTGGGTCGGTGGCTCTGTTGTTATCTTGGCCAGGATTTACATGGGTCGGTGGCTCTGTTGTGAGCTTGGCCAGGATTTACATGGGTCGGTGACTATGTTGTTAGCTTGACGAGCTTTTAATTATATAAAAACTTCCCCATAGAAAAATCGTATAGAAACATATATTAATCGCACTTTATAGACACATTATAAAGAAACATTATATTTATCGTACCCTATAGACACATCATAAAGAAACGTATATTAATCGTACTAAAAAGACACATCCTATGTATTCATAAAAAGTTGAACATACAAAGAATATCGATTAAAAAAAATTGTTTGAGTTTTAAATGAGATCATTGTCGTTTATAGTAGTATGGTATCTCAATTATTTTTCCCTTCTAAAAATCAATTTTAGTAATTCTGATTTTTTTTTTTTTTTGTTATTTTAAAAATTTATATTGAATTTTTATTTTTTGTTTGTTTTTTTATTTATTTGTTTTATATTGTTTGATTAGATTTATATTTTTTTATTAGATTTATATTCATTTATTAGATTTTTTTTTATTGATTATCGCTCTTTCGTTCTATCATTGTCTTTTATAGTAGTATGGTATCTCAATTATTTTTCTCTTTTAAAAATCAATTTTAGTAATTCTGATTTTTTTTTTTTTTTGTTATTTTAAAAATTTATATTGAATTTTTATATTTTGATTGATTATTTATTGATTTGATTTATATTGATTGATTAGATTTATATTTATTGATTAGATTTATATTCATTGATTAGATTTATATTCATTGATTAGATTTATATTTATTGATTAGATTTATATTTATTGATTAGATTTATATTTATTGATTAGATTTATAATCATTGATTAGATTTATATTTATTGATTAGATTTATATTTATTGATTAGATTTATATTTATTGATTAGATTTATATTTATTGATTAGATTTATATTTGTTTTCTCTAAGGAAGTATTTTAAACCCCCGGAAACTAAAAAAAAACGGGGGTGGGGGGGCGGAGGGTGTAGTATGAAGTACTATGCAACCAGTCTATAGATGTACTATGTAACCAGTCTATAGATGTACTATGCAATCAGTCTATAGATGTACTATGTAACCAGTCTATAGATGTACTATGCAACCAGTCTATAGATGTACTATGTAACCAGTCTATAGATGTACTATGCAACCAGTCTATAGATGTACTATGCAACCAGTCTATAGATGTACTATGCAACCAGTCTATAGATGTACTATGCAACCAGTCTATAGATGTACTATGCAACCAGTCTATAGATGTACTATGTAACCAGTCTATAGATGTACTATGCAACCAGTCTATAGATGTACTATGCAACCAGTCTATAGATGTACTATGCAACCAGTCTATAGATGATGATACGTTGGTCAGATATCTACATGATACGTTGGTCAGATATCTAGTACTATGCAACCAGTCTATAGATGTACTATGCAACCAGTCTATAGATGTACTATGCAACCAGTCTATAGATGTACTATGCAACCAGTCTATAGATGTACTATGCAACCAGTCTATAGATGTACTATGCAACCAGTCTATAGATTCGGTCTGGGCAGGAGATAGTTTTCGTCCTTTTTTGAAGACAGGCGTGTGTACTGTGTTGTCATATGCACGTTTACCTGTCGTCCCCCTTTAGGTGCTCTCCTGATTGAACACGCCAACCATAAAGACGCTTCACCCACAGATGTGTACACGGCCAACAGGTGGGTTTTAACAGGTGGGTTAGTTGACGTAGTGGGTTCAGAGACCGACAGACATCAGGGCCGACAGCTACGCCACTGATCTCTCTCTATAGCCTTGTGGAATAGTGACATAACATTTCTGTAATAACCAGGGAAAGAAGCATTGTGGGATTAGACTAAGCAGGGTTAGGCCAGCGGTTCTTTAACCTGTGGGTCACGACCCGTTGGGGGGGGGGGGTCGAAAGACCCTTTCACAGGGGTCGTCTAAGACCATCGGAAAACACATATCCTCCACAGTTTTGGAGGAAGCAACGAAAATAATTTTGTGGTTGGGGGTCACCACAACTTGAGGAACTGTATTAAAGAGTCGCAGCATTAGGAAGGTTGAGAACCACTGGGTTAGGCAGAGGTGGCGGTCTACCCCGGGAGGGCGGGCGGGGGGTGCACTTTTTTTCCTTTATTACGAGTGGTGGCATTTTACCAATTGAGGATTTTTGTTTGTTGTGCGCCAAAATCTTGGCCCGCTCCGGCCAGCATTAGCCCACTACACCACTGATAAGAGTGGAATAAGGCCCTTAATGGCAGTACGTCATTTAAAGTGGAGTTGGCGGTATGTCATTTATAGTGGAGTTGGCAGTTTGTCAGTTATTGTAGGAGTTGGCGGTCTGTCACTTATAGTAGGAGATGGTAGTCTGCCAGTTATAGTAGGAGATGGCAGTCTGTCAGTTATAGTAGGAGATGGCAGTCTGTCAGTTATATTAGGGATTCTTAACATTATTTTAAAATTTGCATGTTTCTAGTTATGACAACATGTGTTTTTTTTTTGGTCATAGATGGTGTGAGCAAGACCTGACCCCACTCATAACGCATGGGGAACATAAGAACTTCACCTCTAAAGCCGAGGAACTGAACACTGCGCTGGTCTTTGATGGATACTTACATCCCAGCCGACTGTAACAAGGCACCAACCCTGGGATACTGGCTGAATGGCCGAACAAAATGGGTTGTTGAAACTAGTGACGCTTTGTTTTATCCAGGGGCAGAAACTCCTTCAAAACAAATACAATACAAGGAAGCTTGTAGTTTACAACACCTAGATGGTGCAAGATACGCTTGGCTGGAGGGGGGGGGGTGGGCGGGTGGGGGGAGGGGGGCGTATGATGAAACAGACATATGGACATCCTACAAGCGTTGTCGTAGGATAAAAAGGGGGACCTACCCCGTGCTGCCCTTTATTCTTATATAGAGGGCGGCATTTTTGGCAAACTGCAGAGGTTTTATCGTGGAAGGAAGGGGGGGGGGGACCCAAAATCTTGGTCCCAAGTGGCACTTACCCTAGCTACGCCACGGTCAACAGTAAAAATTTAAACTTAANAAGCGTTGTCGTAGGATAAAAAGGGGGACCTACCCCGTGCTGCCCTTTATTCTTATATAGAGGGCGGCATTTTTGGCAAACTGCAGAGGTTTTATCGTGGAAGGAAGGGGGGGGGGGGACCCAAAATCTTGGTCCCAAGTGGCACTTACCCTAGCTACGCCACTGTCTACAGTATAAAGTTAAACTTAAACCATTCATAAACCCCCGACGATGGTCAGCAGTAGATCGAAAGTGGGCAAAGACAGGATAGAAATGATTTGTTTCAGTGTGTGCAGTTGTAAGGATTGATATTTCATTTTAAGTTTATTTATATAAATCCCGGTGCACAATGATATCCTAAGAAAATGTAGTTTTTGGGTTGTGAATTTCTAAATTAACCCTTATGTTATACTAAATATTACACGCACACACACATATATTGCAAAGTTTTTATGAATAAAATCATATTTAATTGGCAATGCTCTTGTCCAGAGCTCACATTTGAACCTGATACTCGTTATGTAATAAAGAAAATGAAGAATGATAATAGAATGTTTCCAGAATGTTACTTTATCAGAGTTTGAGTATTGCTAATGTTGCGTTGGTTCCCCCCCCCCCTCTTTTTTTTTCTTTTCATTTTTTGGAATTTAAACAACATTTAAGCCATAGGAATGCTGCGGCAGTCGCTAACTGGGAACCTGCCGTGACATCAAATATATGAAACGTGACCAAATGGAACCATGCCGTGACATAAAAAAACTAGCATATATGACCCGATGCTACCAGGATAATAATGGCAGGCATTTTGTGATATTTTCTACCCGCTCATCAGAATTTCTTTTTTTATACAAAAAAAAAAAAAATGATGTTCACGTTTCTAACATCATTTAGTTTTTAGAAATATTTTTCTGCTATATAATATCCGCCTACCCTCCCCCCCCCCTTTTTTTTTTCTCTCCACGCCCCTGAACTATATTTTTTTGCCTCTAAAAATGGTAAAACACGACTTTAAATTTACAACCAAAAAATCTATGTACAATTTTAAATATATTTTATCTTAGCGGAATTTGCTTTACTGATGTATTCCTTAAAAATTTAACCAAACTTTTGCCTTGTTCTCTTCTAATACTAAATTAATGGAAACTCGTAAAAGAAAGAATTCTTTTATCTAAAGAAGAATCTCTTAGCCGTTTTTTCCACGCCTGTAACAGCCTTGAGTGTTAAAAAAAAAAAAAAAAAAAAAAAAAAAAGAAATGTAAAAAAAAACAAAAAAAAAAAAACAACCAATTTAAATTTCTAAAATTTAAAAAAAAAATATATTTTCATTTTTTTTTTTTTTTTTTGGAAAGAAAATTTTCAGCCATCTTTGTTCACGCGCGTGAACTGCAACGGAAAGGAAAATGTGGCTCTATTTGAAGATGACATTTTCACGTGTTTAAAAGTATTGGGTTTTGGTTTTTTTTTTTATTTGAGGTGTGCGTAAACTTATGTTAATGTACCCATGTTTTTTTTTTTTCAAAGCAATTGAACTATATTTTCTAAATTGGTAAATGTATATTCATTTGTAAAAAAAAAATCATGTAACACCTCTGTTTAACGAACGTCATATCATTGTAGGCCTATTTAAAGATGTTGTCGTTGTCATCCACGTACAAATGTACACACCTTATTCCATTCGCCGATAAATGTACCAAAGAATGTTAGATAGTTCAAATTCATTCCTTTATTCTGAGACATCTTTTGTGCTGCCTGTGGCAAAATGACCCCCCCCACACA
>CAXITT010000183.1:1104564-1176457 GCA_964033795.1 Lymnaea stagnalis | reverse complement strand
AGGGGGGGGGGGCAATTAAACCATTTCATGTGATCACGTGGTGCCGAGGGGGGGGGGAGATTTTATAAAAAATAATACTAATAAAAGCTAAAGGAAGCACTGTGTGATAGATCCAACCACTTTTTTGTTTTTAACCAGTGCAGGCGTTTGCCTGAGACCAACAAAATGATCAAGTGACAAATTATGTCACACAAGACAACAGTAGTAAATGGTACTTCAGTAAATGCAACAACACATTTTTTCATACTGAATTAAAGGTTCTTAAGCCACATAAATATGTCATGAACAAAAAAACATTTAACAAAAAATACAAAGGTTTCAGTCAGCTTTGAAAAATTCAAAGCAAAAAAAAAAAATGCATCCCACTTTTACATTCCATCCAACCTTTACAGGCCATTACTTCCAACCTATACAGGCCATTACTTCCAACCCATACAGGCCATTACTTCCAACCTTTACAGGCCATTACTTTCAACCTATACAGGCCATTACTTCCAACCTTTACAGGCCATTACTTCCAACCTTTACAGGCCATTACTTCCAACCTTTACAGGCCATTACTTCCAACCTATGCAGGCCATTACTTCCAACCTATACAGGCCATTGCTTCCAACCTAATTTACAGGCCATTACTTCCAACCTTTACAGGCCATTACTTCCAACCTTTACAGGCCATTACTTCCAACCTATACAGGCCATTACTTCCAACCTTTACAGGCCATTACTTCCAACCTATACAGGCCATTACTTCCAACCTATACAGGCCATTACTTCCAACCTTTACAGGCCATTACTTCCAACCTATGCAGGCCATTACTTCCAACCTATACAGGCCATTACTTCCAACCTTTACAGGCCATTACTTCCAACTTATGCAGGCCATTACTTCCAACCTATACAGGCCATTACTTCCAACCTATACAGGCCATTACTTCCAACCTATACAGGCCATTACTTCCAACCTTTACAGGCCATTACTTCCAACCTATACAGATTATTACTTCCAACCTATACAGGCCATTACTTCCAACCTATACAGGCTAACAATCAGAGTTACCTACAGCAATGGTTATGGATGTTTACAAAGGTTATATTTTGCAAGTTTTGGTATAAATTTAACTTGTTGCACTATCAAGGCTCCACAATTTATTATTATTTATTTGAGATTTGGGGCCCTATATGAGCAATATGGTGGCCAGATCTTTCACATGTATACAGTTACACTAAGTTACAGATATACAAAGATACACTAGCAGATACAAGCAGGGCACCCTACATGAAATGCACTAGCAGATAGAAGCAGGGCCCCCTTACATGAAATGCACTAGCAGATACAAGCAGGGCCCCCTTCATGAAATGCACTAGCAGATACAAGCAGGGCCCCCTACATGAACTATTTAATTTTAAGGAAATTTACATATTTCTAAAATACCGACCCGCCTCCATTTTTTTTTTGGCCATTTATTGGTGAGGCCTTTTTCAAAGTTCATTTGTGTTAACTTCTCAGTGGGTTTTTTTTCTTCCTTTTCTGATTTCAACAGATTACAAAATAATTTAAATCAAGATTAAATAAGGATGCCTGGACTAGAATACTATTCCATGCACATCAATATTCAAACTGAGCACACCCAAACATACTTGACATGTGAAACATCAATATTCAAACTGAGCACACCCAAACATACTTGACATGTGAAACATCAATATTCAAACTGAACACACCCAAAAATATTTGACATGTGAAACATATATATTCAAATTGGACACACTAAAACACAATTGACATGTGAAACATATACATTCAAATTGGACACACTAAAACACACTTGACATGTGAAACATATATATTCAAATTGGACACACTCAAACACACTTGACATGTGAAACATATATTCAAATTGGACACACTCAAACACACTTGACATGTGAAACATCAATTATACTATTGTTACATATTTACATATGACCTGACATAAAATGTGGGTGAATCATCATAGGAAATGAGGGTTTCATATGCAAACAATAAAATGACAAAAGTTGAATGGAAAATTTATCTTGCTTCACACATGCTCTCATGATCATTGTAAACTTCTCCCAACTTTTTTGGCTTTACTCTGAATTTATGCTTTCCTTCAACAAAGGTCTCATAGGCTTGAAGCATCTGTTGAAATTTTTAAAAATTTGTAGATAGCTGTCCACTATATGCTAAAATATACAAGGAGTATCACAGGCCTAGGGTTAAAATAGTATGTCTTACCAGGGCATCAGACCAATGATGTAAAAACAGTTTATAAAGCACTAGGACAGTGGGTTGAAACCTGTGGCTCTGGAGATGGTGGGTTTTTGAAGGAATAGATGAGACTCCTTATTTCTACTACTGGTACTTGATAAATGACTTTTAGACAATATCCCCCCCCCACCCCCACCCCACCCTCACCCAGACAGTCTACCAAAATAATTTCTAACAGATATGATGCATAAAAATGGCTCCTCACTTAAAAAGGTTGCTGGGGCCTGTATTAAGGCAACACAGTGATGGTGTTCAACTAGTGAGTCATACCAGGAGCACACTGTGATGATGTTAAATATTAGGTCATATAGCCATTGTGTCATTGTCATTTAAAAAAGGAACCATGATAACAGTGACTGAACTTACCTGAAAGGCACACCTCTTGGCAGGCATCCTCCCAATCATGGTCCCTAAGCCAGGGACAAGGACACGTTTAATGGCCTTAAAAGGCTTTAACTTCTTTTTGTTATTGTTGTGGTTCTCAACTGTTGAGGAAACAATCATCAATAATGAAACAATCATCCATTAGGAAACAAATCATCATAAACCAATCATCAAGTAGGAAATAATCAATTAGTAGACAAGCATCAATAGGGAAACAATCATCAATTGGGAAACAATCATCAGTCAGGAGAAAATCATCAATAAGAAAATAAACATCAGTCAATTTGGAAACAATCATCAGTTAGGAATCAATAGTATTTGGGCGTAATGTGAATCATAATCACTTATAATTGTTTACATAACTTTTGCACAGCATAGTTTGGCAAAGCGTCCTGTAAACACAAAAAACAATTCATCAAGAATATATTTATCAGCTCAACAGATTATTCAAGCCGATTAAATTAGCTATGGCAATTTTAAACAATAAAATCAAAATAATCATTTATATATATATATTGCGAAGCATTATCGCCGTCTACCACTTCTTAGCCTTGTCTTTTGTATTTAGAGCATGCGGTAACACAATATTCCATTTTCATAACAGATTTTTGAGGAAATAAAATACTGCACCATAAAAGAATAATCTCCAATCCTAAGACCTTATAAAAATTCACTTGCCAATAGAACTACTTTTTCTAAAACTTATGATGTGCACATACCAGCTAGAAGGACTGCTCTAAATGCCAAGTATGCATTCACAGTTTCGGACACATCATTTGGTACCCTCATAGTTGGTGCTGCGATGAGGTACTCGATGGTCTCCCCATGGTTGAACTGACACCAGTCCACACTTGGGTCTCTGCCTGCACTGTCATAAGCTGGAATGATTACGGCTTGGCCCTGTGGTAGAGTATGGTCATCCCAATGTAAAAAAAAAAGTGGATGGATAAATATAAGGGTTAAGCTAAGATAAAATCTACTCTATTGCAATACAAACTTTCCTAACAAAAGTCAATTATCAAGTAATAATATTTTAATTACCAAAATAACTATAATAAAAACGGCTGGCTAAATAGCATTATTCAGAGCTAAGAACAATCACTACTCACCTAACATGACATAAAAAATTATTTTATTTATGAGAGCCTTAATTTAGTTTTATTATCTTACCACAGGCAGCTCTCCATGATATTCTTCTTGGAGAAGTTTCTGCAAACGGTTTTGCCTGAAATGGGGGGGGGGGGGGGGGGATTTGTTTTTCATTTTCAGAATTTTTTAAAATCTGACATAATAACCTTAATTTATTAAATCTGGAAAAAGGAGAATATTGTTTATGCAAATCATATGACTGCGATAAGTTTAAAAATGCTTGCCAGAATTATGTGTAAATAATATATTTGTAATAAAATTTAGCTAAGTGTCTACCACAATAATAAGTCTGTATTGAGACACTCAGCGATAAACATTCAATCATCTATGTGCTGTCTGAACCCCATGTCAGAATACATTCCAAGTTAACTTACAACTGCCATCCAAAATGTTTACTGTAAGCCATGTCTATGCCACCATCCATGAAACCGAAACTGTTGGCTGGAGAAACCTTAACAGAAAATCAAACTACATTTTAACTCTTCTAGTTTCTGCCCACATGAGTCCATGTTAATAGTTCAATTATCTCTGCTTTCATGTTAGTAAAAAGCTAAACAATTTTAACACTATTGACAGGAGACAAAATTATCAATAAACTCTTTTGTTAAACTCTTTACATAAACTTACACTTGTTTAAATTCATTTATTTAAAATGTAATTAGATTAGAGAAAGCACTATCATTTCTTTTTTTTTTTAAAGTATAAATCAATAAAACTTGCAGTATTAAAATAATAATCATACTTATCAAAGTATATGCCATGAGGAAAGAACATAGCAAATACTCACAATGGCATCAGCTCCGGGTGCACCTTTGAAAATATCTCCTTGTGAAACCTTGACAGTTAAAAAACATCTTCATGGTTAAAACAGAGACTACACTGTTAACAAGATTGTGAGCTTTAACTAAGGGCATGCAAACCATGGGTCCATGCCATGAATATCAAGCATGGAATGATCAAGACTCTCTGCTGTACCCTAAACTCAAGGTTTACATTTCATATATAAATATTCTATTCCTTCACTGCACTGTCAATTTTAACTGAAGAAGGAATAAAAGAAAGTTCTCTAATTTTATTGTACATTGGCCAAATATTATGACAATAAGACTAGGCACAGTAATGTTTAGGGAAAACTTGAAGAAAAATTGGCTCATAGATTTTTAAAAAATACAAATTTAAATTTCAGAATTATTTTTTCAACTTTTCAGATGATTAAAATTTCAAAGGTAAACTGTAAAAGTCAGATATAATTATAATCAGAGGCTGATTTTCTTTAAATATCCATGCTATCAGAGCAATCTTCAGGAACATTTCTTCACTAAATTTTACATTCTTTCAACATTACCATTTAACTACAATTATCGCTCTTACAATATTCTTTGATTTTTACCACAAAAGTCTCATTTTCTTATTATTTTAAAAAGGTTCACCCAAAAATGTTTGAAATATGAGAAAATTAAGTACCGGTATCAAAGAGTTGGGTATTTTTGCATTCACACTTAATTTTTCTCACTCCAGAGCTAAATAAATGAACGGAATAACACTGTGTACATTCCCAAATGGAGACATGAAATTAAAAACTTATCAGATATTGTAACCACCAAATACTTTCAAATAGCAAATGGAGATCAACAATATGACAACATTGTGGTGGGAAAAAACTTTTTTTTTTTTGGCTCAATGAAGAACAAAGAATAGAGTATAATTATATAATTCTTCAAGTTAGCAATCCAGAGAATCCCTTTTTTGTAGCAAACTGGCTGTTGATTTAAGGAATTTGGTTTTAAACAGTTATCAGTTGTTTTTTTAAATTTCAAAATACATTTATTGCAAATGTTCCACATAAAAAGGTCAAAAGATCTTAAATAAAAGTTGAAATCTATTTTTTATACTGAGAAAGCACCTCTCATTTTGATATATTTTACTACCAGACTTGATATATTTTATTACCGGTAACCAGACAGACAATAATGTGATGCAAACTTGTTAATTAATATCTATAGAAGAATACACAATTGTTATAACTGTAAAATTTTGTCTTAGTTAAAATATGTATTGAGTTATGTACTGAAGATAAATATGTACAATGTTCCGGGTAATAAAAAAAACACAAAAAAAACACAAATACACATGGAAATTACATAAATTAATAAACATAACCATTTTCTGCATGTCCAATGAATTCTCTTGATAAAACTCTGTTATTGCTGATTCCACAGATTTACTGCCATATGCCGATAGAGACAAAATTACACCTAACACTGTTTTTTAACAACCTGGATATGGCCATAACTTTGCGTTTAAGATCAACATTTTTGCCACTGACATATTAGTGCTCTCATCTACTGTTAACTGTGGAACTCTGTATTGTAAAGTTCGCCAATTATAGCATCCTTCACTACAGAATCGATAGAATCTACAAAGTCAGAAGTGTAATTGTTGCTGTATGCACAAATTCATTGATCCATTCTACTTTGAAATTTGATCTAAAATTTTTCTTAAAAAGTAATGAAGCTGACGGTTTGCTTAAATGATGGTTACACATAACAGTTAAAGGATTACAAATACTTGGCCATTACACTTATAATAAACTAGATGATATATTTAATTTATACACATTCACTGCAAAGTCTGTGCCACAAACTTTTCATGAATGGCAGCAGTTAAGAACGAGGCTAGCTTGTTCCAGTATATATCGGTAAGGATGTTAATCAATAGTTCTACATAAATGTAGGAGACAGAAATATAGATCTGAAGGAAAAAAAAATTAATGGATGTATATGTTATAAAAACTGTATAGATCTGGTTGCAGAGTGCAGCATATCTTTTTGAATTTATCCGTGTCAAAGATTGCCGTGCAATGACTCAAAACTTCTGCGCAGCATCTGTGAGATAGCTACGCCGCTGAGTAGCTTAAAGGAAAAATATCTTTTAGTTTAATTTTTCACAATAATTACTTTTAAAAGTCTGAATTTTATCAAATATATCTTAAAAATGAAAATGTAAATAAATAGAGTTTTTATAAATCAAGAACCTGTTGTTTTCAATGTCCATTACCTTCAACATCTTTAATGATAATTAAACAATATTTAAAAATAATTATGAGAAATCAGTAAAAGAATTTTAAAAATTAGCCGCCATAAATTTTTTGGCAGTACCTTAACTTTATCTTTATATTTAGAAAATGCATCCTCCCAAGCCAAAACAATATCTTGATTCAGATCCCTGAGGTAGTAAACAACATCTTTATTGTGAGCTACATCTGCTTTGGCCATCTGGAAATCGGAAAAGGAAAAATAAAGTTAATAAAATGTATTATTAACTGAAAAAATTTTATAAGCATATTTTTAAATAAAATAATAGCAAAAAACTAAATGACTGCAATGTGAAGTGTTATGAGTTGTGCTGCTCACTGGATTTTCTTCATGCACAAGCAATTTGTAAAATAATGTTTCCAAAATAACTTTGCCTAATCTTAAATTTAGGTGACCATTCATGCTAATTTTAAAAGGACTATTTTTATTGTGAGCTAAAACCATTGCAGTTTAAGGCTAGAGTAAAAAAAAAAAATAGTCTTTAGCATTATGATTATGAATGATACTTACAAATTGCCAATAGGGTAGGTACAAGACACAGGTAGTTTTTAGAAGTTATTTACAATTTACATGCACAAATTAATTTAATATAACAAACAACAAAACAAAAACCTACTTAGCCTAAAATTAGTAAACATGTCTTTTAAAAAATGCCTAAATCAAAAATGAGCTAATCAGTTTAGGTTTAAAAGATAAACATAAGCTTTAATGCCTTTTTTTGAGACTTTATTAAGACTTCAGGACGCGTGTAATATATATACATATAAACACATATTTAAACATTATTGTTAATGTAGTCAGTGGCTTTTTTTTTCCATCCAAACAGCCATTTACTTCATTTAGTCTTAAAAAACCCGTGTCCCATTAGTCTTTAGACTAAATGGCTATTCGGATGTCATTAGTCACTAGTGGTAGTTCATTTTAGTAAAACTGAAGAAGTAAGTTTACAAACATATAGCCCATTCAATTATCTTTCATTTGATACCAAATTTTGTCTTACAAACTCAACAATAATATTTTTAATATTTTGTTAAGAAACCCCACCTCTCGCTCTTTTCGGGGACTGAAACCCGGGTCTGAATAGCTGCAGCCTATTTATAAAAATAAAATAAAAATAGTTTAATCATAATTACTTATTAAGTAATGTGACTAATAATACATAATTTAATGATATAAGAACGAACAAGATTTCTTTTTTTACTTTAGCATGTCACTTGTGACTTGTGCCTTTAATGCCATTAACAGTGATTAGATAAAGACTGTACTGTAATGCCTATAAATAGTATAAAGACTAAAGAAATATAATTAAAATTCAAATATTTCATTCATTTTCATTAAAATTAATCATTTTATTTGAATAATTGGTCCAATTTAAATCATCTCAACCCTGTATTAGGTAACTATGACACTTCGCTACGTTCACAAGTTGTGAGCCTGAAACATCTCTGAGACATCAATCATAAACATGAACTTAATGTTATTAAAAATAAAAACCACTTTGGGCTATCCCGATTATAACCAAGGTGCCACTAAATTTTTTCGAAATTTCCCAAGATTTCCCAAGGTTAAAGAAAATACCATTTCATAATTATTCCCCAAATCCTAAGGGGATGGGGGTCGTGGATGCCCAGGATCTTGAGACATTTCCCAAGGTCTGGTAGCCCTGCAACAGTGAACTGTGAACTAAAAACATTTTATGTTTAGGAGAGTAGTTACCCTTTCAAACTGGATAATTACGAACTTGTCCTTGTCTCTAAGTAATCTAAGTGTATCTATTTTTTACCACGCCCCTACTTTTTCCCTCTTATAAAGACCATAAAGTTAATTGATACTTTAAACTGTTTTTGTAAGTGATGTCTTTAAATTTTTTATTACATAAACTTTTTTAAATAGCTGACATTCCAGGGCAAAGTTAAAGTCAAAGTGGACAAACTTTGACAAAGTATTACTATTTTATTAGTAAGTAAGCTGCAATTTGTAATCTTCAGTCAATTTGAATTAGGCCCTATGTCTATGTGAATGAAATATTTTATTTTGAAGTTGATATTCTTTATTATAATTATTATACTTTATAATTATATAATATTGACCCCCTGGAAATGGACTGATGAATGGAATGGGAAGTGGGTGTTAGTAAAAAAAATTTAAAAAATTAGTGTTAGTGTTACTGGGGGTAAATAAATAGTCCAAAAGAACTTCTCTATTTAATTTTCATTAGTATTAGGCATCGGAAATGTTGATTTATTGTATGAATTATAAGTATAGTATAAGATAATAAAGGTGAACTAAGGGCCAGGGCTATGCAAAGGGGCAGGGCGAATGGAGGGTGTCTTTCCTGTTACTGTTGCCAGCTTGGTGGGGGGGTGGGGTGGGGGGGGGGCAAAATCAACTAGTGTGTGAAGGGGGGCATTCCGCCCAGGCATTAAGATCAGGAGGGGGGGGTGGGTGCCAAAATAGTAAATTCTCCATATTTAGCCTATATATAATATAGGTAATCTCATGTTTTAATGTGTTTAAGCTGTATCTCCCCATGAGAAATGAAAATGAAACCCATTGTCAGTAGGATCAACAAAAAATCAAGCCTTTTCTGATAACTATTTAGTAACATTTGATTTTTAAAGTGACATTTAGTAAAAAATTTAAAATAAATGAATTGGTTTTCGATAACTTTAAATTCAACCAGATGTTTCATTTAAGAAGGACATCTCAATTTCAATAACAAAAGAAGTTTCCAAATAGATAACAAATGGTGCTGTGAATGACATAAGATTGCTGGCGCTTAAATATTTTTTCTAATACATATCCTTAAATGGTTTTTATATTAGATTATTAATAAGCATTCCACTATTTTCCTCTAGCATCTCTTTTGTTGCTCTCCGATTAACTGTAGAATGAGGAAAGGGTAAATTCAGGTAAGCATCAAAGTGCATCCCTGCATTTTAGATTTATCAAACATTTCTGGAGAGCGGCTCAATTAAGACTTACACAAAAACTAACAAAAACAAAAATGTTAAAGAAAATTTAAATCTAACCTATGGTGACCAGACAAGTTTACCCATGACAGTTCCTATTTATGCATCACCCATCCCAGCTTCCCTGAAAGGTCAGGAAATGTCCAGGCCTGTGGCATTTTCTTACAAACTGCCTACTTTTACCTAGACCCATTCTGATTCCAAGTCATTCTTTCTGCCCATCGTGATGTCAGACAGTTACTTGACCTTCTTCTGAGTCTGATGCCTACTGGTGGCTATTTTTTGCAGTATGGAAATGAAAGGAAGGCGGGGCCTAAGGTGGAAGAAGACAGATTGTCAGATGGCATCAGCCCTGCTTTGCCAATGCATTGGATGATGTTTCATCCAGATTCTTATTCTCTTACAAGTGATATGACAAATTTTGTCCTTGTACATTAGATTAGCCATTAGGCCATAGTCTATGCTATGCTCTCACCCTGATAAGGGCTGATTTACTCATCAATACTGCATTTGAGGTGAGCCGTTTTCACTTAGACTTAATTAATTTTGTACAACAAAATTGAAAGGTCTGACAATCTTGTTGGTTTTTTTTAACTTTAAGTTTAACTCTTTAAGTACTTATTGCTGTGCAAACTTTACTGTAGCCTGTACTCTGTAAATTACTTATAGCTGTGAAGCTGACAATATTAATTTACTAATAATGAATATTAGACACAGTCACAACAACACTTGGGGATGCTTGCCTGTTCCTTACACTTACAGCTGTATTTTACTTTGTTTTCCTTCAGAGTGCAGAGTGGCAATGCTTCAACTCTTGCCTGTTTGGAATTTGGTTTGTTTTTCCTTTCTTTGGAGTTGGAACATGCACATGTACATGGGATGCATCATCCTCAACTGAACTGTACATAATGAAATGAAGCTGTTCAAATGTTTTGTTTTTCTGTCACTGACACACTAGCAGTAGGTCAGTAGGTGCAAATGTGCCTTCAAAAAGTCTTACAGAGTTCTTCAGAAATACAAGTTGTGAAACAAAAGAAATTCAGTCAGTTGCTGTGGAAGGTACTATATTTCACAGTCAGTCACAAACACAGCTTCCATTCCATAGACTGTACCTCAAAGCTAATCCAAAAAATATTCAATGCAAAGTTTACTTGAGCAAGAACAAAGACAGAAACAATTTTTGTGAAAGTTATCTCACCTCTTACAATGAAGCATCTGAAAGATGAGCTGGAAAATGCAAACTTTGTGTCTTTGTTCATTGATGCATCCTATCATAATGAGATCAAGTTGTTTCCTATACTTTTTCGCTATTTTTTGCCATATATAGTAATTCAAGTAAAAATCTTTGAAAGATTTGCTCTGAGAAACAGCTGCTCTACAGCACAATTATATTATAGAAACACTGGAATCACATAAGCTGTCACAGAAACTTGTCACTTTCTGTGCCGGTAATGCCAATACAAATTTTGGTGGTGAAAAGTCAATGTATAATGCAAACTAAATGAAACACTCAGTCATAAAGTCCTTGGCATTACATGTGCACTACACATTTTTCACAATGCTATTCACTCAGCAGCATAGTGTCTCTCTGTAGATATAGAATCAGTTGTTTATTAGATATATATGTACTTTTACATATACTTTTCTAGTTGCTACCTTACAAGAATTCTATGATTTTGTTTCAATAGATTATGAAAAATTACTTAGCTACAGCAAAACCAGATGGCTAAATATCATGTTGGCTACAGCAAGATTATAAAAATATAACCTGGGCTGAAATACTACTTTCTCTCAGACTAATGCCCTGTCTTGCTACAAGCCTTTTTTTTTTGAAGATCCACCTGCAGAGCTGTAGTTAAATTTTGTACATACTCAGGCAGCATCAATTTAAGCAACTTTTCTGCAAATTGCAAAATCAGACTGCAATATGTGTTGAAGTGTACAGATCTTTGAAATACCTTAATGATAAAAGCGAGACAGGAGTTCACTCTCATAATATTTCTAAGTAAGTTGAAGGAGTTAGAAAAAGATATTAATCCCTAGAATTTCTATTCACAAATTATTGATTTTTATGAAACGAGTGCAAATTACTTGGACTGCTAAGGCAATCAATTTGAAGGGATTAGATAGTTTTGATTGGGTGCTTTTGAGATCACAACCATCATGGGAAGATGTTCGAAAGTGCATTGGTTCTGTGAATGACATATTTCCTGACAAGATAAATGACAATTAACTATTTGATGATCTCCAATATCCAAAGATATTTCACTGCAGAATAAGTTAACGAGTTGGCTACAGTAGAATTCCGTGTAGAGAAACAATGGATGAAAACCTTTCAGCACTTGGTGAACCGTTATGTTTCTTGTGAAAATTTGAAACTTATGGCAGATTTTGCATTATGTCTTACAGTGATAAATGCTCCTGCTGAAAGTGTATTTTCTCTGATTAAAAACATCTGTATAGGAGCTAAATCACAACTGAAACATATGCTTGTTGTCAAATGCAATGTCAATGATTCATTGTGACAAGTTTTATGATATGTTATTAAAAATCCTGATGTCCTGAGAGCTTCTCACTATTCTCAGAAATATTATTGTGACATGAGTATGAAATTAATAATTACAATTCACTTGTTGAGCCTTCATCTTTCTGAAATATCAGTTGTCAATTGCTTTTTATTTTTTAATGTCTATTGTTAGTAACTCACTGACAACTGCTTTTGCACATTGAAAAAGTGACATGTTCAATCTCAGCCTCAAAAAGTATTTACACATTACTCACAAAACACTTCTGGTACTTTCCTACTTTACTGTTCACAAATATTTTACTGCGATACCTGATTAACATAAGGTTTCCATACGTCCATAACATACAGTTGTCTATACAATGTACACTAATGAATTTGTTCTTTGCACTTCAGGAAAGCGTGTCTTTCAGTTGATATTAACAAACCATTTTTGTCTTCCCCGGGTCCCAGGTTAACCCCCAGTAAAATCTGGTCACGTGTCTAGCTAGAATCCTTAGTTAAAATGTATAATTTTGTGACATTTACTAAATATCTTCTCTCCTTTCTCTTTCAAAAAAGCTTTATTTTTATAACTTTTAAACTTAAATGTGCTCATTTCAAATACAGAAATGTCTGAGACAGACAAGATATGGACAAAGTCAGATGGCAATGATCCTGAAGAAATAAGAGTTGCTTTGGATCCAGAATTGATGAGCACAACTGATGCTGACATTTCCAATTTAAGGTGAAGCTTTAACATGAACCATCTCAAAATTACAATACACTTTTCATGTTTTAAAATTAATTAGCAGAGATGTATACCTCATTTAGTTTTAGTGTCGTGCTAATTTTATAATTTTAATTTTTTAAAATATTTTATCTGAGATTAAAAAATGTTAATACATTTGACTTTCATTCAACTGACTAAGCTTCTTACACATTTTATTGTAGAAAAAATTTTAATTGAATCAACAACAATAAATAATAGACCTATCAACTCTTTTTAGAAGCCCCCAGAATTTCATGAACGCTTCAAAATGAATTCTATTTTGAATCAAACCATATCCTTGAGTTATCCAAATGTTACGTGAATTAACTAATCAGTTTCATTTGTAAATGTTATTTATCTGGCACAATAAAATAATTTTGCTGCTCATCTGATTTTGAGATGCTTTAAAGATCTACCAATTTTTTAATATGTTTTGTCAAGTACTGGTATGCACTTATATTATTTCAAAGTTATTTTCGGTTCAAGTTTTTTCCAGTTTCAGAATATGACAATCAGAGTCATTCCTACCTTGATGAAAGTATTATTTTGTTCTTATTTACAATACCTCCAGCACATTTTTTTATTTTTACTAAGTGTGTTAAATTGCAGCTCTCCTTGAAAAATAATAAGTGTATTATATTGCAGCTCACCTCAAGAAATTGATACAAACTATGAACTATCTGAGCATCATGATGAGGATACAAGGGACTTGACTGAACCAAATACTCAGATAGAGGAGGGGAACCATCGCATCATTTTAGGTAGTCAACAATTTTTTTTAATGCTACTTAATTTATCAATGCTAAGTTTCTTCAGGCGACTACATAAAATTAATATAATATTGTATTCATGATTTAAAAAAAAAAATTTTGGCAGCCCCCCCCCCCCCCCATAGCTAATTACAGTAACTCCCTTACTTTCAGAAATACTTTTTAAAAATTATTATAAGGATATTATAAATCTTATAATTTGCATCATTGGCAGGTAAAATTCTAGCCTTGTAAAGACATAATATCAACACTAAAGATACTAAAAATTATATTATAATAAACTTACTTATTTGGATCTTTTCACATTGTTAAAATTATCTTTAATTTTTTTTTTCTAAAGATGAAGAGGTGCTCCTTCAAGCAGTTGTGCTTATCGAGGATGCATATAGTGTGAGTATTCATTAAAAAATGTTGAACTTGCTATAAGAATGTTATAGTTGTGTTTAATCATGGCTGCATCAAACACAGTTGAAGCAATGTATCGGTAACCATTGCTGAGTCCATGGAAATGGCTGAATATATCCTATTAATTATTAAAGAAAAGATAATAAAGATGAGCTCATGTAAGGAATGAAGAAGCCTTAAGATCAGGCGGAACACAGAGCCTTGAAACAATGGGTGCCATGGGCTCAATACACTTTGGTGGGGGCAGACTACATCTACCACAGCTAAAACCACAATACACTGGAGTTCACCAGAAGTATAGAGGTAACAATGAAGACTTTGAGAAAGGCATTTTAAAGGGTCCAGAATTTGGTTGCAATTAGCCTTGACAATGCTGAAAATGAAGTGTCAGACGACAGAGAAATTTAGAAATCATTTGTTGCTCATTGCACTATAAAATGTGGGAAGAACTAAGTATACATATCCTAATGGCAAGAAAAATAAGTATGGTGAAACATTGAAGAAACTAAAATCAAAATAGTGCCTTCCATAGCATATGTGTTAACTCACCCCGGCACGAAATGATTGTTTAAAACCTGGTTGAACCTGCAAATAGCACCATACATGCAAAAAAAGTACCACTTTTGTTTCTGTCCGAAGGGTTTGCCTTATTTCCAGGTTTCAGCGGTATAATTTTTTTCCCAATAATTTAGAATCTCCTAAATCAATCATATTTGTCATTTTGAAAAAAAAAAGGTTTCACTGGTGAAGTATTGCCTTCATATGGTATTTAATAAATAAATATGTAATCTATATTTTAGTATCGCACCATCAACCACAGACTTGGAGCAAATTACCTTCATGTCTACCGAAAGTACCAGTCCTTCCCAGTTGTTGTGTGAGTTTTGATACCATTTCTTTATTTTTATTTAATTTAAAGTTTTACCTCCTAAAAATCATATGTCTAACTCAGATTTTAATTATTTATTAATTGAAAACCTGATGCTGTTTACCATGTTATATCTATTTTAGAAAAGTTTATCCAGCAGGGTTGGGTAAAATTATTTAATTCTTGGGCAAGTAATAAAAGGTTATAAATGCAATGGATCCACAGACACATTTTTAAACTTAGTTAAGTTTTTAAACTCTCTGAAAATTGATAACATCAAATTTATTTTTCTTGGCCTATTTCAGATTTCGAATTACTGTAATCTTACTGTTGCATTTGCTAGCTTTTATAGAAGACCCATCATCACTTACTAAAACCTCTGACCTCCGAACTCAGGGGACCAGGGGATCGGTTCCTTGCTGGGTCACACAGTGCTTAGAACTGATTTGTTTGTCTCTGCTCCTAATCGACAACTTTCTTAGGGTAACAGAAAATATTAAAAAGATAATTTTTTATATGTAAAACTTGATTTTACCTAACACATAAGAAACATTTCTTGACCTCTTGACTTTTAGAAATGTTCTTGTCCCATAGTTGTTGTTTTTTTTTGTGGTTGTTTTTTGATGTTTTGTTGTTCTTTAAATAATGAGTCAATATGATGCATTGATGGTAGCTTTTTAGAAAAATGAAATAAAATTGTTAAATATTTATTAGGGGCTCGCCATTGATTAAATTAGATTCTTTTATGCTTAAAGAATTAATTACTGATGAGCTTTCTTGAATATTTGTACAAAGGCGTATCTGACAGGCTATCACTACTTTGTACGTCAAAAGTGGGACATGGCAGCTGTCGCAATCATAACCGTTTCTCTGCTTGACTGGGCGGTGTCATTCGGCATGAATTGTCACGAGGTAAGAAGCAACTTTTAGTTGTCACTTTTATTTGTATGGCTGCCCCACATGTTGTATTATGCTGTTAAACTAAAAAAAAAATGCTTAAAGCTTTCCTTATGTCTCTGATGTTAAAAACTTTCTACAACATTAGATCTTTTACCTGCTTTGAGTTTGCTTAGAAAAACGATTTGAAAAATATATTTTTGCAAATAGAAATGGCAGCTTTTAAAACTAATGTTTTTGTTTTGGTCATGGGTCAAAAATAACTTCATAGAGACCTTGAATTTTCTCCAGCCACTTAGATGTCGGCGTCTTCTTAGGCCATTCTTCATCCTTCAGAATTCATCCCTAATGAAAAAAATAGTCAGGTGTTTGAAGAGGACACTGCCAGAGGTCATAAGGTAATGTGATTTGAAATTTCTTCTTTGAATATTATAGAAATTATTGAAGAGTTTAAGGCTAAAGTCCATCATTAAATATTCACAGGATTATTTTACATTTAAAAAAAGTTGTTTTGTTAAAGACACTATAAATGAATTGATCAAAAACAAGATAAATAATTTATTCTTTGAAGATTTTATTTTTATTAAACATAAAAATAGACCTTACAGACAGCATCCATTAAAAATTATTTATTTTTTTTTTACAATCCTTCTTTTGTTCATATATGAACAAAACATTGAATTATTTTTTTTTAAATATGAAACTCTATCAATTTCATTTTAATACTCCAAACTGTTTGCTAGAGAATTACTTAACCTGTATTCCACAGTGTGTTGCTGTTGCTTGCCCTGCATATAATTGTGTTTACAATGTTTGCCATGCTGCTGTTTCCAATCTATGAGGTAGCTACTGCTTTATAAAACAGGCTTCTTCTTACCATCACCTTATGCGTCTGTTCTTTTCTGCTGAATTAGATGGATCTGCATCAATTTTAGCAAACAATCTAGGCAAAATGATGCTTAAAATTTAATTATCATCAAAAGAAAATGTCCTGCAGCTTCATTAACCATTTAACATCAAGTACTCAAATAACAGCAATGGTGCCATGAGACCTTTTTTTTCTTTTGGTGTAAACTTAGTTCAAGGATAGAACCATTGTGTGTTTGATGATGTGATTGTTTGTTACAGCAATTATTTAATGTATTTGATCCTGAAGACTTTAAAAAAGGAATAGTAAAAGGGGAAAAAATGGTGGGTGGGTGGGGTGTACTACGACTGAGCTATAAAACCAAATTTTGGAACTGAAATGTCAATTCTTCAATTGTTAGGTCAAGGAATCTAATGTGACTCATATCGCGTCAGGAAATGGATCTGACATACCAGCAACAACTCCAACAGTGAGTGGCCTTTTTTTTGTTTTTTTGGTTATTAGACATGCGTTCTGTACATTGAACTTGCCCTTATAAAGTTATCTCATTTGAAATACAATCTCTTTAATGGTACTGTTTTGTTATACTACTGCTACGTTACCTCTTTTTTCTTCTCCAGCCTGACGAGGGTATGAGATATTTTAATTCTCTTCTGGAATCATTTGTCAGCTTGCTGGTTCTATTGACAACAGCCAATCATCCTGATGGTACATAAACAATGCTTTTCCAGTTTTAGATATTAGTCCTATTTTTAAGCTGATGTATGTGACCAGCAGTTTGGTGCTTTGTAAAAACTAAACTCTGTATGTTGGAAATATAACTTATGTCAAGTCTATTACATTTCAGTTACTCTTCCTGCCTACAGTCGTAACAGATTTGCCTCCATTTTCTTCATAATTTATCTGCTCATTGGTAAGCCATTTTGATTTAGTGCATTGGTTAAAAGGAAATTATGGGACTCAAATAATGTGAGTCCTTACATATAACAATGCCTTTGGTGGTTTCTAATAACCCAATCAAGAGAACATTTTTTGTAGCATACATTTTGCTTTCATCTAATTTTAAACTCAATCCTCACCGAGACACAGAGAAAACAACAAACACCCCAGTTAAATTGAGAACCTTATATTTTTTTTATAAATAAAAATTTCATGGCCACAAAAAGGGACTTGACTCCTAGTTAAATAAAGGCTTGTGTAATTATTTAAGTATCTTCAAATTTTTTTATTTCTGTTTTAGTATTCATTAAAAGCTTTCAATAATTTAAGTTCTGTGTTCAGTTCACTAAAAGTTATAGTACAATACTTTATTATTTCAGGTCTCTATTTCCTTATGAACATGCTCCTGGCTGTCATTTACAACCAGTTCAGAGGTTACTTCCTTGTAAGGGATTCAATCAACTAATATTAATTTATATCCTTAAATTCTTCAACCTCTAGAATCTGATGTATTTAATGGTTGATTACTATTATTTAAAGTAGTTTTTTTTTTCCTTGGTTATAATTGTTTTTTTATTTTAAAAATATTTATTACCAGGTTATCCAAAGTTTTTTATCTATTAATTACTCACTTACCTTTATGAAATTTTAATTCTCAGAACTCGATGCAAAGCAGTCTACTAAGGAGACGCCTTGGAGTTCGAGCTGCCTTTGAAGTTATGAGAAGAAAGCGATATGGTGCCATTGGCCAAAACAAAAATCCTTTCTGTGACTTAGGGTAATGATGTTATGCTCATAGCCTGGAAGGGTAATGACGTTATGCTCATAGCGTGGAAGAAATAAGGTTAATTACCTGGTTTTTAAACAGCTGAAGCCATGGATTTAACAATTACAGTACCAGTGAAAGTTTTTTTAAAAACTTTTATATACAAATATACCTACATAGATTAACATACATATAAAATGTTTCTCTTTTTTTTATTGTTCAATTAGACTATTCAGCATGGCATGTATTTTTATTAAATTATAAAATTTTTTAAGACGTTTTCAAAAAAATTAATTTCTTCATGAGTTCTTTTAAAAAACAGAAAGAATAATTTCTAAGATAGATACCTGTAAAGAGAACTAAATGCATTTGTTATAACTTTATTTTCAAAATTCAACAGTAAAACAGCTTTACTAGATTTGATAACAAATGTTGACTGCAAACCCTAAGATTATAAGTCAGCATGTTCTTTTTAACTTAGATTGCTGTTAATACTTTCCCCAGGGCTGGCATTAGCGGCAGTGTCATTAAAAGCCTTATTGAGAGGAGTTTGCTCCCACAACATGTACGCAGCTCCCTACTAGAGGTATGTATGGTATTTTTGTTCACAATATTTACCAATGATTAATGGGCTTGTGATGTAAATGCTGACATTTTTCTATTTGATTTTGTTGAGATCACATTAACTGGCATACTGATTCATTTTGTTTACATTTCTTTAATGCATAGAAAATAAAAGATGGTGAGAACCAAATTTTCTCTGCCAGCCAGTTTAACTACATCTTTCTCAGCCTTGATAATGATGTTGTTCACAAACAGGTCGGTCCACTATGAAACCACAATTTACTTGCACTTTGTTAAAACTAAACCAATATATTATGTTTTTGCTAAAGTGAAATTTGAACTCAAATCAGACAACCTTATTCTGTCATTAAGTACTTGGATATAAAAAATCTGCTCCGAACAAAATAATTTTTGTAAAAATTTAATGTAGTGAAATGCTTAAAAGGAAAAAAAAAATCAATCAATTATAATATAAGGTTCTAGGAAAAATATAATAACAGTTTTCTCTTCAATTCTCTCAGCTGCCAGCTGTACGATGGTTTACTCATCGAAAATGGAGGATGATCCAACGGATTTTAGTGCACAAATATTTCACTTACTTTGGCATGTTGATGGCATTCACTAATCTGATTATTATCACAGTAAGTAACATCATTGTCTCAGAATTATATATTTTGTAAGCTTTGATGCTTCCTATAAAAATGTATTTAAATTAGAATAACCCTCTCTGTTCGACAGATTCAACTAGGGGCCAAGTACGACAGTTCATTTAGAGAAAATCACTCAACATTGCGAGTGAGTAGCTTTGTTATTTTAAAAAACAACACAGAATTTTTATTAATACAATTTCTTAGTTTTCTGTTACCCCCTTTCACACACCACCCTCCCCCATATATAGCTTTTTAAAAATGCCTTAGCATCTTTTTAAGACTTTGTAGAAACAATCTTAATTTAACCAGCATTAGTAATAGTAAATTTTAATATAAGTAAAAGCAAGAAAAATACTATTGATATTCACTATAAGATATTCATCTATGTATAAGATATATAAATTATCTGACCTGTTACTTATTTTTAAAATAGTTTGGCCCGTTTACAATTCTCTTACATGTGGTATATTACAGATTGTCAACTTCACTTTTGTGATGTATTACATGATAGAGCAAGCTGTCAAAGTCTGGGCTTTTGGTTGGCGTAGGTACCTGGCAGACTTGGGCAATATCTATGACGCAGTCATCACTGTGGCTTTAGTCGTAAGTTATTGGTGCTTTGGGCATTCTTTTTAATTCTGTTGTACAAAATTCTGTTTAAAATATCACAGTAGAATAGCAGCTCTAGATTAGGAAAAAAGATGAGTTCTAATATAATAAATGCATTTATTCCAGATTGGTGAGACAGTCTCAGCTTCACTTTATGGTATCCCATACTTTCCAAGGTCAGTTTTTGCTGCGATTTTTTATGTGTATGATCAATAAGTAAATGAATTTCTAATTTATTAGGAAAAAAAACTAAATGTCAACATTGACTTTAAGTTTGAGAATAAAAACTATCAAACTATTATTTCCTTGATTGAAATTCAAATTGCATTGATTCCATGTTATACGATATTAAAAGAAACTGCCATCAAGCTGTTTATAAGCAAATATGAAGCACATATAATGGGAAAACCTGAGAAGACTCTCCTTTACTGTGTGCTAAATATTGTCCTATATAATAAGAATTATGTAGTTTTTGACTGAACTATTCCAACCAATTCTTAGCTCTAAAGAGATGATTGCTGGCAGCTCCAGCACTACCATGTGGAACATTCTCAGACTGGTGAATGTTCTCATCATTGTGCGCCTCTTCAAGGCCATCCCACACATCAGGGTAAGACATGCAAGTAAAAATAATTGGAGGGATTTCTCCTTTGCAAAAATTATTGTTAAAAAGTTTTAAAAAGAAAAGATTATGCTTTTTTTTTTTTTTTAAGCAATTTTCAATATTTGCCTTGCCTACTTAAGGGTACTCGTATATTTGATTTACGAATATATGTTTCTTTACGAAGTCTTACTTTGTCTATACTATATACTAGTATATTTTTATAATTTAATATCAAGTAAAAATAATTGGAGGGATTTCTCCTTTGCAAAAATTATTGTTAAAAAGTTTTAAAAAGAAAAGATTATGCTTTTTTTTTTTTTTTTAAGCAATTTTCAATATTTGCCTTGCCTACTTAAGGGTACTCGTATATTTGATTTACGAATATATGTTTCTTTAAGAAGGCTTACTTTGGCTATACTATATACCAGTACATTGGTATAATTTAATAAATGTGTAAATCCTACAAGAAAAAAAGCACCTTTAATTAGAGTTAAAAAATTTGAATTAAATAATTAATACCCAGTATTACACAGCTACTCTTACAAATATCCTTATGGCTAAAAAGTATAAATGCTGAGATGATGTTGAGCTTCTAAGTATCAGTTCTGAACACTGAGAAAGAATAATACATATAGTTCATCAACTATGTCTTCCATGAACGTGAATAATTTTTTGTTTAAAACCATTTAATATTTGCTAAGTTAGGTAACATAGATAAACTAAGCTTTCTCTTTCATTAGTCAATGTCTCTCATTGTCATGGTGTTAGTGGACTTGTTACGCAACATGAAGGCGTTTGCTGGAATCTTAGTGGTAAGTAATTAAGGCATGTCTGATATTCACCAGAGAAATACATATTATAATACATATATAACGGTACATTATTATAATAATAACAAATCTTTAAAAAATATTACAAAGTACTAGAAATTTTGTGGTCTATTAAATTTAACATTAAAATATAAATTTAAAAAAACAAGAGTACAATACCAAAAACTCATTTAATTATGCCTTTAAAAAGTCTTAAATATGTAGACTCATTGTAAGTTAACACATGTTTAATATCTATATTTTATTTATTCATGCAGGCCATATATTATGTGTTTGCAATATTTGGCATGCAGTTGTTTCAAGGAAAAATTAAGTATGAGCCAGAATTTGCCAACAAGTATGTATACATAAAATTGTGTCTTAAATGTTTCTAAACATCTGTGTAGTTACGTTTTTTACTTTTACTCTCATTATCTTGTTTGTCCATGTGTTGCAATGAGGTAATCCTGTAGCTTCAGCTAAATGGACTCACCAACCACAACCATTATTTTATTACAGAACATTCCCTTGTGGCACTTATGAGCAGATGAACTACTGGCCCAACAATTTTGATGATTTTTTTGTAAGTCCTTTAAAATTCAATTGTCAATATATTTTTTTTTCAAATCCATCCAATTCATCCTTTGTTGGTCCTTATATTTTCCAGAGAACCTTGAAAAGCAATATGTCAATTAAATAAATATTTTTTTCTCTTTTTAACCCAATAATTTTTCACTCGCTTAACAAAAGGTTTGGGTTTTTTTTTTCTAGTCGTCAATTGTTGTGTTATGGGATGTGATGGTTGTCAACAATTGGATGGTGTTCCTACAAGTTTACAGAGACAAGACTTCACCGTAAGTGGAACATGTTGACAAATTAGTGAACATTATATGTATTTCAATTTTTTTAAATTAGGAAAAATTATAATATCTGCTATTGTTTTACATATTTTTGAAACATATTTAATGTAATTTCTGATAAATTCAAATGAATAAATGACCCCCTTACAAACTTAGTTCTTTAGCTTAACCTCATCTGCTACAAATTCTTAAAAGTGAATATTAGTTCTGTTTCTAATTAATTTGACAGATTTTTCAAACAATAATGTGCTACTGCTAACCTAATTAATTTGTTACAGTTGGTCGTACCTGTATTTTGTGGCCTGGTGGCTTTTATCTGTCATCATTGTTCTGAACCTCTTTACAGCTCTTATTATGGAGGTAGTGAATTATATCTAGCACAATTAATATTTTTTATCCTTATGTTCCCATTTTGAAAAGTTACATATGTAAACAATTGCTAAAAAAAAATCATACAAAATTTAATCTGCTGCCAAATATATTCTCCTTGTCAGTCTTGAATAACAGTTTGTAATTCTCAAACCTTTTCATATTAAGAACTTCATAATGAAGTGGGACAGACGACGTCAAATGAGTGAGACCGACTCAGTGGGAGCAAACACCTATGAACATCTAACCATTTCAGTTCATCACAGCAATGTTCATTCAATGTTCAAGTAAGTTATTTTAAAGTACTTTAAAACCTAAAATATTGCAAATATTTTAAGAGTACCGTGCCAGTGCTATATATATTAGGACCAAAAAAAAAACAATCAGAAATCTCTGCAGGGTGAGTTTGTTATATTTTATTTATATTGTATTAGTACTGGTTTTTTTTATTACTGGTAAAATGAGGGAGGGTACAAGTGCAAATAACAGGTAATTCCCATAGTCACAGGTGGATGAAAGTGATATAAGCAAATTATAGTGATGGATGTTAGTGACAGGTACACAACCAGTCGAAACAAAAACTTTCTAGTTGTTTCTCATTGCAGTAGATCACTTTCAATATGGTTTGTTTTTATCTTTCTTAGAGATGTGTTGGAAGAACCTACTGAGAATGAATTGCTGTCATCACTTAGAGCTCATAGATACCTGAAACTGGACAGGTGATGGTGTTTGTTCAGTAAAATTTTGGCATTAACGTCAAAGATTCTTAAACTGTGTTACATGTAGCACTGGGGGAGCGTCACTCTGTTTGAGGTGGTTCTCACTCAGAGATGAAAAATATAAATAAATACAAATTTTCAGTCCAAATAAACTTTGCACATGGTGGTGCAAAATTTTTAGAAGATTATTTTAGTGATATTTTAAATTTTTAGAAGCCCCCTGAATTAGATAGTGATATCAGCTAGATCACCCTTTATAATTAACTTATTTCTTCTGTGTCGTACATGTAGACACCAGAGGGTTTTTATTAAAATATAAAATAACTATGTTAAAAGGTAAAGCAAATTTTTTACAGCAAATAATTTGGGATATCTCATCTCATGATTGGATGCCAAACCAGATTTAAAATTAATAAAATAATTTTGATACATGTACTATTTAGTGAACTATTTAGTAAATGTTTACTTTTAAAGAAAAGAACAAATAAAATGACATGTAAATGAGGTATATTACATTTCCTGTGTCCCAAGACATTATATTGATGGCAGTTCTAAGTTTTTCACATTTGAACTAAAAGGGTTATTGTCATGAAGCTCTACATTCTTAGTTTGTTCCTAGTAAACAGTTTCTCAAAATATTCCAAGCTACGTTTTTGAATTGAAAGTTAACACCCGAGTCATGAAATTGCTTCTTAAAAATAAGAGGATATATAAAGAAGCACAAAATCATATAAATAAGCACAAAATAAACTATGGCTCATTGATTTACCAAATTATTTGAAAATTATTATGTCATTGCTTCTGCATTGTTCCTTTCAACTTTCTTCCTGAAGTGGCCCTCCCTGTGACACAGAGTTTGTTCCCCTTTTGAATTAATGGACTGAGTCTTAGAAATGAATACGGAAAGTCATCATGGCTCTTTAATTATGATATTTATGTTACCCCTCTGTTTATGCTACTTGCTGTGCACTGATGTTTGATATTCTGTTCCATTTTCCAAAGTTATTTATGACTCCATGATATTTCAAGATACTAGTATTAAATTTTTATGGAGAAAACTATCATACTAAATACCGGTATTCGGTTTAGCTCTTGTCAAAGCCATCTAGTGTGTTTTAAAAATATTATAAAACATTTGTTGGAGACAAATTTTTAAAATACAATGATATTAAATTTATCACAATACTATTTTGATACTCATATACAAATATATAATATATGCTATTGATGTGACCTATGTATTTGCTATTCTAGTTTCTAATAAGATTTTTAAAAGGTAGGCAAACATTTTTATGTTCATTGTGTATCTTGCTTAAGCAATCATGACACGAAATGTGAGTCTCATCTTGACAATATTATAATTATTTTCTTGTGACGTTACCATCCCTTGTTAAACTAGGACTTGATATTAAATATGGTACACAAGCTTAAGATAATGCAATAGGTTGTGAAATTCAAATGAGTCAGGGGGAAAAAAATCTTTTAATGTGAATATTTCCAATGGAAAATAAAATCTCTTAATGAATGTGAATATTTGCAATGGAAAATAAAACCTTTTAAAGTGAATATTTGCAATGGGTTTTGTGGCTCAACTGCCGGGTATAATAGGGTATATTTGAGTTAACAAAACTCTAATTCTGCCATTATCCTTGATAACTTTGATTTTTATCAGCTTAATGTGTATACTTTGCTTGTAAATATTCAGTGGTGCTATCAAAATATTGTTACAACTGAAGTGGAAGTTTTATACTTCTTTTTAATTCTTTTTGGAATTAATCACTTTTAAAAATCATTTAAAATGTTAAAAAAATTTTTAATCTGTTTTAATTTTTCTTAGTCATATAATTTATATATATCTATCTATTATACTCTACAAATTTGTGTCACAAAAGTGATGTTTTTTCCAAATGATTTTTACGCTATAGCAACATTACACTTGTTTCTATTATAATCAAGTATTTTACATATTATTTTTTTCAAAATCAACATTATATATCAACTGTTACTTCTATACTCCAGTGTGTTTAACTGTTACTTCTATACTCCAGTGTGTTTATAATAAATTTTATTGATGATACAGGGTTGGAGCTTTAAATGTTATTTTTCTGTAACATATATACAAAGTCTGTAAGACTTTTAGTTTAGTCTGGGCATATATTATTTTCCATATTTTGAAGTACAAGAGTGGAAATAATATGTAAATATTTGATTTGCTTTTTTTTTTTTTATTAGCAACTGTGATAAGGTGTAACACTGTAGTACCAGGTCTTTATAGTTGGCACATATAATTTTATCCAATATTCTATATTGTTGATCTTGAAAAGAAATACATTTCAATGTCAGATAAAATGTATGTATTGTTTTTTCTTCTGTACATCAAAGAAATGTCAGTGATGTCATCAGGATAGATGCATAAGGATTTATGGCAGTGTTGTCCAACCTTTTTGACTCGGTGGGACAAAAAAAAATTTTCTGCGAAACCATAGGCCGCACATGACGTCTTAATAGAATTTTTCGAAAATTATTCACATTAATACTTCTTACATTATCCATAAACAATCATATATACAATGACATTATTGGCTCTTCAAAAATATAAATAAAGCGAACAAAAACAGTGGCAATAATTTATTGATATATATCATATTTGGCTTTGAATTGTACTTAATTGTTTCATAATTTGAGGCCGTTTTCAGTAGCACTTGGTCTCATTAGATCTTCTAAATCAGCGGTTTCAACCTGTGGGTCGCGACCCCTTTGGGGGTCGCGGGACCCTTTTCCAGGGGTCGCCCAATACCATCTGAAAACACATACCTTACAGCTGTGAAGTAGCAACTACGAAAATAATTGTGTAGCTGGGGGTCGCCATGACACGAGAAACTGTATTATAGGGTCCCGGCACTAGGAAGGTTGAGAACCACTGTTCTAAATGTTCACCAGTCAAAGCGTAATATTTTCTGGACTTAATATTAGTCTTTACATATAATCCAGTTTCACTTACGTAGGTGCTTCCAAAGACACTGTCAATTTTTTGTTGCAACAGTAGAAATTCATCAGATGAAACATACATCATCCAGAATTCATTTGACAATGCATTCTCATATTTGTTTATTAAAAAATATGTTCAAGAATAGTTCCGACTGTCTCTCACAATTCCTACCTGACCAAATTGCACTAACTAAAAATAAACACAGATTGTATCCTGCTTTCTATTTATTGAACGTCTCAGTCTCTGAATACCAGGTTCTTGTCCCTAACATTACAATATTACAGTATGGACACACTCTCTCCCATACCTGACTAGACTACCTGTTTAAATATCATGGCTCCCTAGTCTGCTCACACACTGTAGTCATTTTTGACACCTTTAATATCCCAACTCCCATCTCAATTACTCTGATGGCCAAGACTTTCCTGTCATATTATTATCTTCATAAAAAGGGCAGTTGGTGGGGGCATTGACATTTTTAGGGTGACCTAATAGCTACAAGTCAAGTTCTTTTGATCTCCCTATTCATCTTTCTCAACGCTGCCGTTAGTAATTATAAATTATACCCTATAACCCGTGACCCCTTCCCTGTACAAGCAACAGTAAAAAAAAAAGGAGAAGACAGAATCAAATTTCATGTCTCCCCATGTTACTGAATGGTTGCTCCACTAATTACTGCTACCTATCGGGCACCACTTCTTAGATTTTCTTACCTCCCCCTTTTCCATGTTACAACTTCTCCCGTGCTCTCACGCCATTTCCCAACAATACTGAATCAATGAATGTCGTTTGAAAATATGTTCACCATGAAATTTTTCATTTTTTACACACATTATAAAAACTTCTTAAAATCAGTTAGCGGGCCGCGGGGTTGGACAGCACTGATATGAGTAAAAAGATCACAAAATATGTTAAAACCACAAATGACTTTTATTGTTTTTGTAAGCATAAGTGGTTACAACTTGAACAAAGTTTTTGATGAATTAACAATTGGTGGTTGTCTTCTTAGTTGAGTAAAGTTACAAAATTGTAATTGTTCAAATAAAGCATTCATTACTGCACCATCGCCATCAAAACCCCAACAACGTCAAGTTAGAATTCGTCAGTAACTTAAGTGGAATCATTTAAATCCTTGTGCCGTTGCAAAAAGTTTCATTAAAAAATTGTAAGCCTTAGATGACAATCACACAAACGTTCAAATCAAATCGATCACATTTTTCATCCACATTTTGTATAATCAGATTTCCCAATGGAGAACACATTCAGACTGTCACACCAAACTTTTTACATTTATATACAAGGAAACAGTTGTGTATTTACACAATGCTTCACAAAGTTGAAACCAAGGTAGGTTTAAGTTCATAACTGAACAGTCATGGTATCACAAGACAACTACATGTAATTTCTATATGAGGGGAACAAAACATATTTACTAGTTGCTATCTTCAATAACCCATCTCCCAACACATAATCAAAAATACATTGCATGCTTGTATTTTTGTGCTGGATAAGAAACTAAAGTGGGAAGGTGTCAGACTTCACACAGAGAGAGCTTTGAAATAATTTCTTATCCCACCATGTTGCAACATGCACAAGGACTTTTGAAATGTGTTGAAATGTCAAATACAATAACAAAATGGCTTCAAGAAAAACACAAATAAATGCAGTGAACAAATAAGATGAGTCAAACAATGCCTTCTAACAAGATGAGCCGATTCCTTCTAATAAGATGCCTCAAACAATTCCTTCTAAGTGATCAGACTGAATGACATTTGAAGAAATTTTTAAAAAAATCAGTTTTACACATTAAGACTACCCGGTACTACAACTTGATACTGTTGCTTTGTTGTTTTTACACACATTAAAAAAAAATGGAACAGAGCAGGACATGTGAAATTGAATACATTATTTGTGCAAACTTTATAAGAGTAGAAAAAAACTTATCTTGGAAATTTTTTACTTCATCAACTCTGTATTGCTTGGACATTTGATGATAAAATATATATGAACAAACAAAGACATAACGGTGTTTCACTAAACAAAAGCACTTATTAAATTTTTTCACTGTGTTAAAATATGCATTTGAGGTTTTGTCATATGAAATTGTAAAAATATACATATCTTTTTAACAGATACACACAATTTCAATCAATAAACTTACACATTTCTACATGCAAAGGCACATGGTTGAGGAAATGTCTGCTCAAATTATTGATCAAGCAAATTTTTAAAAATGCAGCATTCTCTGAGATATGTCAAGACAGAAATTTTTATGTCCTTCCTGATATGACTTCAGACAAGAACTTTTTTATTCTTCATGACTAGTTAAGAAGCTTGAATACCGGTACCTTAAAAACTGGTATTTATATTATTTTGTAATGTAATTCTTTAGTATGCAGTTTTTGGTTAATTTCAGTGTTGACCGAGCCCTTCTTCATGAACCTCTGCACAAACTGAATATGCTAATTTGCACCGCAAAGTTTTTAAAATATGTAAACAGTATAAGTATTATTTAACTGGCCTTGAAAGACTTTTGGGCGCAGAGCTCTAGGTTAACTACTTTGACTTCAAACCATACACATTTAAGACTTAATTTCAATGTCAATATATTGACTTATATATTCCAATACAATAGGTTAACACTGCTAAACATGTATACAATATTATGACCATTATTCTGACATGGCTCAAAGAACCTAGCTTGTTCATGAGTTTAAGTCCTCTACTTAACATCAATTTTAACTCTTTGCCCATCAATACTTTGGTTGGCTTTGTACTTCGAAGAATTAAAAAAAATAACCTAAATATTTTGTAATCTATTTTGGTAACAGAAATCAGAATGAGATTCAGTCAGTCATTGACAAAAAAGTGTAATTTATGATATATCGACATAGAATTTTGAAAATTACTATTACCAATTAAAACCAGAAGAAAGGTTCTGCATAGCTGTGTCAGAAATGTGCATACAAAAGGACTGATGAGGGCAAAGTTTATTAGAAATCTTGGATATATGTTTGATGAATGAGACAACTTACAAAAACATTTTTTTGTGTTTGTTGTTTTTGTTTTTTTAAATAATTGCACCTTTTTATGCTGCTATACAATTTTTGTGTTGTTTTTTTTCCTGAAGAAATAGAAATATGCATAACATTCACCAATCATACACCTAAAAAAAGAAAAGTAGTTTTATTTTCAGACTAAACAAGAAAATAATTGTTAAAATGGATTTAAACCTCCAGAAATGAAATTAATGAAACCATTTAAAATCAACTACACTAGAAAACAAAAAAACAAATACGACAACTTGAAATAGGAAGTTTGGCGCAACTGAATGGTGCAGTAACGTTAGCAATAAATTAAGAAAACAAAGCATTCTTTTGCTCTGATCTGTCATTAAAGGCAATAGGACCAATGCCATATTTTAAAACTTTCAGCAAAATAAACTGGACAAACAGAATGCAGAATATAATTTTTTTTTTTAAAGTTGTATCCACTAGACTTCTGGTTTAAGTGAACAAAAAATATTTAAAATCAAACCTAAAAGAATGTATTAATTTCAAATAAAAAGTAATTCTATTGTAATAGGGATTGCTCCTTTTAATTAATCAATCATCAAAATAACCTGGTTACTAATATTTTTTTTAAAACATTTCAATATGGCTCATCCCTTATTTCTTTGTACCTTAAAATCCAATACAAAAAGTGTAATAATTATCACATTAGAAATGAGTGGCACAGACACATAAAAGTCAAAGCAAAACTAAAGCAAGGCACAGGCTTCCTTCTCTACTTCATAACGCTAACTTTAATTTGGATGTCCCATTAAAATAGAAAATTGGCAAAGGTGGAGTTATTATATATGGTACCCAACAAATTAGAAAACCTAAAATGAAGGGGGGGAAAGTGGAGAGAGATGAGAATGGGCATTTAAATTATTCACCAGTAGAAAAAAATGTTTCCTTAATAAAAAAATATTATTTAAATAGCTTTTGCATAGATTTGAGTAATGCCTTTAATTAAGTAAAAAAAAGTCAAAACATGATTGAAATGGTGGTTCTTAAGAAAATTCACTTCTAGCTGCTTTGGGTGACAAAAATATCTTTCTCATTTGATAATTAGAATGTACAAGGTGATGATCAGGCTGTAAAATAATGTGGCTTTACAATCATGGGATAACTGATAAAATATAAGCAGTATATTTTATAATTTGTTCCTCATCTTAAAGAAAACACACTTCAATCTATCTCTCTTAATTTTTTTAAAGAAAAAAATATTAACACAAACAGCTTTTGCAGTTTCGCTCATTTCGATGTCATGATACATGACAGAATTATTCATTATAAATTAATTTCCAGTTAATGTGGGGTTGGGTGAACAGGGACCTTTCTTGTTTAAATTTAAAAAATCCACCCCTACATAGCCATTTAAAGCATTAAAAAAAGCAGTGACTACCACCTTCAACCAGGTTTCATGAAATCGGTGGTTTCCACAGAGTTCGAGCCTGGAATCCCTTGCTGGTGTCTGGCCCTCGTGGGTTGCGAACAATGATTACCTTGTAAGAGCTGTTATCCTCCGTAATACTTTTTAAACGGCTAAGAAGACGCTCGGGCCTACGAGTGTCACTGATAAAGAAAAAAAATGTTCAACTTTGAAAGTATAGCAAGTTTTTTTTCTAAAAGCAAATAGGAATTATGACTGTTATTGAAAACAGAAAACACTGAACAGTCACAAACATATATTTTATTTTCAAGTAAATGCCCTACACACTAAAAGACCGGTAAATTAATAGTAAAATAAAATAACAAGCTAGAACCGCAACTTTCTAAATGCCAGAGTGACCAAACTGGCCCATGTAGTTCCAGTAACTTACGTGATCTTGCGCAAACTGCAGGCTGAGTACTTTCCATTCCTCTGATTCTGGACAAGGACAAATTCTACTTCATCTCCGGGCTGAATAACAGCACTGTCATGAACCTCTGAAATGTGGAAGAAAAGCTTCTTACCCTCCTCCGCTTCATAATTGATGAACCCAAACTGCAATTAGAAAAGAAGACTCAATCACAGGTGTTTTACAATTTTGAGAAAAAATTTAAGTATGATAAAATATGAAACCCTCCCCAGAACAAGCAATGAAAGTACCTGGCCTTTGACAGAGTCGACTTTTGCTCTGATAAACTTGCGCAGAGCCCCAATGTTGATAGCTCGCAGGGCACCGTCCTTTTTAGTTCGTGCCACCTGAAACCTGACAACATCATCTTTTTGGAGAAAGTCTCTTTTATCAGCAAGACTGGTGATGCCATAAGGATATGGCTCATCCATATCATTGCCATCTGAAACAATTAAGGAGACATGTTTTATCAGTGTTAATTTTACAGGTTAAATAGTCAGGTTTTTTTAATTCTGTCTTTTGAGAGAACAGGAGTAATTTAATACTATATTTTACAATGATTTTTAGCAATCTGTTTCTTTCTTTTCACTTTTTGATTCTGTTGGGTAAGATGCTTTTTCTATATTTTGAGGGCCCATGATCAATGTATTGATCATTCTGGCTTCTAAGCTATATTACTTCAAATTTAAATTCATTACTTTTTTTATCTGATGAAATCCAGACGCAAAATGATTTAAATTGTACGGCCATTTCATTAAAGCTTCACCAAATTCTCACATACACATGGGTCTTTTCATTTAAGAAATCTATACCAGAGCCCCATCAAAATAAATTCCCAAAATATAGCAATGATAGACTTTACAAAAGATGTTTATTGTGCCCGTAGATTTAACTCACAAACTGTTTGTTGTGCAGGCAATTTAGAGCTGTTAAAAGGTGATTTTTTAAATGCAAGTACTATAGCTAGACCCCTTAAAGTATGTATTTATTGACATTAGACTGAGTGGGGAATCATAATGGCTATTTTGTTAACGCTATTTTTTACTCTGCGACCGTGACCTTGGAGTGGCCAAGAATAAAGAAAATAATGAAAAGTTTTCTTTTCAAGTACCTCAAACAACAAAACAATTTTTTAAGGGAATATTATTATAATGTTTATATGATAGCATTTTTATTTATCTTTCAGAAAATGTATTATTTGTATATGTTTTAGTCATTAATAGATTTTTTTTTTAAATTCTTCAGATACCTATAATTATGTTTAAGTAACAAAGCATGACATAAACAATATTGATTGATTGATTGCATATTTATATTTAAATCTATTTAAACAGAAAAGTTTTAAAATGTTTCTTAAATGATTTTTTATCATTTTCAATTCCCCTCAAAGATTGAGGCAAACTGTTCCATAATTTTGACTCAATCGCTTCAAAAGAGCGCACTCCGTAAGACTTTTTTCTGTGTTCATCCACACTGGGAATTTTCAGTAAGGACTGTATTGAAGACCGCAGGTTCTTTAAGGACACATGTTTATAAATCAGTTCTTAAAGATATTCCGGTGCAGAGCCTACTATGCAGCTGTATGGCAGGGACAGAATTTTGTAATTAATGCGCTCACTCACATTACTAAATAGCAAGAAACAGATAAAATTTAAAAAGCTTCTATTTAAATATTTAATCCATAAAGTGAAATATAAATAAGCATATATAGAACAACATCATTTTTTTTTGTTGGTACACAATCATCTGCAACGCAGTTTTCAACGAATCCTGTTGTTGCGGCAATGCCTACTCGTTCTAGGCCTAGGTCTAAATTGTCAGAGTCCGAACTTTCGCTTTCTGACCCACTAGAAAAATAATCAGAATTATCATTGTCTTCGTTTGTGATAGGAAAATAATCTTCCGAATCATTTAAGTCATTAACTAAAATGTTATCAAAAAGATTCCTAACTGATTTATTTTGTAAGCCAGATGGTCCAGCTATGGCCACATCCATTTCGCGAAAATCTGCGTACACAAATTTGCTTGTTAAAGATCGTTGTAAAAATAACTCCAAAGTTTAAAAAAAGACACAGAAGAGTAAAAAACTGAAGTTTATATATTAATAAAAGGAAGTAGTTTTATTGAGTGTAAAATATTGGACTGGAAGTTGTTCTCTCAATGCAATTTTTATTGGCCAACACTGTACAGGAAGAGAAAATCCACCGACCTCAGTTCGTGGGTTAAATAGAATTAACAGATATAGCATGACTACAAAAAAAAGACCATACCATCATCCATAGCTTGGACCAATCCACAGTATTCCTCTTGCTCTGTGTTAACTATTCTCATGGGACGGATTATACGACCTTGAAGTGTGCCCTTTTCTCTAAAAATCTCCTATAAATAATAAGTGAAAACATTTGTATTTTTCAAATAAATTGATTAAAATGATTTTGTAATCTTTAACAGAAGGATAAATTTGATTGTTTACCAAAACATGCATATGTTTAAGTCTTTAATCATTATTAATTTATTACTAACATCAGGTGGAATGGTGCCTTTGTTTAGTTTACGAATATTTTCAGCGCTGACTTTAGTGGTTTTTCTGGCCACTGTGTATTCCACTTCGTCTCCAAGTTCAAGATCATTGGTGTCACCAGTAAATGAGCTGTGGAAAAAAAGGTGTAAAGCTGTAATGTTCATCAATGTTATAATGACCTAACTTTGCATAATATCAGGATAATGCTTCTGTTAAAATACCACACAGGTATAAAGGGATGTAACTGTAACATCGTTGTCCATAAGAAAGGAAATCTTGCAGTCTTTAAATACAGTTGAAATAACTCAAGAATAGGCTTGTGATCACTAGTTGAAGAATTTTGCAAGAAATCTACTGGACAGCTGATTGTGTTTGCATTTTTTCTTAAATAAAATATTTAAATTTAATTATTTAAAATGTTCCAGTTGAAATACTATTAATATTATAGTTCTTTTTTTTTTTCAACCCACCTGAAGTGGAAAAACACTTCCTTTTCATGGTCTGCGGTTTCAATGAAACCATAATTTTCCTTTAAAGTTGCAATGAAACCATGGCAACGACCAGCAATATTCCTTAGCACCACATGAACTTTAACTGCTTGCTTTTTGGAAGTTGCCTTCAGTTCTCCAATTTGAAAATCCACCTTTAGTTATGAAAAATATAGAAGTCACTTGACATATTAACTATACATACAAATAATTCAGCAACTAAATAAACTATTATATGGTTAACCCTTTACAGTCCAAGCCTATTCAGCCTTTTCTACTCCCAGCCCCCAAGCAAGGGGACATAACTCCATTTTAAATGAAGGTTTTTTATCTAATCTAATAAATTTACAGAAAATAAACTAGAAGCAAGAAAATAAAATTAAAAATACCTAAATACAAATAAATAATTTAAGCAAAATTTGCACAGTTTCGGGGACCTCCCACTTTGATTAGTGAAAAATTCCCCGACCACTCGAGATCATGCTGATCAGTTTGAGTGGAATTGATAGGTCCATTGTCATCGATGTCTCTACTATAACAGACCTGCTTACCCTCAAACTCTTAAAATCGTACAATATCATGACAAAATCGTTTAATACATTATCTTAATAGTAAAAAATAAATATACAGTATATATAATGTATACGCCTCAAAATCGTACATTGTACGCCAAAATCGTAAGAGTAAACAGGTCTGCTATTACTATTATCTTCTTCACTTGAATCACTATCACTGGTAGCGTCATTTAAATTAATGTCTATATCAGATTCTTCACTAGCGCTGCTAGACTCATGAAATAGTGAAGCTTCATTAGGCCTAAGTTCTTTCAAAATTTTATCCAAGGCTTGGAAAGCCATTTTTTTACAGCGAAAAAATCTCAACTTAAAAAACAATCGTAGAAAATGAGCCCCTAAACACACCAGGTTCAAACTAGTATCAAAATAAATGCAGACAACTGGGCTTTCTTCCGGTACAACTATAAATAGTAATGCGCAATGCATTTCCGCTGTGCTAAGAACGAAAGTAAACAACCTCAAAACGGGCGGGTTTAGCCGCAACGGACTGTAGGCTGAAGGAAAAAATCTTTAACTATAGAGATTATTTAATGCTAATAATGTTCTAGTAAGATGAGAAAATTTTCATACCTTGTCACCAAAATGAGGCAAACTATTTTGGTCTTTAACATCTTTTAGATAGTAAGGAATCTGTTGTATTGCCCCTTCATAGTCATAGATTATATTGCCTGGCTCACCCTCCTTGTTTTTACCTGTAAACAATTAAAAATTATTAGTCATTACTGGTCGTTAGTTATTATTTGAAATAATTTGTTAATCAATTGTAGCCAATTTAAAAAAAAAATCACTTGATGTTACATCTGCAAATTATGCAATTATACATTTCAAGTCAACAGTGTTACAAAATACCTTGGTTTTTATGCGTCGAGGGCTCCTTGTCAATTGTCCCAATATAGACAGAAGGTAAAATGTTAATGAAAGACACTGATCCCTTGGTCAAGTGTTTTATTCTTGTAGCAACCTGGCGTGATGGTTCTGAAGCATCCTGAAGTAACCAAGAATAAATTTATAAGCCTTGATATAACATTTTAATATTCTGTATTAATAAGTGTGTCATTTACAGTAATCTTAATACACAATGTGTGCATCAACTCAAATTTTAATATTTTTCAATTCAAGATAACTGCACAAAATTAATTTAATCTGAAAAAACAATTATTCCATGAACACAAGAGAGCAATAACTATAAACAAATGAAAGTTCTTCTAAATAGTGTTTAATGTTGAAGATGAAATACCTGGTCCACAGTAAACTGCAGTTCATCATTCATTCGTGGGCTGTATGTCAGATCCATAAACTCGCTGAAGTGAAAGAACATACGTGCATCTCGATCTGCACAGTAAATAAAGCCATAGCCATCTTTCAGAGCAGCAATCACACCCTGATTTTTGGAATGTAATAATAAAAAAATCAAGTAAAAGTGTCCAAGAACATAACAATAACTAGATTTGGTATAACATTAGTTCTTTACTTGTTCAGCAATGCAAATAAATGTTATTCCTTAGACTTCTGGGAATCAAATAAATTGACATTTAAAATGACCATAAAAATGTTTAAATGGCAGAGAGGCACACTTATGTATCCAATATAAACAATTTAAATACAATTTTAAGGTAAAAAGGATGATGGAATTAATACTTACAGTTTCTCTTATTTCCCCAGAGTAATCGAAAGTTTCCTCCAGCAAGGCAATATTGGTTGCCCTCTGGAGCTTATCCCGACGATCTGTAGCGATCTGAAACTCCACTGTATCCCCTTGTTGCAAAGTACATTCCCCTCTTTGATCTTTCTCTCCAAAGGGAATTTCAATGAGCCTGAAGCATTTCAAAAATATATATGAAGAAAGAAATCTTAAATATCTCATTAAAATTACTAATTTTAAGATTGTTGTCCCATGAAAGTTATTGATTAAGTAGGAATGCTTCTAAACTGTGCAAATAAAATTTGTTGCCATCACAGTTCCCCATACATTACCTTTTTTAATATATTTAAGCATTTTGCATACTACTATGTTTTGTACCAAGATGACCAGTTCACAGAACTTGAACATGTTCTCCTTTCAATAGTTAAGTTCTTTTTTTTAGCCTGATTGTTCCCCATATAGTGTTGGTCTGGTGTGAACATTAGAATCTAGAACACCCCCACCCCCCTCATGATAAAACTACAACATAGCCCCACTCACATTTCAGTTAAGAATAACATGCTAAACAACAAATGGGCAAAAGATACCTACCATAATCCCTCTAAATAAAAAAACTTAAAAGGGCTTGTTTAATTTTGCTGAAAATTAGCGAAAAGCTTACCCTTTCGGAGTTTCATACATGATTCTTCCAGCCAGAGCTTCACTGGGCCTTCTATTGGTTGACTTAATCATCTTAAGAATTTTACCCTTAACCATTTCTACAGCAATATCCTCAAAGATGACTGTTCCATCTGGAAGACGTTCAATTTCAACTGCCACCTCTTTATTCTGTAATATTAAAAGTAAATTTTCATTATACGGTAAGAGGGAAAATAAGGAATTTTTTTACCACAACAATATAAAAATACATTTTTTTAAAAAATAGTACATTGCAAGAATCCTCAAAAGCAGTTGTTAGCATGAGATATCTTTAAAATTAATCAAACAGCAGCGAAGTTTTTTAAAAATAAGTTTAAGGATTTTTTTTATGGAATATTATTGTGGGTTATTCCTTTTATAGTAAAAATGTGATAACTTAAATATCAAGCATCACAACCAATGATTTGGTTTCATGGTGGAATCACTGGTTTTACAGTGGGGTTTTTTTTGGTTATATATTTTGCTCAAGAAATTATTTTTTTTTTACATAGACAATGCTTACATTTCTTATTTGAATACCAAAGGATACATCATCCCCCAAAATGAGCTCACTGATATCTCCTTTAAATTCACTGTAATGGAAAAAAATTTCCTTCACAATGTCAGCACGTTCAATGAATCCAAAAGTGTCCTTCATGGAGCAAACAACACCAACATAGCGCTGAGTCGCTGACTCGAGGCTCTCAACATTGCGAGCACGAATCTTTCCATCTCTGTGTAAAAAATCAAATTTTAAGTCAACAATAAGATTTCATTGCATTCATGCTTTACACTAATCCATTTACATCTTAGATGCTTCAAAGTGGTTAATAAAAACATGTCATATAAAACAATGCATGAAACAGAAATCTTCAATGATGCTCATAACTTTAAAGGATATATTTACACCAACCTTTTGTCTGTGGCTATTTGAAATAAAACATCGTCGCCGGTTTTGGGTGAGGTGGAATTCCCAACAACATCATCAAGGCCATATGGCAAGAAGAAACATTCACCATTGTGGACATAAGTGACTCGTCCAAGTCCATCTTGAGTGCCAGGTACCGTGCCCTAGCATAAATGTGTTTCAAATATTCCATGAGGCAAGAAATAGCTAATTATTTCATCACACTTAAGTTTATAAGATGAATACTATTTTATAATGTATATAATGCTTACATTTTTCTGCTTCACCAATTTGGCCTCCTGCACTATAGTTCCTTGGACTTTCTCATCATTAATAATCTCTGCTGAGACCATCAATGGATCAACTTTCACAACACCCACTGCTACTGGTTTGCCCGTTCTGCGGTCATATGACATCTGAAATTCCACTGCCTCTGTATAAAAACAATAACTGTTCCGTTTTGAATTTGTTTAAATTTATATTACTTTTTACTCATGCAAGATCATTACATTACACCTTTCAATACTCTAATGCAGGCCTCAGACCTGCTAAGAAAAAAAATCTGTAGGGGCGGTGTATGTGGGGGGAAAGGGGGGGCGCGCCGACCGGGGCTGGGGGTGTATTGGTTTAAGATCTGTAAACTAATGCACAAGCCTTTTATTTAGTAAATAAAGAAATATAAAGTTACCTCCATTGTCTTTGAAGAGTCCACAGAGCATGAGAGAAACATTACTGGAAATGTTTATATACAGATATATAGGACAGAAGATTCATTTTATATGTGCACAGGCTGCTAATTAAGAGTTCAGTTTTCAAGCATATCATATCCCTGGTGGCCTTTTTGCACTTGTCCAACAGCTTTTTGGACAACTTTTGACAACTTGTAATTGATTTTAGTTACAAGCAAGTTAGAAAGAGTATCAACTTTCATGCTTGCCCTAGTTTCATTGTAATTTTCCTTCTCAATAATGGACAATGGAAAAAATTATTTCAGCATCTGCATTGCTGTGTGGATATGTTTATTAATGTCATTGTACCCCCCACTTTCAATAGATAAGTGGGTCTGGCACAGATTGCAGAATGCAAATGTTTCGCCACGGGGTGAAGGCCAAATAAATGAGTGTTTTTCCGAATACTCCTTTCGAAAACGTTAAATATGCCGTTTTTTTTTTGTTTTTTTTTGTTAGGAGCACTATCACTATCAACCTCGGTCACTGGAAAAGCTTTTTCAGCAGTTCTCTTTGCAAATTTATCCATTTAATAAGAAAAGTAAAGCTTAAAGCAACAATAAAAAGAAAAAAAAAGTCACAACACCACTGTAAGCCTAGTAAAACTAAGGATGAGTCATGAATGAGGAATGGAATTTGCGGTTCACTTCGATCAAAACAAAGGAAGTGGCAGTATCGAAATGCACGACTTCCTGTCGGACCCGTTTTTCTTTTTTTTTTCGCTTTTGAATTTTTATGACGGGTGAAAAATTATAATGTAATTTTCGGAAAATCGGAATTTTATGGGGTTTGTCGGAAGGTCGGAATGAGGGGTAAATAATCTGTATAATTCAGAGAAAATCGGAAGGTTTGGCAGGTCTGCAACATCTCCTCATTATTCAACATGGTTCAGAATGCCACCGTTTGATGGGTCAGAGCTCTTGGTGACTCACTCAGTTTGTCTTCACACAACACGACGTTCTGTAACTCGGCGCGTCTGACAGGTGGGTCTAAATGAGCCCCGATGCACAGCAACACACTTCTCACATTTTATTTCAAGATAGCTTTCCTCAAGTCTTCCCTCGAGGGTGGTGTGAATTTAAATTTAAAAAACAAAAGTTTTGATATTGTTCCACTTTTCATCTATTTTTACTTGAGTATGATGCAGGACTATCTCGTAAGTGTTCATTTGTGCTGACAAAAATCTATTCTTTGGTCATTACTTATTATTTGTTCCCCGTTGTTATAATTTTAAAAGGTTAAACCTCATTCATTTCTGGTTGCATTAAGCCGTAGTCTAACTCATTTATAGTAATTAATATTTAGCAACTTTAAACATTGTTCTACACGTGTAAATCAATTGCAAAAAAGAAGTTACTTCCCGTCCTCAGGAATATAAATTAAGCATGGAAGCAACATTGCCGAAAGAAATGAGTTCAAGTGAAACTGATGTACTTTGACTTGACCGTCCACAACATAAAACTATCAATCCATGATCACAAACAGCTGTACATGGACTTGACCGTCCACAACATAAAACTCTATCAATCCATGATCACAAACAGATGTACATGGACTTGACCGTACATAACATAAAACTCTATCAATCCATGATCACAAACAGATGTACATGGACTTGACCGTCCACAACATAAAACTCTATCAATCCATGATCACAAACAGATGTACATGGACTTGACCGTCCACAACATAAAACTCTATCAATCCATGATCAAAAACAGATGTACATGGACTTGACCGTCCACAACATAAAACTCTATCAATCCATGATCACAAACAGATGTACATGGACTTGACTGTCTACAACATAAAACTATGGCAATACACCATCCACAACAGAGCTCAAATCTCACCTCTCCGACCAACATCTCATAAATGAGGACTCCCAGCCCCCACCAATCCACGGCCCTGGAGTAGGACGTCTCAGTTAAAACTTCAGGTGCTAAGAACTCGGGTGTGCCACAGAAAGTACTGGTGCGGTCTTGGAAGCCCATGCCCTCCTTACACAAGCCAAAATCTGCCATTTTGAGGTAGCCTTCTGAATCTAGTAATAAGTTATCTAGCTTTAAGTCTCTGTAATATAAAAAAAAGAAAAAAAAGGAAACATGATTTAAACTTGCATGCCACTATCTTGGCTAATAATGATGTTCATTGTAGTATGCCCAGGTAGACCAGCAGATGGCCAGGTAGACCAGCAGATGGCCAGGTAGACCAGCAGATGCACAGCCAGCCTATCCCACCACTCACATTACACAAATTTAAAAAAATGCAGGATGTGAAAACTAATGGACCCAGCCTGGCTTTGGTGTCAACCTGTACACTATGGGTGGTGTTAATGTCAACCTGTACACTATGGGTGGTGTTAATGTCAACCTGTACACTATGGGTGGTGTTAATGTCAACCTGTACACTATGGGTGGTGTTAATGTCAACCTGTACACTATGGGTGGTGTTAATGTCAACCTGTACACTATGGATCATGTTAATGTCAACCTGTACACTATGGGTCGTGTTAATTTCAACCTGTACACTATGGGTCATGTTAATGTCAACCTGTACACTATGGGTCATGTTAATGTCAACCTGTACACTATGGGTCATGTTAATGTCAACCTGTAAACTATGGGTCATGTTAATGTCAACACCTATAGGCCCAAACTAAGGTTTGTTTGTTAACTAATGTCAACATACCTGTACACTATGGGTGGTGTTAATGTTAACATACCTATAGGCCTACACTAAGGATGGTTGTTAACTAATGTCATCATACCTGTACACTATGGGTGGTGTTAATGTTAACATACCTATAGGCCTACACTAAGGATGGTTGTTAACTAAAGTCATCATACCTGTACACTATGGGTGGTGTTAATGTTAACATACCTATAGGCCTACACTAAGGATGGTTGTTAACTAATGTCATCATACCTGTACACTATGGGTGGTGTTAATGTTAACATACCTATAGGCCTACACTAAGGATGGTTGTTAACTAAAGTCATCATACCTGTACACTATCTTATTTTCATGTAAATACTGCAAGCCCAACACTACACAGCCAGCATAGAACACAGTCCTTGGTTCAGAGAAGACATCGTTGTGAATATGCATCATGAGGTCCCCACCACAGGCGTACTCCATCACAAAACAAACATGTTCCTGGTTAGACAAGTCAAGCAGGAAGCAAACTTAGAGACAAAGATTCAGAAACATCTGGGCCTCTGTGCAGTGTACTTTACCAGTTCCTTTTGTTTAACAATGTGGGTTGCAACTCTATTCTAACCCAATCAATTCTTTTGTTTACCAATGTGGGTTGTAACTCTATTCTAACCCAATCAATTCTTTTGTTTACCAATGTGGGTTGTAACTCTATTCTAACCCAATCAATTCTTTTGTTTACCAATGTGGGTTGTAACTCTATTCTAACCCAATCAATTCTTTTGTTTACCAATGTGGGTTGTAACTCTATTCTAACCCAAACAATTCTTTTGTTTACCAATGTGGGTTGCAACTGTATTCTAACCCAAACAATTCTTTTGTTTACCAATGTGGGTTGCAACTGTATTCTAACCCAAACAATTCTTTTGTTTACCAATGTGGGTTGCAACTGTATTCTAACCCAAACAATTCTTTTGTTTACCAATGTGGGTTGCAACTCTATTCTAACCCAAACAATTCTTTTGTTTACCAATGTGGGTTGCAACTGTATTCTAACCCAAACAATTCTTTTGTTTACCAATGTGGGTTGCAACTGTATTCTAACCCAAACAATTCTTTTGTTTACCAATGTGGGTTGCAACTGTATTCTAACCCAAACAATTCTTTTGTTTACCAATGTGGGTTGCAACTGTATTCTAACCCAAACAATTCTTTTGTTTACCAATGTGGGTTGCAACTGTATTCTAACCCAATCAATTCTTTTGTTTTACAATGTGGTTTGCAACTGTCTTCTAACCCAATTAATTCTCTATTTCAGGTGTATACACAACTAAATACAAAATTTCAATTTCTCTGGGGCTTTTTTAAATAAAAAAAAATGTGAAGGAAAACTAAAACCCTTGCTATTTTTTCTTGAGAAGAAAATCTACGGATTCCACTGCACCAGACTTGGCAGGAGTCAAGTCATGGATGACACTCAGCAAGTTGAAGCTTAATGATGACAAACTGGAAGCACTCCTCATTCACAATCACCCTATACCTAAACTCTCCTCAACTCATTTCAAGTAAGTAACTCCCGACATACAGTTCACATTCTCTGCTAGGAATCTTGGTTATGTTCTTTCTAACAACATGTCTCTCTAAAACATATCTCTCACATTTGTCGTTCTGTATACACCGCTATCTGTCAGATCAGCTCCATCCGCCACTACCTCGTAGTTAGCGCAACAGAAACCCTAGTCTATGCTCTTGTTCTCCCTTGTCTTGACTATTGAAACTCTCTTCTGTCAGGTTCACCAAAACACTTCATAAAAAATTACAAAAGGTTCAAAACTCAGCTGCTAGGCTAGTTCTGAAGGCAAAAAAATGTGATTACGTCACTCCACTCACTTCATTGGCTCCCTATACAGGCATGCATTTATTACAGGCTGTCTGTTCTCTGTCCCAACTTTTTCTCGCACTCCTGTCCTTCCTATCTAACCAAACTCCATTCTGTCTATTCACCCCTTCGGCAGCTTCGCTCCTCCTCAGACACGCGTATTTTATCCGTTCCCAAGACACATACTAAAACATATGGTGAATGATCTTTCTCTTTATGCGCCCCCAAACAATGGAATCCTCTCCATATTTTATGACCAGCCAGGCCTTCAAAACTGCCCTCCAAACCCATCCCTTGAAACTCTACTACCCCGACTGATTCCATCCTCTGACCCATGCTAAACGATGCTGCTGCTGGCTGCCATCCATGGCTTGACATGGCAAAGTTCTGGCTCAATGTTAGGAATATAAATTTGTTTTTGTTTTGTTATTAGCTGTTTTTTTATTAAATAAGTGTATGTTCTTTTTTAATGTCATGATTATGTTTGACAAAAACTTTCTGTACAGCGCGGTGAGCCCAGCCCTAGGCTGGGGGACCGCGCTATATAAGACCATTAATAATAATAAGAAACGTTTTTTAAAAATGATAAAACTGTACTAGCCCCTCATGAGGATTGTAACAGTGGAGAAGGCATAAAACAAATGTAACTGTGCAGCTCATTGATAAAAGTAGTCAAAGACAGTTGGGAACAATGTAACAAGGTCTAGCACTCACTGAGGTCTGGAAGCATGCAAACAGATTGACTAAGAACGGGTGCCTCATCGAGTTGATCACTTCAAAGATACGTTTCTCTGACATCAAGCTCTCCACCTCATCCCTGGCAATGATGTCTCCCTTCTTCAGGGCTTTGATGGCAAAATATTCCCCAGTCTTTTTGAACTGGGATAACAAAACCTGAAAAAGGAGATAAGGGGAGATAAATACAGTGAGATTATAAAATCTGAAACAGAAGATGAGGGGAGATAAATACAGTGAGATTATAAAACCTGAAACAGAAGATAAGGGGAGGTAATATTTTTATTAAGAAAACTAAAAGGAGTTAAGGGGAGATAATATACCAAGATAAACCTGAGACAAAAGATAAAGACACTGAGATAAAATAAGCCTGCAAAGACAGATAATTAGCCCCAGTCTTTTTGTATTGAGAAACAGTGAGGAAACTTATAAAGCAATGACAAGCATTTCTTTTCACCAGTGTATAGATTAACGTGACATTCATAATATACTGTTGCAGTCATCAGCAACATAATTTTTTTTTTAAAGTCATACTAGAATTATTAATAACATACATGAAGAGTGATAAAGATGACTTACTTTCCCAAAATGTCCTCTGCCTAATACACTGATTGGTCGGAAATCATCCATTCTCATGTTCTGCCCTGTAAATCTGAAATTTAAAACGTTCCATCCATCCAGCTTTTTTATATAGATATTGATTGGCAAACTGGTTGCATTAAAAAATTTGTTGTGTTGCATACATTTTTCCCTTGCTACTAAATGTCTTTTAATTTATGTCACTTGTACATGTCACATTATATTACTATGTCTATCAAATTTTAGTTGATGTTTGTTATTCGACAAGTGACTTTGTAAAATGATCTCCTCTTTGTATTTAACATCTTTGTAGTTACTATCCTAGTGTCTCATTTTTATTTTACTTAGTTTACATGTTTTTAATAATTGTAAAGCGCTTAGAGCTTTAAGGTAAGCGCTATATAAAAATGCCTAAATAAATAAATAACATAAAAACAAGCTACACAGAAGTTTACTGTTTGATATTTTAAGTTACTCCATCAAACTATTTTCTTACTCTGGTTCTGGCACGACCGGGGGCAAGGGTGCCTGTCTCTTCTCTGATGGAATGATCGAAGGCCCCGGGGGTGGGGCTGACTGAGGGGGAGGGGGCGTGGGGGTGCGCCGACGTGGCACCTCTGGTGACTGTACAGTTGAAGTGTCTAGTTCTATGGAAGTGTTGGGTGTGGACTCTGCGAGGAAATCAAACTTGGACAGAGCTTGCTGCGGGGAGAAAAAGAAGGAATAAAAACTATTATTATCAAAATCATCTGATGAAATATTCAGCTAGTCGAACCCAAGAGGAGTTGTACAACACCCTCCTGCTGAATTGATCAAACACAATAACCATTCTTCATTTAACTTTACTGTTTTATTCATTTGAATGATGTATTCAAAACACCACGCCTTGCTTTACCTTGTTTACTTTGACTATATCTTTGAATGCATCTTATCTTACTGAGTCCATTACCGTTGGTTGCTCAGCACTTGTGTACTATTGCTTTACACACAAGACCGAAATCCTAACTGACCTGGACATCTTCACGTTCATGTGGCTTTTTCTGTTGGCGCGAGTATGAATGGGAGTGGTGAAGTGGGGCGGGCAGGGCTGCCCCCAGGTCATCTCTCCTTGTGTTTTCTTCCTCCTCCTCTTTCCTCTTGCTGGTGTCTCCGGGTCTCTTCAGTGGTTCGGGAGGCTCAAAGTTAATTTGAGAGATTGGAGGGCCCCGATCCTGGGACATAATACCTGATAAACAGCCAAAGAGAGGAGATGCTTTGGTTGATATTAGATAGTTTTAGTAACATGTCTGGGGGCCAGAAAAGGCAGATAGAACCCAATGAATGTCAAGTGAGTTCTATATCCCATTCATTGTTTCCTGACCAAATAACTAATTTCCTAACCTTATAGACTAAGCAAAAATTTCGGCTCCTTGGAACACATCGCTGAAATCATGTTACTTCAATAATCAACACAGGCAGAAGGAAATAGTTCATTTTAAATTGAGGTTAACTGAATTTATTTTTTCCTTTTAATATAAAATTATAGTATTTAAATATAAGATAGTACTTATAGAAGAGATATTGTTTATATATGGAATTATGTATCATCAGTAAAACCAGCACAAATCTAATACTAAATTGGGAATACACTGAGTGGAATCATCTAACAGAGCATCTTTCACACATGACAGTTAAAAGTGGAGGTGATTGGAGACAAGCCGGTCGCATTAAAAATGTGTGCGCTCTGCCATGCTCTTCCACTGTCCACAATGCAAATGTACACTGTCCATTGGGCTAGTGCTCTCAATGATCCCACAGGTACACCTGCATGTTTCTCCCTCACCTGGGGATGTGGGGGTTGGCTCTTGGTGATTTCTCCCTTCATTCAGATCTGAGCAGTTTGGTGGGAGTGACCGCTTCATCAGTCGACCCCATGTGGCAACATTTATGTTCATTTCATTTGGCCGGAGGAAATTTTTGCCTGCATTATGCAAAAAAATTTGTAAATAGTTAAATTCAAATAAAAAATTTGGAATTTTAAAAAAAAATCTACAAGAGATTAGATAAATGTAGACACATATTTTAACTTTTATTGAAATGATAAAAGCTTTTCTTTGCTTAGGCTGCTACATTCCTAGTCGTAAGAGGGTTATGGAAAAGAGGTTGACCTTTTATCAAGATGTATTATCATATTTACTTCATTAGGGGTAGACATTATTTGCATAGATTGGAAGAATTGAAGATCATTTATATCTAAAAGTAACTTCAGTTATGTCTGCAAACACCAACAGGTGACAGAAACTGAGTTTCCAAAGTCTCAAATGATCTAACGTTGTAGGCAAGAGTGCAGTGCAACTAACCTTTATGTTTAGGGAATATTTTTCTTTGTCTCTGAAGCTTTGGTTTTCTGGATAATGTTGGGTTGAGGAAGGTGATCTGAAAACAGAGGTCAGAGGTTATTGCACGGTCCGCTTGACCTAGGGCATGAATATAAGATGTCTAAGGCTAACATGCTCTGGCTTTTTTCATCAATCAATTGTTTCATATTAATTAATAATTTAAGACCATTAAAATACCATCAATAGAATTTGATATTTAGTATATCAAATAATCTTCCCAGAAAGTTATGACTGCTCATTTTGCTGTGTAGCCAAGTCTGGTGATAGTTCATACTGGCTAATTAAAAACTCCAAGAACACAAAAGCTAATGACTTCTAGATAAGGGCACAAACACAAAAGCTAATGACTTCTAGATAAGGGCACAAACACAAAAACTAATGACTTCTAGATAAGGGCACAAACACAAAAGCTAATGACTTCTAGATAAGGGCACAAACACAAAGGCTAATGACTTCTAGATAAGGGCACAAACACAAAAACTAATGACTTCTAGATTAAGGGCACAAACACAAAAACTAATGACTTCTAGATAAGGGCACAAACAAAAACTAATGACTTCTAGATAAGGGCACAAACACAAAAGCTAATGACTTCTAGATAAGGGCACAAACACAAAGGCTAATGACTTCTAGATAAGGGCACAACAAAAACTAATGACTTCTAGATAAAGGCACAAACACAAAAGCTAATGACTTCTAGATAAGGGCACAAACACAAAAGCTAATGACTTCTAGATAAGGGCACAAACACAAAAGCTAATGACTTCTAGATAAGGGCACAAACACAAAGGCTAGTGACTTCTAGATAAGGGCACAAACACAAAAGCTAATGACTTCTAGATAAGGGCACAAACACAAAAGCTAATGACTTCTAGATAAGGGCACAAACACAAAAGCTAATGACTTCTAGATAAGGGCACAAACACAAAAACTAATGACTTCTAGATAAGGGCACAAACACAAAGGCTAATGACTTCTAGATAAGGGCACAAACACAAAAGCTAATGACTTCTAGATAAGGGCACAAACACAAAAGCTAATGACTTCTAGATAAGGGCACAAACACAAAAACTAATGACTTCTAGGGGCACACTAAAACCCCACAAAGCCAAACAGTGGTAAAAATTTCCAGTTGTTCTGACCTCACAGAAGAGAATTCCCTGAGGTTCTAGATGTAATGTAATCCCATGGCGCTGGTTGTCCAAGAAATCTTCCAGTCTTAAAAATTTGACAGCACACATTTGTCTCCAGTCTCTCCAGTATATCGCTATTTCCAGTTCCCTGGACTGGAGGAACACACAATATAGGGAATCACAGAGAAGGAACAACAACAAAAATCTCAACAATAAAACAAAAGAAAAGATCAATACAAATAGGTTAGGTAACAAATGGCCTTCAAGTCTCTGTTTAAATGGTAAATGTTTTGATAGTAGATAAATGTGTGCACTGTCTTATTGACTTTCTCATCTTAGGTTTATTGATCACAGATTTATAAAGTAATTTTTTTTAAAAATACGATGGTGGAAAAGCAGGGATTTTCTTTAAAGTTTTCTCCTATAGAAAGCTCCTAATATTAGCTCCCAGCAACTGACTTTGTCCAAGTCTATAGAACTCCTATGATCCCAGCACTGCTGACTACAAGGTTTCCATGATGTCTGGGACACTTGTTGGTTGTCTAACTTCAGGCAGCACATGACTTCATCTGTGGGGTCAAGGTCAGACATGATAGGCTGTTAACGGTTAACAGAGCAGCAGAGGAGTTGAAGAAGTTTGGTTATAAAATATCAATTCAAACTTTAGTACCATATTCAAAAGGATTCAACTATTGGTAACATTGAGTCAGTCAGGATTCAGCTAGAGCAATACATGAAACTTATTGACAAGAGAAGTGTACGTCAATGGAAGCTTTCCAAAGCCAGATTTTAACAAAATAAACATACTTGACTATTCCTCTCACATCACAGAGCAGCAACACATGAATTATTTAAGCTCCTGATAGTTTTAGAACTGAGATTGTCCTAAATGGCAACCTACTTGTTATCTCATCTTTGATATTGTACATTTTACTGCTGCCCCGTCTGAGTAAACTCCTGCTCTCTCCAGGACTGGATATGAGGAGCTGCAGGTTATCTTTACGTCGTGTGGGAATGTCCTCAAGTAGACCCTGGACACCAACTAGTCTGTGGAGAAAAACAAGTACACAATGACTGATCAATGTAACCATGCAACAGAACATACAAAATAACTCAATCCCTGATCTTTTCATACATTAGAATAAGAAGTTCAACACTCAAACGAATGAAACTAAGCAATTAATTCTTTATTTGTTTAAACCGCTCATTTTTTTCCTAAACATTATCTAACATCCCAAGTGTCTCCCCATCAGCAATCAGGACATTTACTGATTATATTTCCAGTTTCCCTGTTAGAGCTGCCGGTTCGCTGAAGTAGTTTCTGGTATACGGTAGCACACGGACATTCAAAGTTAAGCAGTTTGACTGACTACTGACCTGACTTCCAGTTTCCCTGTCAGAGCTGCAGGTTTGCTGAAGTAGTTTGAGTTCCTGCGTTGGTTCGACAAGGAGAACCTGTTTGGCGTGATGTATGTTGAAGAATTGAACTCATCTAATTCATCCTTGAGCTGTTTGGCCTTGCTGGACGTCGGGTCCAAATCATTGAGTCGATCCTCCAGGGACATCCGCATTAACTCAAGCTTCATACTGGAGTCACTCAGCCGTGTCTGTGCCTGTGAGCGGAGCAGGGGGACATTCAATAAAGTCAAAGAAATGTTAAACATCACTTAAGAGGAAAAAGAAGATAATTATAACAAATTCTGTTTTAATGAATGTTTCTTATAAATTCTCTGCAGATGTAGAACAAATATTCCTTAAAATGTTATTTATATAACAAAATGTACTTCTTGAATACAGCATACAAATTATCTAAAATATTTTATGTTATTGTTATTTTATGTCACTGACTGAATGAGAAAAATAACAACATGTGTGACAGAATACCTTGACCTGACAAATACGAATAATGGGGAAAGGGGGGAGAGAAATAGTAATAGCATGAATCATGAATCCATTCATTTTTTGATGTGTGACTAAATGCTGTCCAGAGCTAAGTCACAGAATTCTGCATCCGCACGACCCATCTTTTTTTTAAACACACAAATCTATGCCATCATGAATAAACCCCAAAACTGCCACCTGGGCAATTGCTCTCCCCCACCTTAGCACATTGATGTGTGTGGTGTCTTAAGTTATGCATCACATTAATTAAACCCACCTCTCTTAGAGCCTTCTTGTCTTCAGACTTTGAGTTCTGCAATGTTCTGATCACATTTTTGGCTCCTTCGGCAACAGCCGACTCAATCTTGTGGTGGTGGCGCAGCTCTTCCAGGCGAAGGTCGGTTGGAGACAACAGCTCACTGGCACGGCCTGAGGATGAGGAGACATTTCACAATTTGCTGAATTACTGAAGAGAAAAAAAATCTTGTCAACGTGGCCATATAAACCACAGAAAAGCCTTGACTATAAAAACTGACTTGGCACGACACAAGATATACTTTATTGCCATTTCAGCAACAGCCTGGTCACATGCCATTAGCAGGAGTTCATAGATTCCCGACACACAAACTCACCATCTTTACTGTTGACCTCGGAAGTGTCCTGGTTGACTTTCAGCATCTGCATACGGATGATCTCAATTTTGGTCTTTGCATCACTCAACATCTGCTGGGCTTCAGCCAACATTTTCTTGTCCCGTGATGAGCCTGTGTTGTACATGGAGATCATGTTCTCTGCACCTATCTTAACCTGCAAGCACATTCAAACATAATGGTTGGCTGTTTTGTAACAAAGTTTTGCATTGTCAAACTTACGTTTTCATCTTAGACAATAAAAAAAATAGCTATTACTTATTAGATTATCAAATGCTTACTATCTTTAAGTACTACCTTGAGTTCAATATCTAAGAGTACTACCTTGAGTTCAATATCTAAATATCTAAGAGTATTACCTTGAGTTCAATATCTATGAGTACTACCTTGAGTTCAATATCTAAGAGTACTATCTTGAGTTCTATATCTAAAAGTACTACCTTGAGTTGAATGTCTAAGAGTACTACCTTGAGTTCAATATCCATCTGTTTCTGTAAGGACTTGAGGCGTGGGTTGACAGGGTGCTCAACTTGACTGTCCCCTTTGTCTGGCGACCTAAGTCCATCTGACAACAAAATAGGGACCACTAATTCAATAAGAAAATGCTGGTTAGAGTTCTTTAACTTAAGATCTTTGATGGACATTGTTCACAGTGGCCAAACCTCTAAAAATCATCATGTGTTTCAAATGCAAACTTGACAACCAGGGGACACACGCCTCACCCAACTTTTGTTATTTCTATCCAAGATTTAGCTTATCCAATGTGAACAACATGCCTTCCAGTTTGTTCTCATAGCATTGAGACTCCACTATTGTTAGGCACATGTAATAGTATTTTATGTACATTTTTTGGGGTGTCCCCGGTTAAATTTCACATTTCTGTTTGACTTCTTCTCAGTTAAATGAAAGAGGTTTTGTAAATTATTTAATAAAAAGATGTATTACTTCTTAATGAAACTTCTAAATGCTGATAATACAATCTCTTAGAGAGGATCATTCTCTTATAGTATAATAAATGCTTATGATACAAAAAATGGGACATGTTGAGATCCAGTGTTATAACTTATGCTACAAAAATGGGACATGTTGAGATCCAGAGTTATAACTTATGATACAAAAATGGGACATGTTGAGATCCAGTGTTACAACTTATGATACAAAAATGGGACATGTTGAGATCCAGTGTTATAACTTATGATACAAAAATGGGACATGTTGAGATAATAGCTTATGTGATGAGGATGGTGAGCAAAGTATGGCCATCTTTGACTTCTTAAATATTAAATATGCATATTAAATGAGACCATTATTATGTAAAGAGATTGTAGCAGCTTAGTGGTGAGTGGATGGTATGGCTAGGGTATGGGGTTTTGATCCCACATTTGGCTTTTTAAAAATACTCTTATGTTTTTTCTCAATGGGTAAGGACGGTGTTCCTATGATTTCCTCAAGCGGATAACATCTCTCATGTGAAATAAATAATGATATAAATAGAGATGTGACAATATGCTTTTAATATTTGTTTCTTTATAATCACTGGGGTGAAATAAATGTATTCTATTGGTTGAAATCTGACCGGCACGTTCTCCTCCCAAGTCCGCGGAGCCCGAGTTTGTGACCAGCAGGTATGCGCTGAGCTCCTGCAAATCCTGGTGCAGCTCCTGGAGCTTGGTGTTGGCTTTCTTGACAATGCTGCTGACATTCTGTAAAGTCTTTTTGTCTGTGGAGGCCTCACGCAGCTTCTCGGCCCCTTCCTGTTGGTCACCAAAACGACATGTCACTATTTAAGTTAATCTTAAACGTTTTGTCAAACAATTTATTTAGTCATAGAGAAACGTGAGTGGCTTTCAGTGAGTGTTGTTTGTTTAACAGCTGACACACAACACAGGACCTGACACACCAACTAACACACAACACAGGACCTGACACACCAACTAACAAACAACACAGGACCTGACACACCAACTAACACAACACAGGACCTTACACACCAACTAACACACAACACAGGACCTTACCAACCAACTACCACACAACACAGGACCTTACAAACCAACTAACACACAAAACAGGACCTGACAACAAAACAACAGGACCTGACAACAAAACAACATGGCCCACAACCTGGGACCTGGCCCACCACCTGGGACCCTCCCCACAACCTGGGACCTGGTGCACAACCTGGGACCTGGTACACAAACTGGGACCTGGCGCACAAGCTGGGACCTGGCACACAAACTGGGAAAGGGTACACAACCTGGGACCTGGTGCACAACCTGGGACCTGGCAAACAAACTGGGACCTCGCGCACAACATGGGACCCGGCGCACAACCTGAGACCCTCCCCACAACATGGGACCCGGCACACAACCTGGGACCCTCCCCACAACCTGGGACCCTCCCCACAACCTGAGGCCCTCCCCACAACCTGGGACCCTCCCCACAAACTGGGACCCTCCCCACAAACTGGAACCTGGCCCACAACCTGGGACCTGGCGCACAAACTGGTAACAGGCACACAACCTGGGACTTGGCGCACAACCTGGGACCTGGTGCACAACCTGGGACCTGGCGCACAACCTGGGACCTGATGCACAACCTGGGACTTGGCGCACAAGGGATGCAACACACAACATGATACCTAATAATTCATTCGTCTGATTTGGCATACAAAAAAAAAAAAAATCATCAGGCAGGTGTCCCAATATATGATCTCACATCTTAACAAGTATTAATGTCTTACAGGAGAAATATGTTTGTACACCACTGGGTTGCTAGTTACAAGCAGTTTCTCAGAGGACTAAATTATTTCTTATTCCCTTACTTTGAATGAAGACATTGTTGCCATGACAACATGAGTGTTAAATGGTGGCACTAGTAAAAATGCTGCTGGTAAAATACTACATATCTGTCCACTACTTAAAGCACAAGCAGATGACATGACCCATTTATCCCCCAGCAAACTGTCACAACCAAGTTATTCCCCCCACCCAAGTTATTCCCCCCCACATCCTCCCCTGACAGGTTACAGTGACCCTCGCTGACATTACCTTAATTTTCATCTCTTTCCTGATTTCCTTCTTGAGGTACTCCTTCATCTCCTCCAGCCTGTGCTGCATGTCGGCCTCCGAGATGTCCCCCTCTAGCCCCAGTCTCTGGCTCAGCTCGTGATACGAATTGTTGCCGGCACCTCCCTGAGAAAACAGATGACCAGTGTTGGTGTTAGGATCGGCTCTCAGACTAAAGTTAAGTGATTTACTATAGGTGCACAGCAATGGCTGAGATTCTAATCAGTAGAAGTTTTAGATAAAAAGTATTCTATGAAATATAATCTTAATTTGTGATGGGATGGAGTTAGTGTCTACAGTGCATAGATACTGTGTGGTGTAGCTGTACAGCAACAGTGCCCACTACATAGCCAGCTTTCAAATGGCTAAACAATGGTGCAACTAGAAGGTTTAACTGTGTAGCTAGGTAATATACTGACAAATAGGTAAAATTTTATTTGATAGGTAATGTACTGAGTAATAGGCGGTCAACTAATAGGTAATATACTGACATATAGGTGATTTACTGACAAATTGAAATTATACTGAATAAAAGGTGATACGCTAATTAATGAATATTTGAAATATTGACTAATCTGTGGTAAAATGACTAAATATTTATTATAGTGACTAATAGATCATGTTATAGTTGATTGTGGATAACTAAGATGGAAAATAAATGACAATTGTGTCTCACTAAGTTTCTGGCCATTTATTTCATATAAATAATTCTCATAACAATTTGGGTTAAACATCAAAAAGAAATGAATAGAATGAGAGAGGTGCAATAACAGGTGAAAAATATCAAAATGAAATTTTTAAGAGAAAGCAAAGAAACAAGCCTGAATTTCACTCAGTTGACATGTATTTAGTATATCCAGTTAAAATAGCATCTGTTGGACTGGGTACAAAAATTGTGAATGGAAAATAAGCCATAGAGATGCCTTGTGATAACAGATATATATATATATTCAATGATCAAAAGCTCAGATGGAAAAAAAAGTGGTATACAAAAGATTGTAACCAAAAACAAAATCTTTTTTTTTTTTTATTTATAAATCCCTTTCTCTCCCCCCCCCCAATTATTATAGGTACAATGGAAACAAAAATCTGCTGCTGGAGTAAGAGTAGCCTGATCAGCCAGGCCATCATGCTGGAGTAAGAGTAGCCTGATCAGCCAGGCCATCATGCTGGAGTAAGAGTAGCCTGATCAGCCAGGCCATCATGCTGGAGTAAGAGTAGCCTGATCAGCCAGGCCATCATAGTCATGCCAGGCACCACAATTACTGGTCTTCATAACTAGAGAGATATAACATACAGCTACTGCATAGCTTACTGTATGCTTGTAATTAGTTTTTGTAGTGTTGCGTTTGTTTTAAATGTGGTGAATTATAGATATGTTTTTTGTTGACTTTGTACCGCCCTTCCAGCCTTTGGGGATGAAGCGTGTTTTTGAAATGAACTTTATTATTATTATTATTATTTCTTGCCCTGTTGCCATAAGGCTTGAGAGGCCTTGTGAATTTACCTGTGCTGCTTTGAATGCATGCAAGTAAAACAATAAAGGGGGAGAAATAAGCCATTGGAGAAAAAGGTGGCCTGGGGAATAGAGTTAATCCTGATGAAATGTTCAAGGCCAGAAGTTAGAGATGAGAACACGACAGATAGGGGATTAATCATAACTTTGACAAAACTAGTTACATGAACAGACAGACAAAATGCCTACATAAACAACATAAACAGACCGTCAAAATGTCTTCATAAAAACAGTCTGTGCAGCTCTCATCAAATCTTGAAAGCCGTTTGAATTTTCTTTTTTCAAAACAAACAAGAAGCTTTTTTTGTTTCTGAAGTGAATTTTCTCAAAGAAGACTTCTGAGGGCGTCTACCTTGTGGACACCTTTAAGTAACCACCTACTCCACAAGAATTAAGTCAATGGAGATCTTCATCAAAGCGCTGCCTGATCTTCAATGAGACGGCTTCAGACTTCATTCTTTTATCTCACCGGCCCCCACATCTCTTTTTTTGTCCATTCAAGCTTAAAAGATAACTTTTAACTTCAAACTCTTCTCAAATATTTTCTCTTCTTCTTCTATATTTTGAGGGTCCACGATCAATGAATTGATCATTCTCAACTCAGTCAATGCTTTCAGTAGCACTTATTTTTTCTGAAAAGAAATTCTTGCCCTGCCTCCTTATAATCTGACAATCCTGTCATTCTTCAGTCCATGACCAAGTCTCCACTGACCACTGTAATAATGTCCCTACAATGCTGTCATTCTTCAGTCCATTACCAAGTCTCCACTCAGTCCATGACCAAGTCTCCACTGACCACTGTAATAATGTCCCTACTTTACTCCACACAATCTCCTCTCTATTTAAACGTTCCCCTCATAGTCTGAACTCTCTTTCTCATGAAACAGCACTGCACCTGACATGTAATAATAGAACAGATCACATCTAAACATTCTTTTTTTTTTATTGAAATGTAGTGAGAGCAATAACAACAAAAAACAGACATAATTATCTGCCAGAGTTTGATTTATCAAAGGCAAGAAATGGGCGTGTTGCCCAGATGGGGCAAACAGATCTAAGCAGAAGTTTCACCCCCCCTCCCACAAATGCTGTAACAATAATAACAGATTTATGGCCATATTTTGTATACATTAAATCAATGTTTTGTAGAAAGATCAAAAGATAAGATGCTACTGTTCAAATGTCCATGGCAGAGAGATGATGGATTTTTTAAATTTCTATTTTACAGTTACTTCTTGATTTTCAATCATTTTGTATTAGTGCAAGGGGTCTTAACCAAGGGTGCCCCCACCATCTTGGAGTGCAAGGGGTCTTAACCAAGGGTGCCCCCACCATCTTGGAGTGCAGGGGGTCTTAACCAAGGGTGCCCCCACCATCTTGGAGTGCAGGGGGTCTTAACCAAGGGTGCCCCCACCATCTTGGAGTGCAGGGGGTCTTAACCAAGGGTGCCCCCACCATCTTGGAGTGCAAGGGGTCTTAACCAAGGGTGCCCCCACCATCGTAGAGTGCAGGGGGTCTTAACCAAGGGTGCCCCCACCATCTTAGAGTGCAGGGGGTCTTAACCAAGGGTGCCCCCACCATCTTAGAGTGCAGGGGCTCTTAACCAAGGGTGCCCCCACCATCTTAGAGTGCAGGGGCTCTTAACCTAGGGTGCCCCCACCATCTTGGAGTGCAGGGGGTCTTAACCAAGGGAGCCCCCACCATCTTAGAGTGCAGGGGGTCTTAACCAAGGGTGCCCCCACCATCTTGGAGTGCAGGGGCTCTTAACCAAGGGAGCCCCCACCATCTTAGAGTGCAGGGGGTCTTAACCAAGGGTGCCCCCACCATCTTAGAGTGCAGGGGCTCTTAACCAAGGGTGCCCCCACCATCTTAGAGTACAGGGGCTCTTAACTAAGGGTGCCCCCACCATCTTAGAGTACAGGGGCTCTTAACCAAGGGAGCCCCCACCATCTTAGAGTGCAGGGGCTCTTAACCAAGGGAGCCCCCACCATCTTAGAGTACAGGGGCTCTAAACCAAGGGAGCCCCCACCATCTTAGAGTGCAGGGGCTCTTAACCAAGGGTGCATGAGGCAGTTTAAGGGGGTGCAGGAAGACCCAGAGATTTAGGTTTATTTGTATTAGCATTTTGTATTTGGGGGGAGGTGTGTGGAAATGTTGGGATCATCAGGGGGGGGGGGTGTGGCATTGAAAAAGTTTAAGAACCCCTGTAGTACTTCAATTCCATAATTATTTGTTTTTCGTTAACATGGTCTTTAGAAGTAGGGCTTTGACAGCGGGCCAATGTCAGAGAGACCAAACACTGTGTCATACTTCATGTTTCTGACATATTAAATGGGCACATAACAGATTTATAAACCTCCACAGCTTTGCTATTGACCTGGTCTAATCATGAAATCACTACTGGCAGCCATGCTGTAATGGTCATGCAGGCCACATGTGTTAGTAAGGCATTTCATGTAAGCTTGAATCAGCTAGTCAAACAAACAAATAACTCTACTTGTGATATCATCCTTCATTGGGGACACAACTGATCCATTGTTCACGTTTAAGTTCTGTTAGCCAGTTATGAGCTGGTCTAACATAACACAAGGCTATAGTGATATCAGCATTGTATTGATGGCACACAAATGATCTACTGCTGGAGTGAGGTCACACCTCTGTTAGTAAGTCACCCATTGAAAGCCTGGGGGTTAGTTGACACTTACACAATACAGGTATCTAGCTGACATGGGCATATACAAGTGATGAAGTTAATAAAGCAGTGAAAGAGAAATATCAAGTGTAATAGACGTGGTTACATAAAGCAATTATTGTAAACATAAACCAATAGAAGTAGGTGGGCACCACTCAAAGAAGTAGGTGGGCACCACTCAAAGTAGTAGGTGGGCACCACTCAAAGTAGTAGGTGGGCACCACTCCCACCACTCAAAGTAGTAGGTGGGCACCACTCTAAGAAGTAGTTGTGCACCACTCTAAGAAGTAGGTGGGCACCACTCAAAGTAGTAGGTGGGCAACACTATAAGAAGTAGGTGGGCACCACTCAAAGAAGTAGGTGGGCACCACTCAAAGTAGTAGGTGGGCACCACTCTAAGTAGTAGGTGGGCACCACTCCCACCACTCAAAGTAGTAGGTGGGCACCACTCTAAGAAGTAGGTGTGCACCACTCTAAGAAGTAGGTGGGCACTACTCAAAGAAGTACGTGGGCACCACTCAAAGAAGGTGGGTACACCACATGGGTAGGAGAATAAGTGAACATTTAAAGCTTTTCTAATACAAGGCCACAAAAATGTGGTTGGATATTGTTATGCAGTAGTTACAAAGGGATATTACTACACTTTGTAATGAAGGATGGATATAGCAATAAGAATAATAAAAAGATTTATACTACAATAAGTGATATCCGTCCCCTGGGGAAACTGCAAACATTTGTTAACGTCCCCTGGGAAACTGCAAGCATTTGTTAACGTGTCCCACCATAACATGGGATGGTGTTAAAATTGAACATATTTCCTGAGTATGCAGTCTCTTTTTTTGTGACATGGTTATTTAGTACTTATCTCAGCTATGTATTTTAACAATCCTTGTCGAAAAACCCTAGGGATGAAACTAACATTTCCCTTAGTACTTGTCTCAACAATGTATTTTAACAATACTTGTAGTAACATGTAGAGAAACCCTCGGGATGAAATGATCCGTCAATGAAGTGAGCCCATCAAATCCAGACTAATCCCATATGTCCTCATTGACTGGCAGGAGGGTCACCAGGGCAGTCCATGTGGGTCTGGGGGGTGGGTGGGGAGGGAAGGTCATCAATAATGTCTTAATGTCACAACACAGGGATGCAATCAACCTGCTTCCCATGACAGGTGTCACTGGCAGTCATCTAATGTTACCGCCCTGACCCAGTTACACTGCGACCAGCTCTACCTGCACCAGTTTTACCAGTTATTACACCTCTGCCTGGACTCAAGGCCAAATGTGGGCCAGTCTCGGCTAAACTTGAATTGTGGAAAGAATTGGGGGCATTTGAAGGGGTTGGGGGAGGGTACACCATCTAAGTAGGCCTAAAAAGAAAGCTAACACTAACACTGCAGACATCAGCATGCAAAAAGTCCTTTCGGATTTCAAGCTTTCCTTTCATAGTTATTTAGTTTTGCTTTAATGAAGTCTTCCAAATATTTTTTTTAAATTAATTATTCTAGTTCTCTGAATTTATTAATTTTTTTAAAATTTATCTTTAAATAAAATAAATTATTTTGTGTTATTTTAATTCACTTTAAAAGAATACTTGCCACTTTTATTTTATGTTAATTGATAAATATTGTGTTTGAGCTTAAATAGAGTAGAAAAACAATGGGATAAGGAAGAGACAGGTCTATGATAAAAAGCTGTCCATTCGTTAGATACGAGAGACCAGTGTGCATACTGATGTCCACCAAAAGACTACAGCAACTATCAAAGTAGACAAACAATGTTTACCACACGGAATAGAACCAGTTTTCTGTACTGAAACACAAGAAACAAGAGATGTCAAAAGGCTGGTTAAATGCATGCTCCTAGGGTCCTGTTATACAAGGACATTAATTACATTCAATAAATGGCATGTGATAAAATGAATGATGCAAATTAAGACATATTTAAATAGCTGGTTCAATGCATGCTCCTAGGCTCCTGTCTTAGAATAAAGCATTCAATAAATTCAACTAACGGCATGTGATCAATGAAAGAAACAATAATATCATCATGCATTCAAGCACATTCACCGATATAGTAGGTACAAGATCTAGTAAGGCAAACCAATGGGGAGACGTCAAGACTAAATGATGTCCTCTAAACACATCAGAGCCAATTTAAGTCCTCTAAACACATCAGAGGACTAAATGAAGTCCTCTAAAATTTTCAGGACTAAATGAAGTCCTCTAAACACATCAGAGGACTAAATGAAGTCCTCTAACATCCTCTAACATTTCAGGACGGAATGAAGTCCTATAACACTTCAGGACTAAATAAAGTCCTCTAACATTTCAGGACTAAATGAAGTCCTCTAACACTTCAGGGCTAAATGAAGTCCTCCAGCATTTCAGGACTAAATGAAGTCCTCTAACACTTCAGGGCTAAATGAAGTCCTCTAACATTTCAGGACTAAATGAAGTCCTTAACACTTCAGGACTAAATGAAGTCCTCTAAACACTCCAGGACTAAATGAAGTCCTCTAACACTTCAGGACTAAATAAAGTCCTCTAACACTTCAGGACTAAATGAAGTCCTCTAACATTTCGGGACTAAATGAAGTCCTCTAGCACTTCAGGACTAAATAAAGTCCTGTAACATTTCGGGACTAAATAAAGTACACTAACACTTCAGGACTAAATGAAGTTCTCTAACACTTCAGGATTAAGTGCAGTCCTCTAAACAATCAGGGGACTAAATGAAGTCCTCTAAACAATCAGGGACTAAATGAAGTCCTCTAAACGTTCAAATTCCACCTTGGCCAGCCAAGCCCGTGTCTGGCATTAATGCACCGATGGCGCCCGTGTCTGGCATTAATGCACCGATGGCGCCCGTGTGCGGGTACAGGGATGTTTACATGACAAACAAGCATTGTGTTTCGGGGAGCCGGAGGAGATGTTCATTAATGGAGGCCTGTTATAACAAGCACATCTAGAACGGGGCTCAATAGATGGCTGGTGTGTCTTGAACGGCCCCATTAATAACATTGTATGCATGACCGTTGGGGGTGGGGTGGGGGGGGTGTAACTTAAAGTGGTATTTCTAAGAAACGAGTTGAGGAGCTTGGTCAAGTAGATATTATATGCCAGCTCTAGTTAGAATCAAATTCAAGTATGCTTTAATTGGTATTATATTATAATAGTGTAATGTTAGTATACATTGTTCATTATAACATCCTACTACAGACAGGAGGTGGGTTACAATGAAACAAGCTTTTGTTTATAGTGGTGTGCAGGCATTCTAGGCTCAGGTGAATGAAGACAATCTACACATACAAAGAACTAGTGGGCTTCAAGCTTACTTCAAGCAATGTTTATGAATACAATCAAATGTACGAATCTTGGCCAAACACATGAGTACATAGTCGCCCAGGGAGATTCAAAGGGTACACCTGGACATAACGGACCAAAGGGAGATGCAAAGGGTACACCTGGACATAACGGACCAAAGGGAGATGCAAAGGGTACACCTGGACATAACGGACCAAAGGTAGATTCAAAGGGTACACCTGGACATAACGGACCAAAGATAGATTCAAAGGGTACACCTGGATATAACGGACCAAAGGTAGATTCAAAGGGTACACCTAGATATAACGGACCAAAGGTAGATTCAAAGGGTACACCTAGATATAACGGACCAAAGGTAGATTCAAAGGGTACACCTAGATATAACGGACCAAAGGTAGATATAAAGGGTACACCTAGATATAACGGACCAAAGGTAGATATAAAGGGTACACCTAGATATAACGGACCAAAGGTAGATTAAAGGGTACACCTAGATATAACGGACCAAAGGTAGATTCAAAGGGTACACCTAGATATAACGGACCAAAGGTAGATTAAAGGGTACACCTAGACATAACGGACCAAAGGTAGATTCAAAGGGTACACCTAGACATAACGGACCAAAGGTAGATGCAAGGGTTTACACCTGGATATAACGGACTAAAGTACATTCAAGGGGTTACACCTGGACATAACGAATCAAAGGTAGATTCAAAGGGTACACCTAGATATAACGGACCAAAGGTAGATTCAATGAGAACACCCACCGATTTTTGGAGGGTGCATTTTTCAGTGGCCCCCGAGAATGAGATAATCCCAGAGCCTACTTGAGCATGCCTCCCTCAATCCCCCACCACCACCGTCACCAGCAACGCCCTGACCAATCAAACATCTGACGTAAGACTTTTGTTGACTCTAGCGTGGGATTCCCACCAGGTATCCAAACACCTGAGACAATGGGCTGTCTCCACAGCTGTAGCGAGGTAGTAGTAGTATCCGAGGTAGTAGTGTCTGTTAACACTCACCAACCGACACGCAATGTTAAGTGGGCAGCTCTATAGCGACACAGTTGTTGGCGCTATATGTATTCCCTGGCTGTACGGACAGGGTTGGTTCTCTAATATCAATGCCAACATCAGTAAGGTATGTATGACATACCATTTGAAAGGACCGGGTTGGTTCTCTCATATCAATGCCAACATCAGTAAGGATTGTATGACATACCATTTGAAAGGACAGGGTTGGTTCTCTCATATCAATGCCAACATCAGTAAGGATTGTGTGACATACCATTTGAAAGGACAGGGTTGGTTCTCTCATATCAATGCCAACATCAGTAAGGATTGTATGACATACCATTTGAAAGGACAGGGTTGGTTCTCTCATATCAATGCCAACATCAGTAAGGATTGTATGACATACCATTTGAAAGGTGCATGACACGGAAAGGCTGGACATCAGCATGTCCCATCAATGAGATTCAACTGGACATCAGCATGTCTCATCAATGAGATTCAACTGGACATCAGCATGTCTCATCAATGAAATTCAACTGGACATCAGCATGTCTCATCAATGAGATTCAACTGGACATCAGCATGTCTCATCAATGAGATTCAACTGGACATCAGCATGTCTCATCAATGAGATTCAACTAGACATCAGCATGTCTCATCAATGAGATTCAACTGGACATCAGCATGTCTCATCAATGAGATTCAACTGGACATCAGCATGTCTCATCAATGAGATTCAACTGGACATCAGCATGTCTCATCAATGAGATTCAACTGGACATCAGCATGTCTCATCAATGAGATTCAACTAACTGGAGTCCGAGCTTAGCTTTACCAAATAATGATTGATATAGAGCTGAGCGGCTTTTAACAACTTCCCCTCAGTAGCGGAGTCACAATGTTACATTACAGTAGCTATGACAACATCTCTGTGTGGGCAATGCATGGACCGATTGTAGGGGGTGTGGGGGTCTGCATCGGTTACCAAAACTTCAATACAGTTTTGCCAGATGACCATTTCGTTCTTTTTGAATAACAGAAATACTGAATGAATTTATTTATTTATTTATTTAGGCATTTTTATATGGCGCTTATCATAAAGCTCTAAGCGCTTTACAATTATTAAAACATGTAAACTAAGTAAATACAAATGAGATACTAGGATAGTAACTACTATTTTATAGAAACAATGAAAATGACTATAAAACGAGGACACTTTGACACTTCAGGATCAACCCGAAACAGAAAATGAGGTAGGGCAAGGAGGGTGCATCACAGGTCATAGGCGGACCTAAACAGATGAGTTTTAAGGGACTTTTTGAAAATGGACGAGGTTTCACTATGACGTATATGGAAGGGGAGCTGGTTCCAGAACGTGGGCCCATGGAAGCAGAAGGAGCGTTCACCGATGGTCTTAGTTTTAGTTCTTGGGATTGAGAGGGTTCTACTGTCAATGGAAGAACGTAGTTGTCTTGTGGGGATGTAAGGAAGCAACAGTTCAGAGAGATAGACAGGAAAGTGAGGGTCAGTGAACGAGTTGAAGCAAAGATTGGCAGACATACCATTTGAAAGGACAGGGTTGGTTCATGAAAGAAGGACGAGGACTTACAATGTAATTTACATGCTTGTGGGTTATAGACCAGCGGTTCTCAACCTGTGGGTCGCGACCCCTTTGGGGGTCGAACAACCCTTCCACAGGGGTCGCCGTAAGACCATCGGAAACACATCTACTCTACGGTTATGGAGTAGCAATGAAATAATTGTGTGTTTGGGGGTCGCCACAACATGAGGAACTGTATTAAAGAGTCGCGGCATTAGGTAGGTTGAGAACCACTGCTATAGACTATAGAGCCCTGTTTCCCAACGTCTTGCAAAAATCATTGTGAACAATATACCAGTGAACAACCCTATTTTTGAATATTAACAATTATGTATATGATACACGGGGAGGCATAAGAATTTGAGAAAGGCTTAGGTGGGGCATTGCACAAAACAGGTTGGGAGACACTGCTATAGAGCATAAAAGACTGGTTAATGGTACTACACCTTTCAGACAGCATCAAACTAGAAGCGTATACAAATCTTAAGCGAACATCTGACATCGTGAATAAGAAAACATATCTATTGTTTAAACAAATAAATAAACACCCCCCCCCCTTTCCAAACGTCAAAGGTTCTAAATTCAATGGCTTCAACAAAGGACCTGGCTAATTAACAAGTACAGAACCGACTATATGGTTACAATAAGCCCTAAACATTATTGGATTAAAAAATGTTTTTAAAATACTGGTTTGGAGAAAAAAGTGTCTGGATTTATTTTTTAAAAGTTTTAACCTTAACAAAATAGATCAAAATATTATGTCAATATATCAAAGCAATAATGTCCCAGTTTATTAACTGCACGTACATTGCATAATTACACACAACTGCACGTGCATTGCATAGTTACACACAACTGCACTTACATTGCATAGTTACACACAACTGCACGTACATTGCATAGTTACACACAACTGCTCGTACATTGCATAGCTACACACAACTGCACGTACATTGCATAGTGCATAGCTACACACAACTGCACGTACATTGCATAGTTACACACAACTGCACGTACATTGCATAGTTACACACAACTGCACGTACATTGCATAGTTATACACAACTGCACGTACATTGCATAGTTACACACAACTGCACGTACATTGCATAGTTACACACAACTGTACGTACATTGCACGTCACCAACACGAATCTTCTCACGGCTGTTTACATCAGGTCAAGTGGAGTAACTCACTTTGTTCACCCGGTTATCTGCTATCAGCGCGAGCAAGTGCACGCGGGGTTAAAAGACCCACCGAAAAAAATGGATGGAAATAATTAATGGTGGGCTGTCATTGAACTGCCTGGTCCTTGTTGTAATGGACGTGATTGGTCTGGCTTTTGAAAGTGGGCTGTCATTGAACTGCCTGGTCCTTGTAATGGACGTGATTGGTCTGGCTTTTGAAGGTGGGCTGTCATTGAACTGCCTGGTCCTTGTTATAATGGACGTGATTGGTCTGGCTTTTGAAGGTGGGCTGTCATTGAACTGCCTGGTCCTTGTTATAATGGACGTGATTGGTCTGGCTTTTGTAGGTGGGCTGTCATTGAACTGCCTAGTCCTTGTTATATTGGACGTGATTGGTCTTGCTTTTGTTGGTGATCTGTAATCTGACTTTATAATGGACGTGATTGGTCTGGCTTTTGAAGGTGGGCTGTCGTTGAACTGCCGGGTCCTTGTTATAATGGACGTGATTGGTCTGGCTTTTGAAGGTGGGCTGTCATTGAACTGCCTAGTCCTTGTTATAATGGACGTGATTGGTCTGGCTTTTGAAGGTGGGCTGTCATTGAACTGCCTGGTCCTTGTTATAATGGACGTGATTGGTCTGACTTTTATCTCTAATCAGAAGACTCCAAGGGCTAAATGCGGGACATGGTCACCATTAACACATTCAAAACTTAGAAACTTTGGATCTTATAACCAAACGTTTACATGGTACAAGCTCAAGCTTTCTAGCCTTTTCATTGCTGAAAATTGTGACATTCTTGGAATATAAAGTCTGTAAGACACTTTTTTTTTGGAATATAAAGTCTGTAAGACATTTTTTTCTTCTTGAAATATAAGATTAGTAGAAAACCATGTTTTGTTTAAACCTAAGCCTAATCTAATCTTATTTGTAATAAGGCCTCAAGAAAACTTTGTTATTGGAACCAATGACATGCAGAAAAAATATGTTCTTTTCATCTAATACAAGTAGGATTATTATTACCTAGTTGTTGTTTTGTGTGTGTGTGTGTGTTCTTCACTATCTGTGGTCAACCTTTGTTGTTTCTGTTTTTGTTTCCAAGACATGAAGATAACTCCGCGAGCTGGTGCCTCAGCGAGTGATGGTACATCTGAACATGTGGGAGCCCCTTCTGATTCCTACTTTGCTATCCCTTAAATACCTATATCAGCTGAGTGGGTCCGTCTGCATTCACAGACACCTACCCGTAACAATCCACGCCCCTGATGTAACAGAATACGCCAACGCCTGTATCCACGCAGCTATTGATGACATTAATGGGACGCGTGAGAGTGGCCGGGTCGAGGTGATTGAGTACACGCCTCCACGATGTTGCCAAAACTCTGCAGACAGTGGAGTCTATTGATGGATCCCGTCTCAGCTGTCATCAAACCGTCTCACTGTAGGAAGCTATCAAATACAAACCCTCTCACTGTAGGAAGCTATCACAGACAAACCATCTCACTGTAGAAACTTAACACATACAAACCATCTCACGGTAGGAAGCTATCACAGACAAACCATCTCACGGTAGGAAGCTATCACAGACAAACCATCTCACGGTAGGAAGCTATCACAGACAAACCATCTCACTGTAGGAACTTAACACAGACAAACCATCTCACTGTAGGAAGATATCACAGACTAACCATCTCACTGTAGGAAGCTATCACATACAAACCGTCTTACTGTAGGAAGCTATCACAGACAAACGATATCACTGTAAGAAGCTATCTCAGATAAACCATCTCACTGTAGGAACTTAACACAGACAAAGCATCTCACTGTAGGAAGGTATCTCAAACAAACCATCTCACTGGAGGAAGCTATCACAGACAAACCATCTCACTGTAGGAAGCTATCACAGACAAAGCATCTCACTGTAAGAAGCTATCTCGACAAACCATCTCACTTTAGGAAGCTATCACAGACAAAGCAACTCACTGTATGAAGGTATCTCGACAAACTATGTCACTGTAGGAACTTAACACAGACAAACCATCTCACTGTAGGAACTTAACACAGACAAACCATCTCACTGTAGGAACTTAACACAGACAAACCATCTCACTGTAGGAACTTAACACAGAAAAACCATCTCACTGTAGGAACTTAACACAGACAAAGCATCTCACTGTAGGAACTTAACACAGACAAAGCATCTCACTGTAGGAACTTAACACAGACAAAGCATCTCACTGTAGGAACTTAACACAGACAAACATCTCACTGTAGGAACTTAACACAGACAAAGCATCTCACTGTAGGAACTTAACACAGACAAAGCATCTCACTGTAGGAACTTAACACAGACAAAGCATCTCACTGTAGGAACTTAACACAGACAAACTATCTCACTGTAGGAACTTAACACAGACAAAGCATCTCACTGTAGGAACTTAACACAGACAAACCATCTCACTGTAGGAACTTAACACAGACAAAGCATCTCACTATAGGAACTTAACACAGAAAAACCATCTCACTGTAGGAACTTAACACAGACAAAGCATCTCACTGTAGGAACTTAACACAGACAAACCATCTCACTGTAGGAACTTAACACAGAAAAACTATCTCACTGTAGGAACTTAACACAGACAAAGCATCTCACTATAGGAACTTAACACAGACAAAGCATCTCACAGTAGGAACTTAACACAGACAAACCATCTCACTGTAGGAACTTAACACAGACAAAGCATCTCACTGTAGGAACTTAACACAGACAACGCCCTCTTGTTGCAGGGTGCTATTCATCGCTGACAAAATATCTTAATAGAGATCTATCCCAGAACAAAAGGAAGTGTACATCGTAGAATTGAAGGAGAGAATCTATTCCCGAACAAAAGGAAGTGTACATCGTAGAATTGAAGGAGAGAATCTATTCCCGAACAAAAGGAAGTGTACATCGTAGAATTGAAGGAGAGAATCTATTCCAGAACAAAAGGAAGTGTACATCGCAGAATTGAAGGAGAGAATCTATTCCAGAACAAAAGGAAGTGTACATCGTAGAATTGAAGGAGAGAATCTATTCCAGAACAAAAGGAAGTGTACATCGCAGAATTGAAGGAGATAATCTATTCCCGAACAAAAGGAAGTGTACATCGTAGAATTGAAGGAGAGAATCTATTCCAGAACAAAAGGAAGTGTACGTCGCAGAATGATTATGACTGACCAGATTGCGATAATGCGACTTGCGTTCGCACCAGCTTGTTAATTTACACATGCAGTAGAATACACGCCCGCAAAGACGCACTGTCCTCGGATTGCGTTCTACAAGGCATCAATTATTGAATAATTTAGGTTGCAAATGAGCTCTTTCTCTCTACAAAATATGTCAGTTCCCAAAAATATCAACGCTATCTTACCCAGATCTACGGCCAGACAAGGGAAGCCAGTACCAATGCAGATCTACGTCCAGAAAAGGGAAGCTAGTACCAATGCAGATCTACGTCCAGACAAGGGAAGCTAGTACCAATGCAGATCTACGTCCAGACAAGGGAAGCTAGTACCAATGCAGATCTACGTCCAGACAAGGGAAGCTAGTACCAATGCAGATCTATGGCCAGACAAGGGAAGCTAGTACCAATGCAGATCTATGGCCAGACAAGGGAAGCTAGTACCAATGCAGATCTATGGCCAGACAAGGGAAGCTAGTACCAATGCAGATCTATGGCCAGACAAGGGAAGCTAGTACCAATGCAGATCTATGGCCAGACAAGGGAAGCTAGTACCAATGCAGATCTATGGCCAGACAAGGGAAGCTAGTACCAATGCAGATCTATGGCCAGACAAGGGAAGCTAGTACCAATGCAGATCTATGGCCAGACAAGGGAAGCTAGTACCAATGCAGATCTATGGCCAGACAAGGGAAGCTAGTACCAATGCAGATCTATGGCCAGACAAGGGAAGCTAGTACCAATGCAGATCTATGGCCAGACAAGGGAAGCTAGTACCAATGCAGATCTATGGCCAGACAAGGGAAGCTAGTACCAATGCAGATCTATGGCCAGACAAGGGAAGCTAGTACCAATGCAGATCTACGTCCAGACAAGGGAAGCTAGTACCAATGCAGATCTACGTCCAGACAAGGGAAGCTAGTACCAATGCAGATCTATGGCCAGACAAGGGAAGCTAGTACCAATGCAGATCTACAGCCAGACAAGGGAAGCTAGTACCAATGCAGATCTATGGCCAGACAAGCGAAGCTAGTACCAATTTAAAAGTAGGCCCACGATATGCTATAATTTTATTGTTTTTAAATTATTATAATTATTATTCAAGAATAATTTTTGTTTTATTACATTAAAAAATATGGACAATTTAAAAAATCGATTATTGCTTTTGGGAAAATGGGTTACAACCGAAAATTCGATTATCGTCTAACATCCTCAATTGGAACTGCATAGCTACATCACTGGCGTGACCAAGTCAAATGACAATGACGTGGTATCACAATGTTCCATATCTGGGTGGGTCGGCTATCGCAACTGACTATTTCCTGTCGTGTATTTCTTTATTACTATACTTGTATCAACTTATTGCAAGAAATGCTGTGCCGAAAAAAATTCTATAAACTGCCTACATAAGACATAATCGTACACTTACCAGTAATAGAAATAGAAACTCCAGCATGTTACAGGATCAGGAATCAATTTTCACTACAATTAAATCACAAGTTGTCCCTTGTAAGGGCCGGGTAAGTGAAGAAGAGAGTCTTGTGTATGGTACAATCTCGAAACTTGCGTAACATTACACCCACTGTATTTTGTGCATTAACTGAGAGCCTCGGGCGGGGGGGGGGGGGGTTGGGGGGGGGGCTTGTGGGGTGGGGGGGGCGGCTTGTTAGCCTAAACATAAACAAGCCGGCGCCTAAGGCTACACAACAATGGCCGGAGGAGGTGAGAAGTTCTAGACTCCAATTGCATCAACACGTGACACGGTGAATAACTGTACGCAAACAATAGCTGGCCGCGTGATGGATACGTCAGTGTCACAAGGTTAAGTTCATCACGGGTGGCAGTTCACTAGAGGCTTCATCGGCTGATACGCTAGCCACATCTTAACACAAAGATGTTGGCACTTTCTTCATGGCAAGAAATAACTGGGCTAGCATTTTTTTTTTGTTTAGGCCACACCATTGGGAAACAAAATAAAATCAGACTTGAACTTAACTGCAGTAAGTACACAAAGGTTACACTTTGCTCAACTTCCGGATTGTAAACCAAGTCCCGACTGACGGGACGAATCGCCAGAGTACTACGAACTAAAGACACGCGGCACACTGCACTCAACAGTGTGTGGTCAAATGGAAGGGGTCGCTACGGTGCAGTGAAAGGTCAGCCCGGAGAGAACATCTCCACACCAAGACGTTAGAATCTATAGATATCTTGATCTCCTCCAAAGATCTCTGGTCCTCAACACTCCCGCCAATGAACACGCGTCTGTGTTCTGTGCAACACTGTGCACTCACTCACCTGGCGTGACCATTCTCTCACCTGCTCATACCTGGCGTGTGACCGCTCCCAAACCCGGCCACCAACAAAACACGACAACATTGCGGATATTCCCAGCGAGGCTAAGATTCCAGAGCGTCCAACCAACAGGTACACAGCATCGAGTCAAAACAAGGATTCCCTCTGGCTTTGGTGCCGACACCACCAAGTTAGAGCATGACATCGGGGATCTAACAAATGGGCAGCATTGGGTGTTCGCGTGTAATATATCTTGATTTTTTATTCCAATTAAAAATAAGAGGGTTCTATTCCCATCTCTAACTACGCGCCCTCCCCAAACTCATCCAGTGCTTCATGATTGCTCCCCATATGCTAGCCATTGTGCTTGGGGATTGGAGGCTGTGTCAGTTATCCCAATCTTACTCCCAGATAGCTTGAGTTTTCTTCTGATACTGACGTGATAGACACGGCTCTACGACACTTGGATCAAATTTGTTTCCGTTTGGCGTGTCTTTGAAACACAGAATCATGAATTCGTACCAGTACGCCCCTGACCGGACAGAATCATGAATTCGTACCAGTACGCCCCTGACCGGACAGAATCATGAATTCGTACCAGCACCCCCCCTGACCGGACAGAATCATGAATTCGTACCAGTACCCCCCTGACCGGACATAATCATGAATTCGTACCAGCACCCCCCTGACCGGTCAGAATCATGAATTCGTACCAGTACGCCCCTGACCGGAAAGAATCATGAATGCGTACCAGCACCCCCCTGACCGGACAGAATCATGAATTCGTACCAGTACCCCCC